>VWZF01004748.1:58087-201703 GCA_013396755.1 Sclerurus mexicanus
GCTCCACCGCGCTCGGATGGGTCGGTGGGCCGGTGGGTGGGTGTCTGGGTCACCGCTCGCCTCCCTTGCAGAGTGGCTCTACAAGTGCATCGTGCAGCGCCTGGTGGTCGTCATCTCCAGCATCGAGAGCGGCGAGGTCCTGGAGCGCTGGCAGTTCGACATCGAGTGTGACAAGACTGCCAAGGATGACAAGTGGGTGACTCCTCCCTGAGGGGGCTCCCCCAGTGCCCTGGGCCTGTCCCTCCTCTCCTAGTCATTACATAATCAAACCATACTCAATCCTCAGGTATTATTTCTTCAGCATCAGGCCAAATCTTGGTTATAATCCTCACCAAAGCATGTAAAATCCTGTACATTTGGCTACATAACCCGAAGAACTGCTTTCCTGCTATTGTGCTATCATTCTCATCCATTACAGGCAAAAAAATCAATTTAACATTCCTTAAAAATTCTCTGAAGCTTCACAAACAATAAAGGGAGACCAGCTATCATTTTTCTAAGCCTATCTACATAGCGCTTAAAAGTGTCACTACTATAAAAATACTACAAGAAGCAAACAGACAGAGCTTAACAGAGAGTTGTGTTTAAAGGAAACTCTCACCACTGTAGAAATTTTCTTTCTCACCAGCATTTTTTTGTTTTCCCAGTGGACCACGAGAAAAATCTCAGAAGGCAATTCAGGATGAAATCCGCTCTGTCATCAGACAAATAACTGCCACCGTAACCTTCCTGCCGCTGCTGGAATCTGCTTGTGAGTATTCCAAGCTACACGAAAGGAAGCAAACACTTTAGGAAAAATCTCAACAGCTTTTCCACTTTCAAATGTATTTTTTGCTGATTTTTCAAGGCTTTTTAGTTATCACATGTCATGTTTCTGAGAAAGCACTTTGTTAGGCTGAGATCAGAACAGAACCTGGGGTGGCCTAACTAACTTAAACTAGTATGTGTGCTCTGAGGGATAAGAGTTTTCATGAATATGATTTGTGACTCAGCTGTGGACAGGCTTGTGTAACCACTGAGGTCCTGTGAAGTGTTACACAGAGCTCAGCTCCACAGCGTTGTAAGGTGTTCAAAGACATTCACAGCACTCAAGAAAACTGAAATGGCTTCACGTGAATATACCCAGGATTGCTTTCATGGGTTTTTTTTTCACGTAAGAAGTATCAGTGTAACTTCTGAGCACATTGCTACATTTCAAGCTCTAGAAGATGCACTTTTACTGAAAACCTGCCATTTCCCGATGCACACATTGCTTAGTTTGTTGCCATTTGCTTCCAGGTGCCTTTGACCTGCTGATATACACGGATAAAGATCTGGCAGTGCCTGAGAAGTGGGAGGAGTCAGGACCACAATTCATTGCCAATTCGGAAGAGGTTCGTCTGCGTTCCTTCACTACCACGATCCACAAAGTAAATACCATGGTGGCTTACAAAAAGGACTCTGTTCCTTAAGACACAGGGGGTTGTGCGTGTGTGTGTATATATCCTGTCATCTTGTATAGTGCCTGTTCATAGTGCAGCTAAGCCATGAACACACCATTACTGTTGCTCTTGCTGAAGTATGACACAAAAAAATGAGAGCATGCTTGTCACAATGTGATGTAACACTAGACTAAGCTGGCATCATGGTGATAGTTCAGTTCTTACTTCACTTTATGAGCTAAATTAATGGTGTGTTAAACCACTGCCTTCACTAGAAAAACTGCCTAAATCTAGGATTAGCTGCTAGAATTGTATTTACTTCCTATATATAATTTTGTATTTTATTTTAAACTGCATTCTTTTGGCAGGCTTAAGTTCTCTCTGGCAACTAAAAAACATTTCACTCCTGATGTGCCAGTTTTCATGTTAAAAGCCTGGGCTATTTTATTACCAGAAATAACCCTAATAAAAAAATCAACCCAACAATTCTTGTACCTTTTTACGGTGGAAGCAGCTGTTTATCAGGAAAACTTTTAAATAAATTAACCCTTGTATTTTAATAACAGCCAGGCTCTAGTTGTGGGGACAGTGTTCTGTCTATGTCTGTAGTTTCTGTCAAGCATTTTCTATGTTTGTATTCTTGTTTATAGAATAAAGCTTCAAATTTTAAAGTGTTTTCTAATTCAGAGTCTGCAGTACTTCATATTTCAGATGGTTTTATGAATGCTGAATCTTAGTTTGTAACTGTGATGCAACACCCTAAAGGCATCCTACTTGTTTCCTGAGTCTCAAAACAAGTCTTGCCCAGTCAATATCAAATTATTTCTGGATTAATGGTTTGCCCCCATTTAAGTCTTCAAGTAACAGTATAAACAGTCATGGTGACCTCATGATTAAGCACAGTGCCTTCCAGAGTTGTTGAACAGCACAGGACTCTTCATGTGTTCTTACCTGTTTTCATACTCAAAGAAATTAGGTATTTAAAAACTCTGTTAATGGAACTCCCAGACTCTTCCATGCTTCTGCTCATTCCTTCACGAACCTCACTTCAGCCAGAGTACTGACCTTTTTCCACTCTTTTACAGTGATGTAGGACCTTCTGCTACAATAATGTAATTTCAGAAGTTTATTTAAAAAACATTCATTACATGCACCCCAACCACTGTACTGCAAACCTTCTGGGCCTTCCTACCAGGAATTGATTCTCTCCAGCAGTCCCAGCCTAGCAGAAGTGAAAAGGCAGTCTTCTCTAAATCAGTAGCACAAAATCAAGTCCTTTTTTTTTTTTAATAAATACAATCCAGGTACTTAAAAAGTCGCATTACTCACTACAAGGGCTGGCGCTGCAGTAACAGAGTGATACCTGATGTTTTCTCCTGCCTGTCAGCACTATTACATGGGTGACTGCACTACCCCTTCACACCTAGAAGCAGGTGCACTCCAAGGAGTGAAGTCTGCAGTAGTGAGCATAAAAAAAAACTTGTTTTACAGAGATGCAAAAGTCAAATTGGTCCAGGAAGTTCATTCTTGTACCCAGTAGTATGTTCTTTAAGAAGGACTAGCCCCAAGTCCATCTGCACCATCATCATCATCTCTGTATTTCTTCTTTTATAAAGGCACCAAGACTGGAGAGAGAGTGGATCACTGCATATAATGTCCATCAGAAGTCCATGTGAAAAGGAACAGGTCATAAATCCTGAAGTTTTCACAAAGACCCTGCAGAACAGGAAAGAAATATAAAAAAAACAAACCAGTCAGTCATATTAACACAAGCCTTCATGGAGGTGTCCAACAGGATGTGCTGATTCCTAATAGGCGCCACACTTCATTAGTCCCCCCTGCTCTGACAGGCTCGCTTTTGTACAGTTATGGATGAAAACAGGATTTGCCCCTCCAGTGGCAGTATGGTTATCAGGAAAGGGGATAAGGGGCAGGGGGCAGAACTGACACAGCAGGCACTGCTCACCTGACTAGTTGAGCTGACGGATAAGCTGGTTGATGGCTTCACCCCTGTAGCCAGGCTTGCCCATCTCCTTGAGGAAACCCACTTTGTTACGCGACGCGTGGCGAGCCACCGAGAGGTGGAAAGGCCACAGGAAGTTTGTGACTCTTCTGAAGTACTTCCCAGTTGAGTAGATTTCATGAATAAGGTCTTCCAGGCAAATAATACCACAGCCCCCTGTGGAAAAAAACAAGAGGTGCCCAGCTGAGTTATCTTACCTCACACTCCTCCAGAATTGTCAGTCCGGCAGTTTAGCAATGATTTTTCTCCCTCCTCACGCCCTCAGGACAGACTGTAAATTCTCAACATCCAACTCTTTCCTCAACTTTCTCACCCTCTTCCTCACCTAAATGTTCCTCTATCAGCATATTGTCTGTCAGAGGCATCCTCTTTTTCTTGATCTTGGCCTGGCCCCGTTTCATGATGAGCTCTCGTACGGATTTCAGGTTTGGGTATCTGTACAAAAACAAAAATCAGGTTATGTAATGGAGAGACCTGATACAGCAGGAAGCCCCTTCCCTGGTACAGAAGTGGGAAAGTAACCAAGTTATGCTGAGAGCGGGAAAAGGGACAATAACAAGTTTCAGTCATAAATTTGATTAAGCTTAGACCAGCTATGGATGTCTGATACCAAATGGAGAACCAAAAAGCAGTAACATTCCCATGCAAACTACTGCCAGGTCACAGGAGCGGCACTTACCCCCAGGCCACGTAAGGTTCCACAATCCGCAGCATCTTCAGGGATAACGGGGTCAGTTTAACAAATATCCCAGTGAAATTCTTCCTCAGCCGCAGCAACTGAATCACTCTTTTTACCCTCTTGGTCACTCCCTTAACACTGAGGCAGAAAAAAACCCCGTTATTAGTAAACACAGCAGCAAGAAAAGGCCTCAGATTAGCAGGAGACTTCCCTGGTGCAGAAATGATCCCACAAAGGGTAGCAATACGGAAGGTAAGGACTAGGAAGAGTTTCTTACTCCACAATCCTCACAACGAAGGCCAGTTTGTTCTCCTGAGGTGCCACTGCCTGCCCGGGTCTCTGCTCCATGCGCCTCAGCCGGGTGTCATCGCGGTGTTTGCGCCACGAATCGCGAACAAAAGTCTCAAGGCGTTTAAACTGGATTTGTTTCCCCCTCTGCTGCTACAGAGAAAAGGAAAACAAAGCATCAGCCGCCCCAGCAGCCTCTGGGGTCTGCATCTGACAGGCCAAATGGAATGCAGGACTTGAGGAACAATGTTCTTTCAGCTTTGGAAGCAGTAGGAAGAAAATAAATTTGATTATCTAAGCCCAAGGGAGGCTTAACTGAGGGACAACACATGTATTTACAAACAGCTAGTTACAATTTATGAACAGTGAACAGAAGAGTTTTTGCCCGGGAAAAATATAAATTAGGAGAAACAGCAACACCCAGGATACTTCCAGACACAGGAGAAATCAAATGGAAGCATTTGCAGCCACAGACTGATCATCACAGCTACACACACAGCTCAGCAATTGCTGGGAAAGCCAGAAACAACATCTGTATCTGGACAAAAAAAGATGCTACAGCAATATCATAGCGTGACTCAAAACTACCATCCAACAGAAAGTAACTGGGTTTAAAGTCCTTTTCTATAAAGGCACACGTGCAAAAGAAATATCCAAGCATTCAAGTAACTATTAAGTATTGCTAATTTAAACACAGAACATCCAGCTCACTTCGAAAAAAACACTTTTCAGAATTATGGGAAAATTTAAAGCATTTTTTTAAATTAAAAGGGGGTTTAATTGCTTCTTCTTAGCTTAGGAGCAAGTACATCCACCTAGATCATAGTGCTTGCTCATATAAAGAGGACTTGCATATGTATAGCACTACACAATAATATATGATACACTGATTAAATTAGTAGACCATTTTAAATTAAAGAATCTAATGCTGTCTTTTGTTCTATTTCACTCTGTAATTCACCCATGAAATTGGTCTGAATTTTCAAATCAGGCAGACCTCACCAAAAGCTCACCACTAAGGCAGTTTTTACAATGAGAATCGGAAGCAGTGGCTATTTAACAGTATTGCTTATGCTTCCACTTTGGAAATACAAACAAGCCACCGATGTACTCAAAAACAAAAATATAACAAAAATGCCAGGAGTTTTGCACGTAATGCCACGGAAAGAGGATTCACTGGGAAAGCCTTAAGCCAGTTCTAAGGCAGGCCCCTACTATATCAGCTGAGGTAGAGCCGGACAGATGTCAAATCTGGCATGAGGAAGGCCTGCTGTGCTCCCCGCAGGCCCAGGCGGTGCGAGCCCGGCCCGCGCTGCCCCCGGGGCAACCCCCGGCCGAGGGGCCGCGCACTGCCACAGTGCCCTGGGGCTGAGGGCACCGCGACCCGCGTACCTTGCGCTTGTTGAGCAGCGCCTGCTTGGCCTGCGTGGCCTTGATGGCCAGGTACGCCTTCCTCTTCTTCAGCAAGTTCTCCGGCACCAGCGGGATGCGCCGCCTCGGCCTAAGGGGGGGGGACACACACTCGGAGCGGCTCCCGGACACATCGCGCCCCGCGGATGGCGGCGGATCCCGAGGGATCCCTCGATCCATCCCTCNCCATCCGCCCCCGGCAGCCGTGCAGGGCAGGGCCGCTGCCCCCCGGCTGTTCGGGACGGTGGGTCCGCCGTCCCCCCGCGCCCGGCGGGCAGGGCCCGTGTCACCGTGAGCGCACCGGGGGCTGGCTCATTAAACCTGGAGGTGTGTTAGTGCCTGGCTGCTCCAGTGCCTGTGTTTGCACGGCTGCTCCGGAGAACAGCCCCCCTTCCCTATGGGCTGTTGTGAACTGGCCTTCAGCACTCCGAGCTCCTCTTCTCCCCTCTCCTCCTGGCAAGGCCTTGCATTTTCCTGCATTTCCATGAGCTCTTACACACAAACCCAATGACTGTGAGCTTACAGTAGTCACCATCCAGCAGTGGTGGATTAACCGATTTCTCCTACTTTGTCTCCGTTCAGAATAATTGGTAAAACACTTTTTTAACAGCCTGGATATCTAGTCCTGCTCCTTTCAGCCACCGACATGCAGTGACTTCACAACCCGCCCTCTGGCTTCCCATCAGTGTTTCTGATGAAGCTCCACCGTGAGTCCATTTTCTCCACTGTTCAACACTCCTCAGATAACGCTCAGAACCCACCCCAAAAAATGATGTTTTAGAAACTTCTATGACAAAGTGATCGCAGCCCTTGCTTGGATTAAACAGTCAAGGCTATTTTCTCACTGCAGCAGGAATAAATGATAGAGCTTTTCTTACTATTTCTGTAGTGAGGGATTACTAGTTAATAGTAATGTGATATATTGCGCTGCCACAGTTCCATAGCTGTCTCTAGGCCCTATATAACTACAAATACAAAGCAAGACAGCACATCTGTGAAGCTGTCATGCTATCCAGGCTGATATTGGATCTGCAGCTTGATAAAGGTAACAGAAACACTCTGCTAGTGGAGCACACACAAATGTACATAAAAATGTATCAAATGTGAATGTCTGTAAACAGCAAAATAAAAATACGTGAATACAGTTAAGAGCATATAGAGAACTGACTCACTTTTGCATGCACAATTTTAGGGCTCCAGTTCCAAAAGCCGAGCCAGGAGACGCGGTGGGATGTCAGAAGCATCTTGACTGTGAAACATCTTGCCTTATTTTCTCACTTCAAGTGTATAGAACACCATTAAATTGGTTTAAAATCCCTCTTTACTGACGGTGTGTGCAGTCTCAGAACAGCAAAAGAGCCCTGAAGTCCATCACTGTCACCAGTGAATCGTGCCCCAATCTGAAATCTGACTGTAAGCTCCCTATAAAAAGAGCCAAAAAAATTAAAATTGGTTTATTCTGCCAAACTGTGATCTAATCTTGAGAATATTTCATTGGAGAAAACACCTTGTGATCTTAGATTATGCCCGTTTTCAGATCTTTTAAGGGAAAAGTTTATATGATTTGGAAAGAAGCCCAGGAAACACTCCATACACACAAGGAAACCAATAATTAATACAGAGAAAAGCTGGGTGGTCCAAGACTTTCTTTCATGAAAATAACAATCATATGGAGATAGACTAATATTTCATTAATATATTTTTTAAAAACACTGTGGATAGGCACATGTTTTTATTCTTTTCAAAAAAAGGTTCCTTAAAATGGGCATTTTTGTCAGAAATCTTGCAAATCCATCTCAGAAGGAGCCATCTGGGTATAATGAAGAGATGTGATGAGACTAATACAAGTGTGTACCCTCAGTTAGTGGCCACTTAATATGTCAGATTGAAAAGGCAAAAAAAATAAAGTTTTTGACCTTGTGTCTTCCTGAAAATAATAAAAAAAAGGGTGGGAAAAAACCCATTCATTCTTTAGTGCTGCTAATTTACCAGCATTAATGGAAAATATTCTGGTTTCAAAAGCTTGATTTTACAATAACTATTGTGAATACTTCCCTGGAAGAAAAGCAGAGTACTAATAAATCCCCAGCGCTATTCACAATCATTGTCCTTGGAAATTACATTTGGAGCTTTAAGTTATGATTATTAAATTACAGATTTACATCTGTCAAAATGTTCTGACATTTTCTAAAAGAGTGGTGGCACCCATTTACAAATTTCTAAAGTGAAACACTTGTAAGAAATAAAATGTAAATTAATTTTTTTTTACTTCTAATGCACTCATAAAGGCCTGGTTAATGAACCTTAAATAGAAAACTTGCCTTTCAATTACAATAACCAGCGATGAAAATAATTTATTTTTCTGTCTTGCCTACAAGAGAGCGCACAGAGTGTCTGCAATTTGAGTGTACTGCAGATTTAATTGTATCTTAAAAGAAAAGTGGAGGTAAACCCAGACATCATTATATATGGTCTGCACAGGTCTCCATGACCTCTCTCCTTCCTTCACAGGGATGAAAAGCTACATTTTAAGTGGGAGAAAGACCAATTCAATTATGTCTGAGATGAAAGACAGTGGAACTGAATAGGTGTCTTTCCCACACGCAGTAATTGGGAATCCCACCTCCTGCTAGATTACCTTTTAATTGAACCTTCCAGATAATTATGCCATTTAGCTTGTGGAAGGGTGTTAATAAGTACAGCACAGCACCAACTATTCATAAAAATACTACAGACTGGGGAGCCATAAACAGAGATAGAATGAAATTACCAATTATGAAGTTTATCATGTCAACGTAGACAACTTAATAGGAAATGCTTTGTACAGCCAGATTTGCTTTCTGTCCTAAATGTCAGTGATTCTGATGCAATGGTGGTGGGAGGTAGACAGTGAGTTTTACCTTAAAAAAATAAAAAAAGTCTGTTTAATTATTCTTACTTTCTGGCTCTGGTTACTGTCACAACTGTCAGGTAAAATCCTTTAGCATGTTCAGTTTTGGAGACTGAGGCAGGGAGCTCTTGTTTCAAGCAGAAACAGCTTGAAATCAGTAGAGGATTAAAACATCCTAAGTGAGAAATGATCTGCAGTAATTTATGTAAAGTCACAGTAAAACAGTTTCACAAACACTAAACAAGGTCGTGGCTCCAAGTGCTGTAACAGCGCACGGCAATAGGGCTATAAAGGTCCTCTCACTTTATTCCCTGTTAATTTATGCAGGGACAGTTCTGATTGGAACATTTGGTTTTGCCTGCGCTTATTTGTGACAGCTGCCTGGTCAAGATAAAGCTACAGAGCATCCATGTCTGACCAGGAAATACCAGGCAGGGCAACAGAGCCCAAAGGATGCAAGTGGGCATTCATGGAAAGGGATCCAAAGGACGGGAGGAGGTGTTTGCAAGATTCTCCTCCTGGCACAGCAGAAAACCTTATAAGGCTGAGTGCTAAGGCAGGAGATGGAAGATAAAAATCAGTAAATAAAAGTGCAGCAATGATTCACTGATTTTTATATGAAATGATGGGCCCCAGGCTTGGGAGTAGGATTCTGGAATGATTTTAGATACATAAAAATATCAGCTCGATGCTTAGGACAATGGAATAGTAATTGAAAATTATTAGGGGAGGAATGAAGAACAAAGCAAAGACCATCATTCCACACTGTAGCCTCTTACACCCACATTTTGGATGCTCCAGCTTTGGTCTGTCGCCTTTCTTCCATCCGTCCATTCCATACCTCCTCCCACCTTTCCCCTAGACAGACTTGGAAAAGGTTCAAAGGAAGAAGATCAAAGATAGGGAATAGTTTCCGTCTGGGGAGCAGTTAAATAGACTGGACCCTCGGGCTGGAAGAAAGGTGTCTGAGGGGAGATAAAATCCCCTGTAAAATCATAAATGGGGCGATAGTTGCTCCCTCTTTCTTTCAGCATGAGAGGTAGGGACCCTTGGATGAAGGTAAAAGGAGGCAGGTCCACAACAAAGAATGTGGGTTTTTCAGCACATGAACTTGTAGTGCAGACACAGACATTTTAGTCACTGCATTCTGAGAAGGGTCAGGTGGATCCAAAATTAGGAGAGGAACTTCTTGACCATATTGTGCCCTGCAGGCAGGAGGACTCCAAGCTATTCTTCAGTTCCTCAAAATAAATGCATTCCATTTTTTCCTACAAAGGGCGCAGATGTTTATTTCACAGCACTCAGTCCATTTTTTCCCTAAACCTCTCACACACCATCCTACCACAGATAAGACGGTTGCTGAAAAATGAATAATTTAAAGCCCTGAGGATGAACCAGAAACAAGAAAATACCAGTGCTATCCCCCAGACTCTATTCTCCAACAGTGTCCAAGTCTGTAACAAAAAAAGGAAAGCCAAACTGAATGAAATCCGTGTTGACACAGAGGGGGCAAATGATCCTGCATTCTTCTCCACTATTTTAAATATTTGGGTGGAGATGAGAAAAGAAATACAGTTGTAGGCCGAGGTGTTGTTTAATAAAAAAAGGTAAAATTCTCTTTTAACTGTACTGCTACCAGACTTTTCCCTGATACAGTGATTCAGGATATGAAAAGGACACTGGTGTTTGTATATATGCAGCTTCAGCACTGGTACCCCCTGCCTCCACAAACGGTTTTTTCCAAGCAGAGTCACACCCCAGCCATGTGTGCCCATCCACCTCCTCCCTGGCAGATCTGGCCTTTCCGTGCTCAGCAAGACTTGCTTCTTCCCTGAGCATTTTCCACAACTTCCAGCAGGATCAAGGCCTTTCTGTGTCAGACACTGTGTTCTCACATCTGAGGGAGTTTCTGACTCAAGGGACTACACAGAGGAAGAGCTAGTAAAGAAAAAACAGGTCCTATTTCTAAACTAACAGCAGGACAACAAGCATGTCTTGCTAGTTTCAATTTTCTCCACACATACTGATTACACTGTAAACTATTTTTTTATATGTTGTATAGACAAAGGAAAAGATTCATTATCATTTTTTGCCTCTTTTTTGATAGTAAGAATGAGCTCCTTCTTGTCACCTGTCACCTCACTGGTGAAAGAAATCACTGAGGTGCAGGTGTGCTTCAAACAGATGTTAATTCTCAAAACAGTGCCTTCCTCCTCAGTGTCTGACACTCTGCAGTGGTGGCTGGAAAACACACAACAAACACACTCTCTTCAAAACCAGTTCTGTCAAGTCACTGCCTAATGTAAGAGCTGGTGCCATGTGACAAGGCAGAGCTAATTAGCCAGGTAGATTTTATCGAGGAACAGAAGGCATTTTTTGCAGCAGAGGGAAGAACCTGACCTACTTTGTGTACATACTGGTGCTCTCCTTTTAGGTGTTTCCACAGTCTTCCTAAAGGCAGCAGCCAAATTCCCTATGCAGCCAATGTGGAAAGGCTTTGTGTATTTTCATACTGCTTAATTTAAGTGCTCTAATTCAGGTTTCACTATCTCCCTCTCAAGGAAAAGTAATTCTCACAGCCTTTCAGATAGAAAATGGAAATAAATACCATCAAACTCGGTCCTCTCCAAAATCTGAGTATCTCTATTCAGCATCACTTTAATATGAAGAAAGAATGGGGAATGGTGGCTTCTCCATCTCTCAGTCTCTGCAACTCCGGACTGGCTACCTTTTTGGAAGATAAGCTTGAATGAAAACACATTATCTCTGGGATTCAGCATGGAGATAACGAGGGGAAATGTCATGGATTGTCAAAATGCACTGCTGGAACATGATCTTATTTCTTGTGTCAGAGGGAGTGTGAGTGGCCCTGAAGGAACCCTTCGGCTCCAGGGACACACCACAGCTGTTTCCCACTGCCGCCAGGGCAAGCCCTGGTGCCCTCCTCTCCTTCCCTTTGTACCTCGATTTCTACATGAAGAGAAAGAGCCAGGAAACATTCCTGCCACATCCTAGTGCTCCCAAAGAACCGCAGACTACACTGCAGCTGTGCTGTACCCCTGTATTTCATTTTGATCCAGATAAGGATTTAATTTGAAGAGCTCTCTTCTTCACAGATACTTCAAAACCTGGAAGGCGCTGGTGGAATGCAACCCTGTTATCTGTTTGTGATGATCTGAAGACACCTGGATTTAGTGGTGGTTTATTATTATTACTGTGGATCACCCCCCAGATGGTTCAAATAAAAATACTTCAGATGATGAATAGTGCGTGAATTCTTCACGTCACTTTAAAGGTTTGCTTTTCTGAGTTTGCACAGTGGAAGTGGTCCCTTGGGCATCTTTTTTTTTTTGTTGCTAATTCTCTTCTCCAGTTTACAAACAAGCAAATGTACAAGCTGCTTTCTGAATAATCTCATCTACCTGTGGAGCGTGGACACTTCTCTCAGTACACAAATTCACTGGAAAAGTGATGTAAGGCTCTCCATATGGAGCCAAAAGGGAAATTTGGGGGGTTTAGTGGAACAAATGGAAATATTTTTTTCTTTCTTCATTCAGCCCTAATTAAAATTAATATCACTTTGGCTCAAACTAACACCCCTAACTGAGGAAATTAGTAGTTCAAGCTACCAGCTCACTAAGCTGAGATGCTGCTGCACATATGGTACGTGTGATCACGGACTGTTCCTGAGAAAACCCATATGGGTTACAGCACCCATGCAACGGAGACACTGAGGCTTTAGCCTCACTGGCTGTTGTTATTAACTTGTTTCTCAGTTCCACTCTACTTTTCACCGTATTTGCTGTCTGTTGTCCATTTTCACCTCACACATGGTCTCTCCTCGGCTGGTACCCACCACTGGGGTCATTCTGCCTTTGTAACCTGGCCTCAGCCCACTGTCAGCAACATTCCCCCTGCACGGTGCTGGCAAAGGTGTTTTCTTTTACACGCTCAAAGGTCAGTCTGTAACCCGACTGCCAGCCAGCATCCAGCAGGGCCACGAGCTGCTGGCACGGAGCAGTGGGATGAGCTGGGAGACAGGGCTGGAGAGCTGCCTGTGGGCACAGGGAACGCAGGATCACTCAACATGCTACGTCTGAAGTGCAAATACCCTTCTGATTGTCTGTGTGAGCTCAGCAAACTGCCTCCAGAAGGACAGACTGGATCTATTCCCGGTGTGGGGAATGGCAAAGGCATGACCTGCGGGTTGTGGCGTGGGTTTGGTGAGATGCCTGGCACAGGACAAAACACACGCTGCTGTCACTCTGCTCTGCTTTAGGCAGAGTGCCCCTTCCTTGCTGCATTGCTTGCCCTTCTCACAAAATTCAGTCCAAACACACAAAGCTTGTGCTTTTCTAATCAGCTCCTTCGGAGGGAGTGTAATTTCTCAGCCCTTGCAGCCCCTCTTTTAATGTCAGAAGTCTGATGTACAAAAGCAGTGGGAGCAAGAACTGTGCGTCTTTACCATTCTTTTCCAAACATATCATATCCTTACTGCAGCAGTGGCATAAATAACCCCTGTCACAGCACACAGCCCTCTGGGAAATGGCACTACCTGCCAGTAATACTTCTCATCACGGGTCTTTCACAAAAATACATTCAACAGGAAACACTCTTCCTGTTCTTTTTTTAACTTGATTTCGAGCAGAACTATCTATTTTGTTGTTTGTATGCTTGGTAGGTTCTAGGGCTGCTGCCCAGAAGGTGTTAGGTATTCCCTTCCATCATTTCCAAATCATTTTAAAATCTAGTCCTTAACTTCCAATTCCCCCGAGCTTAACCTATTAATAAGTTTTAGATGCTTATTTGGTTTCTATAATTTACCATTCATCTCTTAAATCTCTTTCCTTGCTTTAGCACACTCTTTGCAAGACACATGCCCAAAATATATTAAGAAAAATAATTTCCAGTGGTGCAAATCTAACAGTTTAAAGTGTTGTGCCTTTATTATGCCGACTGTGAAAAAGGGATAAAAATTAGAACTATGCTAAAGCTGAGTTTATGTAACACTAATTTAATAGGGAGATATTAAAGGACAGCTAAAATAGAAATATGCCCTTTAGCCCAAAACTTAATTTCAGCTGAACTTTTGCTCTTTCCAACATAACAGGAGGCCCGTGCTAATTCTGTAAAAATGAACTTTTTAAGTCACACTTATTTATTAGTAGCATTTTCATTAGCACTGACAAAAAAAAAAAGAGAAGTTTACACTTAAATCTTTAAGCAAAATATTCCCACAGTTCTCTTACTGCAATTAAACTTGCCTTGGAAATTATTCACTCTTAAAAAGCTCTTACTTATGAGGATAGTAATATTTCTTTATGTTTCTTTTTGTTTTCATTTTGGTTGTTTTAAAGATGTTACTTGTCAGAATCTCGGTCTCTTGACTTCACTGAAATCCAAGTTAAGCAGTTTCTTGGGAGAGAATTTACCAGGCAATGGGTGCTCTAGGCTGTGTTCAATCAAGTGTACGTAACACAGGTGATACCATGACCAATGTGACTGTTGGATACAAAGATCCCGACTCCTCTGGTGAACAGTGGAATCCCAGCCTGCAATGAGCAGGTTTATTGCACACAGTAGGTAAATATTTGTTGTACCGAGTCTCATACTTGTTCCTCTGTTATTTTTTCCACAATCTCATTAAAACTGGATTATGGCTTCATATTGCTTTTATTGTCTTTGCTTTGCCTACAAAACAGCACAGTGAGACTGTTACTTTGGATTTTGAAACACTTCCACACTAGATAGGTGAAACAACCTGCAATTCTTGTGGAGGGATAACAAGAGAAGGGATAAATGGCCACAGAAACCTGGCGAGGATGCAGAGCCAGGATCAGTGCTCATGGATTTGACCCTCGGCTTCCACGGTGGGACCACATATGTCCGTGACAAACAGGAACATGTTTCAACTCTCCTGAACTCTCACACCACTATTCCATATTTTCAGAGCCACTACACAGCTGGCTTCAGAAAAATAGCTGTGAGTTATTGTTCTGCCAGTTAAAACTGAGTAGGATGGGACAGCTGAAAAATCAAAAAGGGGCCAGGGAAGCGTGTAAGAAGCAGCCCAGGGAATGGATCTCCACTTCCCCAGTGCTATTGCGACAAAACTCTTTGCCACAAAATAAACACCAGCAAAGAGCTCTGTTTACCCAGGAAAGGTCTCGACTTCTCTGACTCAGGGGCACTTGAATCTCAGGGAAAACCTGCAGTGGTGACCTGTTCTGTGCACTTCATCACAGGCTGTTGGGGATTTCCCAGAATTACGTTCTGCAAGTAAATCACCACCAACATCACAAACACATCCAGACATGAGACGTGAACAGAGAGACATGTGGGATCTTTGAGGAGACAGCAAATGTGATGTGATTAGAGTTGCTCAGAAGATCGCCATAAAAGAACTTCCAATTTGAGAGGGTTTCGCACGCATCTCCTACCAAGAAAAATACCAAACAATAATTGATATTTCTATGGGGTCTCTGGCCCAAGGGGCTAGCAGAACAAAAGGGGAATTCCTTCCTAGTTATCCAGGGTTTTGTTGTGTTTTATGATCAGGGACTTGAGATAAGTGCTCCAATTTCCAGCCGTGCCTCTTGGTGGGGTGGGATGGTGCTGACGTTCGTGTCTCCCCTGGGGAATGCTGGACAGGCTGTGCCTGACAGACAGGATGCCCATGGTCATTCACCCACTGTGATACAACCAACACCCTTTGGGGCTGGCACAGGGGGACCCACTTCACCTCTCTGTGTGCTTTTCACAGAGGAGCAACCTGGGCAGCCCTCGTGCTTCTCAAACAGAAGCACTGGAACTGTTCTCATGGCAAATACAGGCACAGGCTGGTTTAAGAGTAACTTAGTTTCTAAAGGCATCTTTTCCTCCTATTTATTTCCTCCTTATTTAATGTGCTAACTTGGTATGTGCTTAAATTTAACTAGAATTGCTATTGTTTGGAGTGGATGACTCCTCAACAACCTCACAGCTAATAAAATGTATATTTGTCTCTGTTTCAACAGCTTTCCTGCAGATGTGAAGCTCAGTCTTGTGCTAATTTTGCCTCACACTTCACTGAAGGGCAGTTCCCCTGGTCACTACTCTTGACTTGCAACAACCACAGTTTATAAGGACTGAAACTAAACTAACAGAACAAAACAATGGACAGACAGATGTCCCATCTGGAAGACTGGAGACAGAGGGGGAGGACAGAACATGCCCAGCCTGCGTGGAGTTCAAGATGATAAGAGCAGGACCCAGCTCCAGCTCCTCCCTCCATCTCTTCCCAGTAACCAAATTTTGAGCCTGAGCACACCCATGTGGACTGTTGTCTCTGTTTATGAGCAAATTAATTACAGGCATACTGGAAATGTGAACAAATTAAAACCCTCTTGCTTTGTGTGTTTGCATCCTCTGGTTTGAATTTCCTGGGAGAAAAGGGACAATTAAAACCAGACAGTTTGTCCTGCAGAGTTCCCCAGCCACTGCAAGGAGCTGTGCTAGGGCCGGCGCGTGGCTGTGAGAGGGTAGAGCCCGAGCAGGCAGCCAGGAGCTCGGGAAGGAGTCGCTGGAAGGACTAGCAGGGAGTGCCACATGCTCACAGTGTGGATCTGGCCACAGGCAGCAGGGACTACGCAGTCATTTCTAGTCACAAGGCCAGCAGAGGCCACAGGTGCCCGTGGCTCTGGAAGCCAAAGCAATAAATCCCAAATGAAAGGGCAACCAAGTGTAGGACATGGGTGTCACTCAGTGGGGGCTCTGGACAGATGAGTCCTAGAGGGTTTTGTTGCAGCTGTCCAAAATATTTCTGCAAATCCAGCTGTGAGCAGCTGGGAACAGATCAGGAGTTGTTCCTCTGCCTCAGCCACCACTGCCTGCAGCCCAGTTTTTAAGGTAAAACCCTCCACCCCTGCGGGGTTTGTGCGGAAAGGAGGATTTCTAAGTGACACGTTGACAATGATGACATGTATCCCTCTCTGATGCTGCTGCATGGAGCGATGGGCTATTTATCTGTGGGCAGCGCTGCCAGGAGCCCCTGCCAGCTCAGCTTTTAGGGTCCTGTGGGAGCTGGAAGGATGGTCATGTGAGGGCAGCGTTGCTGCCTTACCGCAGAGCTGGTGTGTGGCAGTGAGTGCCAGCTGTGTCACTACACACGTGGAGTCACAGGAGACAAAATCTTCCAGGTCCTGCCCAGACACAGCAGGGCTGTTCACAGCCTGGCCTGGAAGAGGAGGTTAATGCTCCTTCCCACCAGCTTGCATTTTCTTCCGTCTTATTACCCATCTAGAAACAACACACCTGAAGAAATAAACCCAATAAAACCCCAGAGATAAGGTGTTTACTGTTAGTGTGCCCTTTTAGTCCGAGATAAACAGTTACGCTCTCCCCAAAGTGTCTGAACACCAAAGATAAAGCTGCCTTTGTGACAGGAGGTTCAGTAGAGGTGTGGGACTCTTGTGGACACTGAGCTCTCTCCTCTGGGCTCATGGCAAGAGCAGGACGCTCTGGGAGAGCCTGGCAGTGCTGCAGAGGTAAAGCCCTGCTTGCCTGCTGTGTAAGGAGCAGATCTCCAGGCCTGCGATCTCAGCAGAAGGAGGAAGACGTGCAAATAAAGCACTGCAGACACAGGGGTGTTTGTGGGCCGTGTTACACAACACCTCTCCTCGAGCTTTGTGCTCCCCTTGTGCTGACAAACACCACGCAATGGTTCGTCTTGCTGCCTCTTTATATTAAAGGGAATCTAATTTTAAACCCAGAAACTGGGCCAAATTATCATTCAAAAGAGCAAAGACTTTGCATCGTGTTCTGTTTGCTGTTTCTGTCGTACTTCTTCCCCCCCAAGTAATATGCATTTTTTTTCTGTTTGCAGGCTGATGCTGAAAGCAGGAGCAGTTCCACAATTTCAGAATGTACTTTCAAATGCATTAATTGGAGAAATACACTAAAAGGCTTAAGTAATTTTTATGATAGTCAGGGTAATAGATGGCATCTGTTGTTCTTTGCAAATAAATGTCAAGTAAGAAGCCTATGATCCTAAAAGATGTGAGCAGCTGATAAGCAAAGAGGCCAGAATACAGTGGAATAAAATCTTTTCTTAAATATATGGCAAGGAGCACAGTCTGGCTTTGCCTGGTTAACACGAGGAGATGACAGTCAGAACCCCACAGAATCCTCAGGTTGAAAGGAAACACAAATTGAAACCTCATCCCAACCCACCTAAAAGAGTGAACGCAGCTGCTGCCTCAAACAAGTCTAACTTCCACGATAAATACAAGCCAACACCACGGGGTTTTTTTGAGACAACCAAGAATTTTGCCGTTTTCTCCAGAAAGATGCATGTTTTGATAAATAGATGTGCCACGTCTGGCCCTCGAGGACAGTTTTTGTAAATAGCTTGATTTATAATTGCTGAGTCCTGTGCCGGAAAGGCAGAGAGGGCCAGCCACGTAGGAAACAGCCCACAAAAAGCCCATGCTGTGGGAGTGCATCCCTGGAGTACAGGCATGGGAGGGAGCCAGCTTTGGAGCACGGCAAGAGGTTCAGCTGGCAGCACACCAGGAACATTTTGCTCCCAGCTCGGAGTGAGTATGGGAAGAGGTTGGAAAATGGAGCACCTTCACAATATGTCATTTTCTCATTGCAACTGAAAGCTGGCGTGGCTTGAGGGAAGAATGCCGGGGGAAAAAATAAAAAGGAGCAGGAAAGAAAGCATATGGAAAAGGCAGGAGGAGAAAGAGTGGGAGACATGGAAATAAAAAGGAAAAGAGAGGGATAGAGTAGGTGGATGAATTCAAAGAGAATAAATAGGAGAAAAGCAAAAGGAATAGGAAAGGAGGAAAAGATCAAAGGGTTTGGAAGTGGAGTGGATGAAAGACTGTGGCAGTGACCAGGTCTGGAGCGCAGCAGGGCCGCTCTCAGGAGCAAGGCTGTATCTGCTCACCTCCAATGCCTGCCCGAGGCTTGTTTCCCCCCAAGCCTTACCTCATGTTGGAGTGACCACCCTGGTAGTGTCTGCAGACAAAGAGCCCAACCATGCAGAACGTGTCAGTGCTGCTTCCCAGGATGAAGCCAGGAGCAGGGGACAGGCAGGAGAGCTGAGCTGGGGCAGCAGGAACGCCCGGTGTCTGCTGGAGTGCAGAGCTGGCCAAGGAGCAAATCCACCCTGTGACTGCATTCAGGGTTTCCAAATCTGCTTTTGTTTCCACGAGGAGTTAAAACAAACCCTTTCAAACATTTCTGTGGGACACAATTGTGTTGAAACATCTGTTTTCTAGCTGAAGACATTTTTTATTACTCTCTCAGTTTGGATATGACCAAGGACTCTGTCCTAGATCCTTCCAATTAAATATTTTGTTGTGGAAGACCATGATTTTTTTAACTGACCTTTTCTTGAGGTTACCACTCAGATATGTTACACACAAAATACCCAGTCAGTAACTAAAAATTCTTTTTGTCTCTACTGTGTAAATACCCACAAATAAACTACCTTAATAAAGAAAAATGCAAGGAAAAATGCCATTTATTAAATGGTTCATTGAAAAATAATTTGGTTAATGCATAATTAAAGGATACTTCACAAGTACCTGTTTTTTTCTTCAAGGGAGAAAGGAAAGCTGAAATCAATACATGTTTCAAGCTCAATTTCACGAGGGTTAGTTTAATTCTTGGCAGTGAAACCAAAAATTATTTGAGATTCAAAGAAAAGCCAGGCTGGGAGAGAAAGAACCAGCTTGCAGGAAATGCAGGCTTTGAGGTGTTGGGGTGAGACCTGAGCCTGTTGTTCTCTGAGCTGCTGAAAATATTCCACACAGGAAAGAAACACAAGGTATTGGTGTCCAAACCAGTGCCAAGAATATGAAGAATGGAGGTTCAGTGGGGGTACAGAAATGCCTCATGCTAAATCATTTTTTCACTCATGTTTCACCCATGAAAGCAATTTGGCTTTCTAAAACTTTTTTTAAGGGTTCTGTTTAGGCCTTCGCTGTTAAAACCAGCAATATGAGCTGCTTATTTTAGTCACTGTTTTAGTTCAAGTAAAATCAAGTAAGATAAAAGATTTGTTATCTCTCAGATTTGTAAGGTCTCCAAATGGGCCACTACATTATGATGAAAGTTATTTTGAAATACTAAGAAAAAAATTATTGCTAAGGATTAAGAATCTTCAAAGTAGTGAACTGAAGTCTTTTTTTTTCTTGTTGAGAAGCCTAAACTTTAAATTTTCCAGGCTGTTTTTCCTATCCCCTCATCTGTGGAGGTCCTTGGAGTCCAGTAGGGATTCTAAGGATAAACACAGTGAACATTTTGTCTTTGTTATTTCCTCAGAAACAGAGAACATAATGTTAGAGAAAGCGTTACTCACTCCTCTGACCTGTCAGCTCATTTGAACATAAGGAATAGTATTAAACATTTCCCAGAGAAAAACAGATTTCAAGTCCATTAGTTTGGACAAACTGTCATTCTTGATGTCAAATCTGGTGGAGGAGATCGATTTCAAGAATGGCCTTCTGTGGGTCCTGCTCAAAGAGTTGAAATCTGAGCAGGACAGAAAGAAAATCCCTAAAACCTCTCCCAATATGTAAATATTAATTTTGTAGCCTGTTTCCAGCCACTGACCCATACAGCTCTTGTTGTTGCTCCCCGGCCCAGCTGAGTTCACAGTGCTGGGCAGTTCCTCCTTGCCCTCATGTGGAGGCATAGACCCAGTGGAAGGGAGAGAGGGAACCTGCAGCCAAATAAAATGCTGTGCTTTGTAATTCCCCTCCCCTCCATGGCCAATGCGCACCATCCAAGGAGTTTTTAATGTTACCTCTACACAGCCCCCCCATTCCTGTGGCTTCACCTGGGAAGTTCCAACGTCACCTGTTGGGACTGCATGACTGCCACAAGCTTGAATCCCTTGTCGGCCCCACACAATATTGCTGGCAAAATGCTCCTTCTCAGGGGAGGCAGATAGAGCGCAGACTGACTTTTGCATCCTAGCCTGAGCCTGAGAAAATGGAAAGGTTTTAAGAAACAGCAACTAAAAGGCATTTTAATAAAATAGGCGGCATTCTCTACCTACACCTCCCTTGCAGAAAAAGATTGTTCAGCACAAGAGGTTGTTGTTCCACATCTGTGTGCACTGCCACTGCTAGAAAGGTTCAGTCAGAATTCCCAGACCAGAGCTCCTAAGCTCCCGAATTAGATGTCAGGCTCCCAGACCAGATTTCCAGGGCTTACAAACAACCCCAAGGAGAAGAGCCCGACCTCAGCAGGAGGCAGGTGCTGCTCTGGGTCCCTGCAGGTGACTCTGCTCAGGGTTGGGACCTGGCCCAGACCTGTACCCAGGACCTGCCCCAGCCTCCCACTCAGGACCAGGCTGTGCCATTTATTTTGGCTGTAAAGGAAGGTAAAAAGAAAAGAGAGAGCCTAAGAGATGTCAGAAAAAAATAACTTCTCAGATCTAGGCTCCAACCAGTTCAAAAAGCTTTTCTGCTGACAGGAGGTTGTTTTCAATGCTGAGAATGAAGTATTTATCTCTATCCTTTGAAGCTGTGCCATTCATACCAATAAAGACACAAGAGTCCTGAAAGGGATACTTATTAAAACAAAATGCCTGTTCAAAATTAATATATTTTTCTGTTTGAAACCGCATTGTACACAGAGATTCTTTGGAGCATTTTGAAGACAAAGGCAAGAAAAATAAAGAAAAAAAGATTTAAGCAATTCTATTCCTATGCACCAAGCAGTAGCATAAAATAGTTATGTCAAAGTGAACCACTAAATGGGTACACTTTCTGCAAATCAAGCCAATACAAATTTCATCAAACTTTCCTTGTTAGAGGTACAAACCATCCATTAAAAGAATAACATTGTCAGGCCATAATATTATCATTTTCCTCTGTTCCAGCTGAATGTGGAGTTGCCTATTGCATTGAAACAACAATATCAGGTCTCACAAGAGCGTGCCCAGACTCATGACAGCACACTCCCTGCAGGCAGCCTGACGCTGGGAGGTGAAATCTTACTTATGGAGGTACTGCTGAGATAGTGTTTTCTCCCAGGCATTAGGTTACTGGTACCCTGAAATTATTAAAAGGGCATCTACAAAGGTGAATATCAGTTTACAATGGCTTCCTAGCAAAAATAATAATTAATCCTTGCACACTGCGCTTGTATTTGGAAATTTAACTTGGTCGTCCAGATTTTCACATGGCATTTAGGAGTGGGTTAGCCATTGCGAGAATTACTTTTGGGTGTCCTCACTTTGTGTTCAGTATATTCTAAATAGCCAGGTATAAAAACAGTGAGGATTATGTATGGTAAGACCAAGATCAACAAACAAACTAAGACCTGTTATTAAATTCCCACAAGGCTTTTATCATCAAATTTCATAGTCGACAGATTCGTGAGCACCTGGCAGCTGCACGAAGGACAAATCATGACACAAAGCCATCACATGGAGCTGCCACCTCAGGGTATGAGCAAGGTCACGGTGCTAACTTACCAAGGGAGTAACTCTGGTTGTTTTCTGTCATATTTTTATACTTGGAATGTTAAGATAAAGGCCGTGAATGCTGTGGTTGTGCTTGAACATAAGAGGCAAAGCACTTACAGGGACCACTCTCTCCCTGCTTTCTAATTTCTAGAGAGGTCACAGGGGTTGTCACACATCTCTACCCTGTGCCCAAATGCACCAACTTGTTACTGTATTTATGCTGCAGGATCCATATTTATTTAGATTGCTCACAGATATGCAGTGGTGTTTTCCAACCAAAATGAATGGTGTCTGCATTCACCTGATTAATTCAATCTTACTTCAGAAATACAGTGACTTTGGGCCACATTTTGAGAAGAGCCTCATGACCAAGAACTCTCATAAAGCACCTGAACCCAAGCATTTTATGTGGTTCGTGTCAGCACCGTAGTCACTCACTTTTATAATTAGCCTGAAGAAGGATCCACCTTGAATTCCAGTCCCATCGATTCGTTAACCAAGTGTGAAAAGGAGGATGCACCCAGAGATTTCCCACAGCTCACCCTGAAGCTTAATCCTCCCGTCCGCTGCTGTCGTTCCTCATTTATGCAGGGGCAGGAGCTCCCTGCCTCTGTGCCTGAAGGCAGCTGGTCATATATCAAAGCCTTTGTTCCTTTTTCAAGCAGTAGAACTCCTGAAAGATAGCACCATGGGAATCAAAGTAGGGCAGCAGATACTTGAAGCTGTATCATAATGTTCCAAGGCCATGCTTTGTAAGCTTGAAATTCAAACTTTTCGTAAAGAGCTGCAGATGATCCATTGCCTCACTAAGGCACTTGCACACACTGGAATGCTGGGTAACTGACTTTGTTGCATTCATTTCTTTTTCAAACCTTTTCTAATTATTTGAAGAGCTTATATAAGCTCCATAATTTATATACTATAAACTAATATACTCTTAGAAGAAAAGGAGGGGAAAAGTGTCCAAGAAGCTAAAAAATTCATTCACAAATGAGTTTGGTGTTAAATTGCAGCAAGGAATACAGTGCAAAAGTAGTTTATTGTTTGTGCTGTGGTCTAAAGAACAATATTTCAAATATGCCCATGTGGAGCATTCCTCAATGTAAACTGTCCACCTCCACAGAGTGGTGTTTGTCCTATAGGAACACAAGGGAAGGTTAATTCCTGCTGTGTTTGTAAGGAACAGATTTAATGCAAGCTGTTTGAGGAGAACAACAAGTTTGAAGGGTTTTTAATTTCATTTTCAGCTACAACGTGTCAGCTGCCTGGGTTGCCGTGTTTTATTGACTTTCCGATTTATCCTTTCGAGAGGAACCCATTACATTTGCAAAAAAATGCAGTGACATGCCAGCTCCTTCCAGCCAGGGAAGTGTGGAGTGTGAGCAGGAAAGGAAGTGCCCCAGGTCTGCATTTCTGCACACATCTGGGTGATGTGGTTTTCATGTGGACATCCCCGCTGCCCTCATCCCTTCATCCATCCCCACAGCCCCTCCAGGGGTCACGGTCCCACAGAGCCCCTGTTTTAGTCCATCACAAGAGCCCAAGAGCTTTCACATGTTCCCGTGCTCATTTTCTTTGTAGGCTAAATGACATGACAATTTGTAATGCAGGCTGATGCGGAGAAACCTGATTGCCTGCAGTGTGTCAGGAGTCAACATAAATATCAGAGCTTAGAAGCCACTGCAGTGGTGATATCTTATTAATGCTTCAGCAAGGTCTCCTCGACAAAGCCTGGAAATCAAGCCCACAGCACAAAGGGCTCACAGAACAGACACAACAAGGCGCTTTGGCATCAATCAACCTGCTTGGCAATTTACAGTAAAATGGCTTTCCTGGACGCCAGGAGAGGACACGTGAAGACAGGTATATCACGAGTACCAGCTGCAGGGTGCAGGGCCTGCCGTGTCCCCATGGGATGACCTTCCTCTCCTGACCTGAGGTGAAGGCAGTGCAGGGACAGATCCCTGAAAGGGAGTCCTGCCTTGTCCTGCTCACCGTCTGCTGGCGGATGGAACTGGAACTCGACCAGCTTTCATTGCCATCGGCAATCCGAGCCTGGCAGCACCTCGGGTGCATCAGCAAAGGTGGCTTTTTGCAATTCAAACAGCTTTTCAAAGCTATTTTTTTTACCATGAAGGATTTTTTTTTAATTTTCTTTGTTTTGAAAGCTATATGTGATCAAAAAACACAGAACAAAAATCCTGTCCTCTGAAGCTCAGACTCAATATAATCAACTTACTGTACTGAACCTGAAAATGTGTCAGAAGTCAGGACATGAAAGCCAGAAAAACTTTGTTGGAGCTAGAGTGGAAAGTGTTAGATTTTTAATTCTTTCCTCTAGTTACTTCTGATTAGCTTTTAGTGTTGAAAGTTAACTTAGCTTGAACAAATACATCACCTTCCTGCTACAGGGAATTGCCCCAAGTAGAGTCACATAGATTTGGAAGCACCGAATCCAGATCAAGCAGGACAGCAGAGATTGGTTAACTCTGGATTTGATCTTTGAAAAGTAGGATTTTATTTTTTTTTAGTGAGCAAGATGGTTTCACAGAACAAGTATCTAACTCTGTATGAGATTTCACAGAGAGGGTTATAAATCTCTCCCAGTTCCAAGGATAGCGATGAGAGTGAGTTAGTATTAATTTTCCCTGCCAGTGTAGAGCAAACACGAGTAAAAGAGACCCTAAGATGGCTCATGAATTATGGATTCCTACCATGGCCTCTCCCTCACACCAGGGAGCAGCAGCAGCACAGGAAAAGCAGGCAGAACACCCCGCTCTGCCAGGTGGCAGCTCCCTCGGGTCTTGGAGATAAAAGAGCAATGCCTGTTTATATTCCCATGAGAAGCATCTCCTTTGGGAAGGACACCCACTTAATACATGTTATAGAGGGGTGGAAATGCTCATTGCCCCAGCCGACATTTGAAACAGCCTCAGCCCCGTGTTTTGTATGGACAGTGGGTGCTCCAAGTCATTTGGAATTTGCAGACAATTGAAGGCCGGAAGGATGGAGGAAACAGCACTGCACCTACACATTGAATTGGGGGAATGATATACTCTTTTTTAAGGCACATTCTTCGTTATCTGTGTCCAAAAAAACATCAAGGAGGAACTCCTGCTTAGAAAACTAGGCCAGAACTCAAGCAGCTTTTCAGCGTGCAGTAGGTGCAGGAACAGATTTGATCAAACTGCTCCTTTGGAATATTACATGGGCTATCTTTCACTTTTGTCAGCTGCTCCTATTATAATCAGTTTGCCTAAGGAGTATCTTTCAGCAGGTAAAATGTCACACGAAGTGCGGCTTCCCCCTTTCCCCCAGGTGTGTTTGCATCCCCTGGTGTTTACACCACGGCTAGCAATGTCATCTTAATTAAACTGGAGAAAAGAGTCTTGAAGAGATGCAAATCTATCATGCCAAATTATGAACAGTCTCTAATGAAGGGCAACATTCCCTTGGGGGTAGATTATTGCCTGTGATCCTACGATTGCATTTCCCACACTTTTCGGAAGCAGTTGTTACTGGTCACCACCCACTGGTCTAATCCAGCACAACAATACACATATTTCACCTCAAACATACTAAGCAATCCTGTCCATTTTCATTATGGATGTGAGTTAAGAATAACTAATTTTTTTTTTCTTCCAAAAAGGTTCATTGCAGTTCATTTACCTTAAGCAACACCCCAGTTTTACCATGGCAGGCAAGGACTGCACTCCCTTGTCACTAGGGAGCACCCAGTGCCAGCCTTATTCCTGCTCTGAAGTCTGGCTGACTGATTAGCATGAGGTGACTTCAGCAAGCCTCGGAGGTTTTACTAAATTTCAAATATATTCCTGCTTCCCTGACCAAGGGATTAGCTCTCTCTCTGGAGGTTTCCAATTTTAGATGGCTCTGAAACACTCCTGAAATGTGCTCCAAGAAAAACAGGGCTGTCGCTCAGAGCGGGAAGTTTCAAGGTGCGTGGAGCAGTGCTGAGCTGAGGAACACCTGTGATTCCAGGTGGCAAACGGCACGCCAAGGTGCGGTGAGCATTTCTGTGGGAAAAATTTAGCTAACTTCATTCTGCTCAAGTGAAGTTACCTCAAAAAAGCTGCATAGGATCTGTCTGTTCAATAAATCAAGCAGATCCTTGTGGGATGCTCTATGCACACCTGTTACGGGCTGGAAGCAGCTTTCCATGTTAAATCTTGCAACTGCAAGTTGTAAAGTGTGAGAACACCTCCAAGATTTCCCCATTTTCTGTTGCTAACTAAAGGAAGTCTCTTCTGATTAAATAACTGGAGGGGCAGACTTAGGACATTCAAGGTCTCTCAGTCGATTAATATTCAGTCTAAGAATTCCAGACACACATTCACTGGCACCCAAAGATTGAGCATTTGGGGGCATGAAGAGAGAAAAGGGGGAGAATGATAAACAGGCTTACCTTTGTTTATTTAGACCTGAAATCTTTGGTCCTCCTGGGGAAGAGTGAAACAATTCCTCAGCATTAGTACCTGAAACCATGATTTAAAATTGCAGCCAGAACTTGGAATGAAATGAACCCAACATGAAAAAACACTTAGAGTTTTAGTTTATTTTGAACACACATCATGCCTCTGCATCCCTTCTTCAGGGATCAGAAACAGAAGTATCAAAATAGATTGAGAGGCACTTCTTCCACTATTCCTTCCATGTCTGAAACCAGGAAACACTGGAAGTCTCAAAGGAAAGACCTTTTCCAACAGCAACCCTTTAGGTATGCATCAGATAAGTGGAGAGTTTTGGGTAATTGTCTGTCCCATGGCCAAATTTCCCTCACACCTCATTGATCTGATCACTTATTTTTGTTCTCATTTAGGTGAGTATTTCTCCCTTTCTCTCTAAACTTCTCTGAAAGCACAATATTCAGAAATGCTTGAGAAACTGAGGATCCCAAGACTCTTGAAAATGGGACCTAGGTGTTTGATAATTGATGTTTTGGGTTTTTTTAATGAACACTCAAAGATTAGCTTTTAAAGGCTTTTATCTCTGCTTTATGCAGGTCAGCGCCTGGTGTGGTTTTCAGAAAACACCTAGGTAACTAAGCTCCTTCAGGAACCATTTTCTTGCTGGTTAATTTGTTCTGAAGTCATA
This sequence comes from Sclerurus mexicanus, assembly GCA_013396755.1. Taxonomy (NCBI): domain Eukaryota; kingdom Metazoa; phylum Chordata; class Aves; order Passeriformes; family Furnariidae; genus Sclerurus; species Sclerurus mexicanus. The sequence continues at coordinate 85,382 of VWZF01004748.1, forward strand.
AGGAAATCTTCTGGAAAGTTATTTATATTAATAGCTATCACACCACTGAAGTCATCCGACCTAATCATCCCTAGAGAGCTGCAACAATGGGAATTATAAATAGCAAAAATATCCTGGATATCGCCCCCACTATTTTAAAAACACTGGTCATAGAGAACAGTAACTAAGAAGAAATCTCAGGACATAAAGTGTCAGAATACGTGTGCACGTGTGACTGCCAAGCGCTCTTCCTGAGGGCCAGGGGCTCATTGCTGAGCTAAAGCCATGGAGTGCCACAAGGGTGTCCCAATAGTCCGGGTGTTCTCCTGGCTCCTGGTTTCTCCCCCACCATATTGTCCATAGGAGCAGCTAAGGGGATAACTGAGACTGTGTTCATAGGTGGCACTGTCCTAGCTCCTGAAGAAAAGGAAGATTGCATTCAAATAGTTGTTTCTTTAGGGTCCATTTGTAGATTAATTAAGTTTTGCCATCTTCTTCATTGCGACTTAAGGGTGTCCAGAACAGACTGACTTACATAAGGTCTCTATGTTTGTTTTTTAACCTAATTCCCCACAGAGTTCAAATCCTAAGTGCTTTCGACAAGAGACTATGCTTTATTTCAATAAGATATAAGCCCTCCTCTCTGATGACTACTGCCCGAGGAAAGCTGAGATATCTTAGTCCCTTTTCACTGTAAAAGTCTGTTTGGGTTTTTTTTTTTATTTATTTGTAAAGTTTTATAGAAAGCAGTTCAGCCATTTTTGGAAGAAACTTAGTGAGGGATGGTTTTGCCAAAATTCTTATTTTTCATCTGTTTTCTGAGGAGCCATAATGATTTATAAGAGGATTTTGAAATCTGGCAGTGAGACAACCCTCAAGCTGGAACGTTAACTTTGTCCCTAGGAAAATCCATTCCTAATCAGCTGGGTTAGTTGCAGAACAATCCCACTGGGCATTTACAAGCCAGGAAGGGTTCCGTGTTGATTTCCTGAGTGTTTCAAGAGGAACATGCAAGCCCTGAAGGCTGCTGAGCCTCTTGGCCTGAGCAGGTACTGCACATCTGAAGACACAGCTCAGGGCAGGTTTATCTTGAACAGAGCTCTTGTTTTCTTACAGCAGAACTATCAACAATAAAAGGTAGAACAGAAAAGTTGACAGGAAAGAAAAAGCTAATTAGAAAGCAGTTGGGTATTAAAGACACCTAACATTATTAGACAGCATTAGAGCCTTTTAAACTCAGCCTGTATAATAATTTCCCTAGAATTTTTTCTCCAATTGTTCTCCAATTATTGTATCTGGGCTCTATTAATATGACTGGAGTTACATTAGTTTGCCCTGACTAATATTCTTTAGTTAAGCAGCCAAGCAAACAAAATCACTTTAGCTATGCCTTTAAAGCCATTCTCAAATATCATCTGAAGGGCTTTCTCGGTACAAAAAACAAACCCCAAGCACAGGACCCCGACGCAGGGCACAGCCCTGAACCCGCCGCACATTCCAGACCGCGGGTCACCAGGAGTTTCACAAGGATACCCTCGGTCACTGCTTCCTCACAGCGACCTCAGAGGGAGGGGAGAAAAGGGTTTGAAAAACATTCCACATTTCAGCAGAGTTTTTGTGGCTGTGCAGACACAAGAGTAGCTGAAATGTCCGGAGGGACAGCCTCGGCAAGCCCGTGACCTTCTGTGACAGACCGGAGCATGGAATTTCAGAGGGGATTTAGTCGGGATTGCTAAATGTGTGCCAAAAAGAGAACTGCTTCTTGGACTTTTTCAATCAAGTAGCACTATATTTGGACTGGAAACAGCCCGTGGATGAGCAGGAATAACCATTAGAAGGCAAGTGAAAAGTTTCAAGCAGATACTACAGTCAAGGAAGAAACAACTCAAACATATCTGGGCAAGTTTCCGTACTGACTGAAGCGACAGTTTTTCCCATGACATCAGATTCCAAACAAACAATATATTATAGTCCATATGTTGACTAAGGAAAACCCAGGCAGTGAAGAGGCATGCACCAGCCTTCCGAGCAGCGACTGAGCAAAAGCTGGATTGCTCACAAGCCATGGGAATGAATCAAACAAATAAAGAGCCCCGAGTTTTCAGGATAAGGCGCCTGGGTAAGACTTCTCAGCAAGATGATGTTGTGACCAGCGAGGTAAGACTGAAAGCAAACCTCCTAGATCAAAGCCATGCAGGCTGGCAGATGACAAGGACAATGAGTGAGCAGTGCTTTGAATGTGCAGCAGTCGTAAGGGGGGGATAACGTGCTTGGAGAACTGCAGTTCTCGACCTACCTGCACTCATATGGCATTTGCATGGGAAGTCTGGACTGCAGAACAGCTTGCAGTCAGAGTTCAGAAGGGTTTTGGCAGATTAAACAAGTTCCCAGTAAGATGATGCCGAGGATAAACATGCAAAAGAAATACATAAATGCTGTTTTCACAGGAAGAGTGCTGTGTTCTCAGAGCTGGCTGTATTTTAGGGAGGAACGCTCGAGTGCAGTCCTGCCGGGGTGCCAATACAATCCATCGAGAACAGCCAGTAAATCACACCACTTACCAACTTAAAATGACATGGTGCATTTGAAAATTCCAAACCAAAATAACACCATGTTCTACAGCTTGCTAAGCATAGCCTATCGATGCTGTTTACAAAGGAATTGGGAATTTAACTCTTGCTTTGCAATGGCCTGATAACAGTGATACTTACTGCATGCAGCTGAATTCCCTGAGATGTTTTATCAGACCCTGAATTATCTGCTCCGTTGATCCTGCGTAATAAGGAACAGGAGGCCACCTTTGATCTTTCTCACAGAATTTAATAAGTCAAAATTAGCAAGGAGCCCTGCCAAATGAGGACAAATTTGATTAGGAGGGTAAACTAGGCAAGTTGCTACATTTTAATTGTCTTTTAGCAAAATGATCTAAGCTCACAGGTTGAATAGGCACAACAAATCAGGAAATACAATGTTGCATTATTGTAAGATTAAAGTGGCAGAATGTAGGTTTATAGAGGTATTAAGGGAAAGGAGCATTTCTTTTGTTTGTACAGTACTGAACACATTCACAAAACCAACAAGAGAAGCATTTTCCCCTTTTCAGACTTCAGAAAATGCAATTCACTTAGAGATATTTTCTGGTTTAAATGATGCATATATTTAAAAGAGTAGTTTTCTAGTTTTGTATTTTTATTCTCTTACACTCTTTCCAAATACTCCAGTTACGGAAGGACTTTTGTTAGTGTCCAACTAGCAAAACCCCATCCATGGAAACAAATTTGGCAACCATAATTCTTTGCCATTGAATTTGGACCTCTGCAGTCTTTTCCTTCAAAATAGATTCTTGTCCATAGAGATATTTAGGTAACAGCAGACTAAACTAATCCCAGGTACTGTCAAGAAAAGAGGCACTACTGAAATGTGTTGCTCCCAAGCGAGCTGTGATCTGTCAAGGACAGCCTCAAGATCCTTAGTGTCAGTGATTAGCTCCCACAGCTCTGCGGGCTTCATTGTACGTGAGAATGCTTCTTTAGGGCTCTAAACAAATAAAACAAGCAATAACACCGGGTGTTTAACAGCTTACCTTAAGGTGTCGTTAACAGCAACTTGGCTTTCACTCACCACACCCATCCTGTAGGTTCATGAAATTCTGGAAGGGAAAAAAAAATAGAGTAGGTCCGGTAAGCCTTAACTAATCCTTAGGAAATCATTAATGTTGAGCTGAGGAAAACAAATAGGGGCAGCCTGACAATTATCAGGCACCATCGTTATCCCTCCGCCCTTGCCCTTGGTTGTCAGTTGAGGCTGTACATTCCCTGCAGGAGGAAGAAGGGAGGGCAGTGAGACAAGACTGAGAAGAAATGTTCTGAGCCTGATGACAGGCACTTGTGTGCAAGACTAAGGGGTCAGTTATGTTTTCAGCAGTGCTGCTCCTCTGGTCTCCTGTGCTTTGTTCCTAATGTACAGGCAAAGGGGGCAGGACAGACACGGTGCAGGGTCAGATTGCACTGGCTGCATTGCAGTGAGGAGCACAACTTTCCATTGTACCCATTGCATAGGAAAAAACTGCCTTGACAGACTGGTACATGATCAAATAACTAGGATCTTGATTAGGGTCAATATAAAGCACTCATCGCTACTGCAAACACCTTGTAGGAGCTTTCTTTATGTTCTTATTCCAAACTCTGACAAGTGACATCTGCTTATTTAACAGTGAATTGTTTTGATCATAGCAAGAACCCTTTTCATTGTTAATCAGCACAACACTGTTAATCAGCATTAATCAGCACCCAGTACCTGTTTCACTGGATGCATCTAAGGCAATATCTCCATGACTTGGGTTTGCTTTCAGTAGTCGTGCCAGCAGCAACCGAAACCCTTGAGCTACACACAGCACAGTTTCCCCATTTTGCCTCACTGTGCCGTGAAAATTGCTTCAGGCTAACATGCCAGCGTGTTTTTAATAGAAAAGCCAGACATTTTCACATTTAGCTGCTTGGTATACTTAATGCACGTGATTGCTTTCAAGATGATACTTGTTCTAGTATGCGAAAAGCAATTGAATGGGCAGAGCAGATTTTCAGGAAGCACTGGGCAAAGAAATGTTCTGCTGGACTGGCCCAGCTGTGGAACACGTCTCTTCCAAAGCCCTGAAAGCCATGTCAACTGCTACATCTTATTTTTCGTGCACCTCAGCAGTTCCTCGTTCTGGCTGGAAGCGAGAGCTGTGGAATGACTGTTATTGCAGTATTCCTCTCTGGCCACAGCCAAGAAGTCCTGGAATTATAGCTGTGTATTCTTTGGGGTGTATTCAATGCTAAACTAAGTTTTCAAATGTTTCTTGGCTCTCCAGCCATTCAGTGGCCCTTGGACTTCCCATTTGGACTCGGTGGCGGGGGGCTAACCCTGCCACCTGTTTTGACAGCCCCTGCACAGCGGATGGAACACGAGGCATATTTTAGGAGGTGAAGTTCTCCTTCTGAGCCACCGAGGATTCTTTGAGCCCTCAGAAACCTAATCGGAACACAGCTGAGCAGCTAATTGTCAATCTGTCTGGGGAGGATTTTAGTTTGTTGGGAGCTGCAGGCCTTAAAATCTTCCCAGATCCCTTATCGCTTGTTCCCTGAGCATCTGCCGACTCTTCGTTCCTTCAGGCCAGAAATCTTTGCTGAGTGGAAAATCGTAGCTGCAGGCATTCTGGAAAAAAAGAAAAACCAAACTAAAAGGCAGGATCACTTCTACTTTTGTCTTCTGCACTTTTCTCCACCCTGAACAGTCCTGGCTCTTAGTGGATAGAGGAGAATCAAGGGAGCATGATGAGGGTTGCCAGTTCTGGTATTAGTAAAACAAAGAAAGAGTCCAGGGAAAGTAGTAATGAAAAGCTCCAGTTCATCTTGAGTTTTAAAGGAAGCTTTCCTAATTTCTTGGAAAATATGTATTAGCCAGACACAACTGGTGTTGCATAAATCATCTCACAAGATGTACATTTAAAATATCTGGTTTTGAACTGGGGCTGAATAATGAATTTAAGGTACCACTGCAAGAGAATGAAGGGAAGGTGAAAAATGAGGTTGTCCTGCCAAGTGAGCTCTTTAAGTCTGAACAGACGAATCATGACAGCGAGGAAGAATACTCCTGCACCATTCCTGTGACATGGGACAAGATGTCCTACCTACCTGTGGCTCGTGCCACATGCTACAGAGCTGTCGTGCGTGGGTACAAACTAAATGCAAGGCACACCTTAGATTCAGAATACTTGGTTTCAGGTCTGTTTCAGATGTGAAATTTGTCCCTTTTTACAGAGTGGCCGGCCACTCACTGATTGTAACAAAAAAAATCCACAAAATTCCACATCCTTTTCACACGGAGCATTGAGGTCCCTGGCCAGAGCACATTTGCAGCCCTGTATCCCACTGTACACATGCCAGAAGCCTGGCTGAAGGATCCTGGGAGATTCCCAGCCTTACCCTGGCAATCACTGCCCCTCCCAGGGCACACCAGAGGGGATTTGATCCTTCCAGATGCATCGGCTGTGTCTGTGCCACCCTGTGCTCCACGAAGAATTCAGAGGTTCCAGATGTTGGCTCCGCAGGCGCTGACACAACCCTTGTACAATGACAGTGTCACACAACAATAGTGGGAGAAGGATCGGAAACACAGAAGGATTTTACAGCGTTTGGAAACCGTAGTGACAAGAAGGACAAAACAGGGTGCTGGTGTCACTCGACTTGCTCAGCAGCACTGCTTTGGGTCTTGTCCAGACCAGACTTGGACGCAGCACCAGAGAAGGAGCAAGCTTTGAGTTCACTGCTGAGTTTCCAGCGTTACTTATCATTTCGGAAATGCTATGCAATCACTTATTTAATATAGTAATTAGTAGCTAGAGCTTGTTGAAAATGATACAATAATTTAATATTAGACATTGAAGCTTCATTTTCTCTTTCACTGTATTTAAACACATCAGTTTCCTTTCTGAAATGCACAATTCTTGCCTTCCCTATTTGTCTTCACTTAAAAAAAACACACTGAGAGAAAAGAAAAAGAATATAAGAAAATTTAAAAACTGGTCATATCACTAATTTCTTGATCATTGTCAGATTAAATGATAAACCTTTCTTTACAAAAATGAAAGACTGGCAAAGGTACAGGTATAATCTGCCATTTAAAAAATGCAATAGTATTTTAAGACTTGAGACAGACTTAAAGAGGATTAATTCAAACTTCTCCTAGCACATCTGGAAGACACTAGAAGCTGGAAAATTTGCTGTTTTTCAGAGATATCATCTAAAATATAAGGAAGAATGTAAGGAGTTCCGCACACATCCCATTTAGAAACTCTTCCCCCCCCCTATGAAAGCAGAGAAAACAACTTGGTTGATGTAAATGACAATAAAGCAGCTGCTGATTTGTGGGTTTATTTGGATTTAAAAAGGTGACCCTGTAGCAACCAGCAAACACAACACGAGAAGAGGTGGGAAGCCAGTGATAGGAACCATAAAACATTTAAAGGGCAGAACCGAGAAGGAATATTATTTGATCCATTTTAGTCCATCTGACATTTTTATATCCACATTTAACTAACAGGTCATTAATACCCACGCAAATGTAAGCAAGGGAATTCTGAGCCGAGATGTCTTGTACAAAGTAATAAAACCTTTATTCACACCCCGCTTGTACATCAAACATTTCATTACTTGGCAGCCCCGAGCCAGTCCAACTGCACGGGGTGGAATCAGTTGGCATCTGCTCCCAGAATTCTTGCACTGCATGGAAAATAGCAATTATCATTGAAGTTTTTTTTCCTTAGGGAAACCTGGCTACGCATGAGGGGAAAAATCAGATAGCAAGCTGTGCACGACAAGGGCTTTTAATTTCCCCTTTTCGGCTTCCAAGGAGCAGAGATTCCTTGCAACTGAAGCCCTTCTGCAGATTATAACTTCCTAAAGAGCCACAGGAGGATTCACCCGTCCAAGTTCTCTCAGTTCAGTGCTGCCCCATTTGGAAACATTCTTAAATGCTGAGATCAGCAGATAGCAAGAACACGGGTCAGAAGAGACACGTTCTTTCTCATGCAGGAGAAGATACCACACATCACCGTTTGCAATTTATCAGTCAGAAAGTCTCGGCTTCCCACCTAAACCCAAGGTTTCTGCAACTGAGTTTTTTTGTGCTTTATCAATTACCGTATAAAACAGAACGTAATGGAAAATAAAGTGGAATAAAATAATAACCAGAATAGTATTTTTAATACATTTTGCCATTTCCTTGTGAAATTTAAGAGGAGAACTTTTTTTTGAGATCCTTTTAAAAAAAAAGCACAAACATTCTCCCAAACAGAATCATGCCTTCCCAACTTCAAATCAATTTGCTTCAAGGCGTTAAGTTTCTGAAGAATATTTCTGTAAGGTTTGGGTTTAGGCATGACTGAATTAGTGATTCTCACAATAGATCCTCATAGGTCTGTCTTCCAAATATATGCAGGGATTAAATCTTCAAGAATGGTTTCGCTGACTTTGAGGTCCTCATAGCTCTGATTTTCAGTTTTTGATTCTATAAACAACACTATGGGTCTGGTATTAGTAGTGAGTCTTATTCTGAACTGGGCTTAAACTAATTAAGGCTTATTTTACCCATGCTTCTTTTCCCCATGCTAAGGGAAGGATCCTGTACTATCTTAATCACATGAAACTAAATGGTCTGTTAGAAAAATCCCAGTGTTTTCAGCGGGAAGTACAATTTTAATGCAGTGGTTTTTCAGTTAAAGATTGTTCCTCATGGTCTCCAGCAAAATAAGCAAATACATATTTTGTATAAAATCCACTCTATATGCACAGAATTATTTAAATACAGTGCTATCAGCAATTATTCAGACAGAAGGACATGCAAGGAACAAGCTGATAGGAGACATAGCCCAGACTTCAGTGAGCTCACCTTTCCACAACTCCAAAACATGCTGGGTGTGACTGTGGTCGTGGCCATTTAGTTCAGCAAATACTGCTCAAGGTCAGACACTTCAAAGGAGTCTGGGGACAAACACAGCTATCAGAAAAGTCTGGTTTTAATCACGGGACTGCTCAAATCATTAACACCCACATTGGATTATGTCGGGTCCACACCATGTATCTTAGTATTTCTGTAAGTGATGAGCTGTGTTTAACAAACTGAGCTCATCATCTGTGATTTCAGCTTTACTTGGAACCGCTCTTGAAAGTTTAACTTCTGCTGCCACTTGTGGATGCATTTTCTCTGTGTTAAATGCTAAATAAAACTGATTTGCTTCAGATAATTCCTGGGGCTAAATGTCTGGCAGGCTCTTTAAAAATTAAGAGCCTCTTCCACTTTGCATTCTAAAATGGCTTTAAGTCACCATGAATTCGTTGGTGTGTCAACATTATCAGTTTAATAATCTCTTCTCACTAGCATTTACCTTCTGTTATGTAGAGTGCATGACAGATTACCTGTCTTCTGCTTTGCCAGCCTAAATACAACAAATCTTCCCATCTTCTCTCATACGTCAGACCAGCTGATGGATCGGACCAAGCTATCTTTAATATTTTATTTTTATGTTCTTCCCCCATTTTCAGTTCCCTGCCAGGTGTTCAAGGTCAGTTTTGTAGGAAGGTCTGTGGCAGGCCTGTTTTCTGTGGTACATGGCACAGTCTGACCAGATCACCGGTCTCAGGAGGAAACATAAAACTCAGACTTCAGGATCCGACAGAAACTCTTGAATTCCGGATAACAGTGCTAAGCCAAAGGTGAACATACAGCCATCTCCTTCCCCCCCAGAATTTATTGACTCTGTCTCTGAAAACTGTTGCCCCCTCCATCTGTCTTGCTCTTTGAGACACGTTCCTGCAGAAGAATATTCTGCACTGAGTGATGAGCTCATTTTAAAAGCTGCTTTCAACAAAATTTCCACATCCAGATGGCATATGAATTATAACCTTCCATCACGGACTTAACAAGCCGTGGGCTGCTGCTAATTGTCACTTCCAGGTTTCAATGTTTAGAAGCCACTAATAAAACCTGCTGTTCTTCTTAATAACAAAATTTTAATTTTTAAATTTTGCACCCTGGTTTCCTTCTCCCTCCTGTTAAATTCCTGCCATGGCTTTCTCCTGTGCATTTCTCACATAATCAGCAATGGGCCAAATCTTGAGTTTTTCTTCATACCTTTTTCAGGCAGAGCTCTTCAAGGGAAGAACTATAGGCCAAAATGCTTCTGCAGGACCTGCTCATTACTGAGAACTTTTCCCTTTCATGTTTATTATTGTGAACCAAATTCAGAGTCCCTGGTGAATAATACGCAAACAGAACGCGCACAAGATGAAAATGCATTTAATATTTTATTATATTTTAGCTGCCTGTTAGGTACCTTAGCCCAACCAGCAATTTATAATCATGTGCAAAAGGCAGCTTCCTGAATTTGCATAGTTTAGAAACAGCAAAGCAGAAACAACACGGTGAGGGTAATTACTTTTAAACAGCATTACAGCAGAGCTTAGTGGATCGGTGCAGTGTCTGCAAAGTTCCCCGTCAGTAATTGCTAAGCCTTCAGATGAGGCCCTGAAGAACATGAGCTTGTTAATTGCGGGGTTTTATTAAATTAGCCGTCAGATAATTGTAGAGCAGACCTCGGGCTTTCAGAGCTGCTCGGGGAAGTTTTGGGTACGGAAAACCAACGCCGCTGGAGTGAGCAGAAACGAGGCCCCCGTGCCAGCAGAGCTTCCAGCCCAGGACTCCTCTGCTTCCCCACGCAGTTAATAAGAGCACTCGGCACCTCAGAGCCAGGCAGGAACCTCTTCCCACACACAGCTCCCTGTGGCTTAGCCGAGCCTGTCCAGACAGCTTAGCAGGGAGTGTGTGCGGAGAGAGGGAATGTGCTGAAAGCGGGGCCTGGGAAGGTGAAGATGTGCAGATGCCCCAGCAGCACATTCTTGTCCCCGCAGCAGGCACTTGGGAGAACAGACCCAGGTCATTCCTCACAGCCACGGCCTGTGTGTGGATGGCATCTCCAGGGGAGTTTCTATGGATGGGATCTCCAGGGAAGTTGCTTTAACCCCAGGGCTGTAAAGCATCCACATGGCCTGGAGAGAAGGCTCCCTCCTTCAGCCTTCAGGGCACAAAGCGCAGCTGCCCGGGGTTTGTGCTGGGACTAGTTTGGGATCACAGCTTTGAAAATCCTCCACTTTTTGTAGCTGTTTGGAGACTACATGCAAGTGGAACGCGCTGCAGAGGGGTCAGATACACCAGCAGTGTGGTTTGCACGCTTCCTCTCCACACACATCAAAGGCAAACCCAAACAAAAAGGTTTTTCTTTGCACTCAGAATTGGCACTGGGCAGAGGCACGGGCTCTGAAAGAAAAGGCACCTGATAATGCGGGCTGGAGACAGACAATTCAGTAGATGCACCCTCACAGTTACACAGATGCCCTGTATGCAAAGTAGAAGTAAAGCCCAGGCTGAGTTACTTTTTAGACTATTTTCCTCTTGGTTTCTGGGCTACTAGAGGAACTCCTGCTTTGCCTTTAGAAATCTCATCTGCCCTGACTCCATGCACTGCAGCTGGAACTAAATGTATGTTGCATATTAAGAGGTATGCACAGTGCACTCATGTAATCAATCCCCAGCTTTCTGAACTGTATTACGTTTCATCTGTTTGCTTGAGTAAATAATTCAGGGGAAAGAAAAAAATAATGCTGCGTTCTTCCAGTGTCTTGGAATGTGTATTTTGGGGTAAGAAAGCATTATGTTGGATTTAGTGTACTTTGGTACGTCTGTCTCAGTTACTCGAGATCAACCCCCAATTGCCCCTGCCCGGGGGAGGGTGGGAAGCACAGAAACCCAGGGTCACGTTGTACAAACAGTATTTACCTTTGGATATTATCAAACAGATGCCACCATCAGTAAGACAACCAGTCACCGAAGGGTGCTAACCAAACCCAGTATTTGCTGCGGCTTAGATTTCTTTCCATCCACTGGAAGATATTACATACCTATCAAATTTGTATCATTGGCTTTAAGTTTGTTCTTGGTGTGCATCTGGTCTCCAGGATATTTTGAAACAACTGCATAGTGTAGGTTTTGGAATATTTTCCGTACCATTAGTGATTTGAGGCAGATCTTAATTCCTGCGGGAGATGTTACAGAGGACAAAGGGAGCTGTGAGCAAAACATCAATGGCCCCAAGGCTTCAATGAGAAGCACAGCAGTTATTTCCACAATTAAATAAATGCAAACATAGTAATTGATGCGGCATGTTTATATAAAATACGTATTAGCCCTATTAATTATAGTTTACAAATGGCTTGAGTATCCAAAATGTTAACCATTCTCTAGCAGGGGTTCTCTTTAATTGGATTTCTCTGGTATGGTGTCATTTCATTATCTCTGCAGCAGCCCTTCTGGCAGAAGCAGCTCCTTCAGGAATCTTTTGTTTCCAGACATATTGGGCCAGCTCCTCCCAAAGGTCAGCCCTGCAAACCCTTTTTGGACCCATTGGACAATCAAGGCAGATAACCATAACCCATTTCTTGAGGGTTTTTGATCATTTAACTCTTTCCTCTTGCACATTAATTTTTTTTCTCAAATATTGTCCGATGTGAGCAGGCCTTCAACACGAAACACAGGGTAAGACCTGTCCTTAGCAGCTGGAATTTTCAGCCTTTCAGCTCCTATTCAAGCCCCTCAGATTTCCATGCAAGCAGTTTCAGCAAGTCCTCTGATAACACCAAACTTTTTGAGAAAACACACCAGCCAAGACACGGGGGTTCCCCAAAAGTCTCATTCCTTGTCTCAGTCACTGGAGCCAGGCTCCTTTGAAAACCTTACCCTAAAATTATCATTTCCCTCGCTCTCTCAGATGTCTGGAATCCCTACATAATCCAAATTGCACACAGCAGAAGTAATTCTGGGCTCAAAGGAAAGCAGAGCTGAAAGGTCAACCAAATCTCAAGCTATGCTGCCTCAAGCCTTTCTGCTTCCAAAGGAGTGGCTAATGACTTGTTCTTTGGGAAGACTGGAAAGAGATCAAATATGAAGGCATGATTAAGAGAAGAAAAATCTTCCACACCAATTAAAGCTTCCATGCTTTTGGCCAGAATCCATAACCCAGCTTCCAGGGGCAGCCCCATGACTTTTCAATTGCCTTATCCTGCACAGGGTCAAAAGGATAGATGCAGGCTATCAGCTTGCTATTTTATAAGCTTGAAAAGAGAGAAATTTGATGGGCAGGCTGCCTTAGAAATTCTTTTGGAACATAATTGGCACTAAAAGTTTTCCCAGAAGAAAACGATTCAGGTTTCGAAATTCTCTGAGATTGAGGAGTGCACGCAAGCTGGGTTTCTCTCCAGCTCCTCATCACTACTGTGTCCAGTGCCATCATAGCTTCAAAAAACCTTCAAAACACAGGAAATTAGAATAATGTAACAAATTCCACCACTTCTTAAAGCACTGTGCTCTGCCTGCTCTCATTTGCCAGCACACTGCTTTCCAACACTAGTTAGCCTGTTCTCCCCTCTGTATTTGTCTGCTGCCTTTTTGGCTGACAGAGACAGAACTGCTGACATCCATCCCAACAGTGTCCAAGGAGCTCTCCAAAGCAAGGACTTTTGCATTTACTTGTGCTGCCCCATGATTTGGAGAGTTTCAAACCCTGGCAGTGCTTTCAGTATTGCCAGGTGAGTGAGAAACGTGTGAATCTGTGGTTAGGGCATGAGAATTTTAGCCAACACAGCAGAGACAACAAAGCATGGAGGAAAGGGATTATATTGTAATGCTTGGAGCTGCAGTAATAAATGCAGGACTTTGAGGAGGAACCATCACTTGCAGCTGCGTGTAGAGGACCACAGGTTATGGACCATCCTTGCAACAAGGTAGTATCCACCTTTCAGGGTTTGCCACCAATTCAGTGGATAAAACCCACAGCCCTCACAAGTCTCCTGTAGGTTTGTGGCTTTGCCTCCACATCACTTGAGCACAGGAGCAGTTCAAAGGCAAGGCAGGAGGAAAGGGTGCAGAGACAATTCCAATGGTCCCAGCCACAGGAACACCTCCTCTGATAAAACCTCCATGTGGCTGCTGTAATTTGCATTAATTAATACCTTGGTCCACAAAAGTCAGAGGGGTGATCTGGTCTCACAGATGTGATAAAAAGGAACTGGAATCACCCGTGCCTTTTTCTGCATGGATCATGAACCAAAAGAGATTGGACCAGTGTTTGAAGTTTGCCATGCACTTTCTGGTTTTGCACTTACTGGGTTATATAGCTGTGATCAGCAGCACCTTAAGGAGCAGCAGGGCCAATATGGATATTTCCAGTTGACTAGCGGTACTTAGATCTGTGGGCATGAACATAAATCCAAAGATCTGACACCCAAATGGCTGCTTCTTGATGTATTTCTATTTACTGTCTCAGGAGCCCCCTCCTATCTCTTGTAAAGCTGTGCATCACATTCAGGTTAAACCCTGGGATAAATTCTTGTCTATCCACTTCACGCCCATGGAAGGGACTTGGCTGGGTTTCAGAGCATCCCAAGGACATGACCTACAAATATCAGGAATGGCAGAACTTCCCTAAGTGGTAAACAGCCAGCGTGGCCAAGGCCACTCACACCTTCAGCTAAATGGCTGGGCTTGGGTTTTCCCCTGAAGCAGCCAACCAAAAATACAGTTTGCCTCAACAGAATCGAAGAGACTTACAAGTGGAATTTCCTTTTGGATTTCCTTCTTTCCTTACCAGAGGACCAATACATTATTTCTCAATTACGTTCTTCATTTTGGCACAGTTTAACAGAGTGGGAGGACAACAAACTTGTGTCCTGTGAGGGAGGAATGCAGCAGGCAGCCATCTCACATGGATGTCCCTGCAGCTCTTTGCTTTGTTTTCAAAGTTTGTCAGGAATAATTGGAAAATGGATTCTGAGAGGGCAAACAGCCAGCAGGAAGACTCATAACTAGGATAAACAATATAAGACAGTCAATAGCTGTCATGTTCTACTATTTCTTTATCCATATTAAGACTCAAGAATTGATTACCTGTAACACACAGCACATTTGAGAGTGTAGCTCCAGGTTTGGGGGGTTAATTTTTTATTTCCAGCACAAGGACATCTGCAGTGCTGACCTGCTTGACACACACAAAACAGTGCTGCACGCAACCAGGAGTCTTTTCGAGTCACAGACACACACACACTTTATATGCGCTTGAATAAGAAAATGGTTAACTATTTCCACAAAACACCACCAGTGCACCAAAGCAAAGCTGGAAAAATAAAGCCTTCTATAATATCTTTTGAAAATTGTATCCAAAACAAGGAATGCTGTTACATTTCACAAGTTACACTTCGAGTGTCAAGCAAAAATGCCATCACATAGCATTAGAAGCTCTTAACATTTAACGTTTTAAACAAAAGACAAATGAAAACTTTCATATTTAAGCCGAAATATGAATCTGCTTTGTGACTTTGAGCCATGTCTTGTCCTCTTTGTGCCTCTATCAGCGCAGCTGGAAAGTGTAATAAATTAAGAAACACAAAAACAAAGAACAGGTCTCCAATGAGATCCAGATGCTCCATTAAACTGCTGTTCCCCTTAAACACCTTCCAAACCATAGCTAAGTGGAAATGTGCCTGACAGCTGGATTTTAAGCATGCATGTGAAACCATAGAAATGTCTTTATCTATTTTGCAGCAATTAAAAGCTCTCATACCCCTTCAGGAACTGGAGGCACATTAGCTTCTCCTGCCCATAATAAGGTAATTATAACAGATGCCACCTCCAGATTAAAGGATCCTACGCGTTGTGATTCTCTGTTTATACAGTAACTTATTGTGTGGTTTACCTTGGCCAGGCAACGTGCACGCTGAGACTGCTGAGTGTTACATGAAATTCAATCTTTCCACTGTTACCATGTCTTTTTCTGGCTTCTAATTCCCTGCCCTTTTTGAACTTTGTATGGGGTTTTCTCATCTTTACCCGTTTAGATCACACCACTTTACCAAAGGCAGTATATTGTTATTGTGTGTACCTACAAAATGGTGAGTGGAGCTGAATTGGAGCACACAAGTAATTATTTTCATAAGGTGTATTAGTCAGAGCTTTAGATGGATATAATTTTGCTCCCTGCACAAATAAATAAGCAGAAAATGGGAGAAAACTGTAGTGCTGTCATGTAACTGAAGACTGATACCATAATAAACACAGAAGAAATTAAATTTGCATGAATGTCTACAGCACCACTGTGTTGTGTCTGTGGTGTTTGGCTTTGCTTCCTTTTTAGTATAATTTTTGTAACAGGCATTTACAGCCCACACTACCAAACACTAGACCTCCTGCAGAACATGTTTGTCAGTTCTGTTGGCTCAGATTGCCCTAGGAGGAACTAAGAGTGAAGAACACATCATGGGGCTGCCTCAGAAGCAGCTCATTCTTAGATGTCAAGGAAGTGCCTATGGAGCCCTTATTGCTGTTGAAGTGGTGTCAGACTACTGAGGAGACTGCTCCAGTTCAAGTGTGACACCCACAGAGAAATGTTTCACTGCAGACACAGAAAGGGTTCCCAGAGCACCCCTGAAAATGCAGATTTCCTCATGCTGACCTTACTGCAACTTGGGACAAGTGCTGCCGAGCTCTGCTGGTGTCCTTGGGGGTTATCTTCTTGCCTCAAGAGGAAAAATTCCTGATGGGATAGTTTTACTGCTTTTCTCTATAAAAATTGCAACCACAGGACAAGCCAAAAGCAAATATTTCTCTCAGAACTCACTCTTAAATTATCACCAGCCCCTTGCTAGGCAAGCACAGTGCCCCGGGTGCTCTTACCGCTGGAAAGGGGATACAGTGATTGAGCAGAGTCCAGTCTCAGCATAACTGCACAGGGTAATGGCCATTTTCTTTCAAAAAGCCATCATCACTTCAGTAGATCACCAGGCTCACAGCTGAAACAACAGAACGTGGTTGCCTGCCAAGGGGCGTGGAGAGCGTTAGAACACCACAGATGACATTGCTAAGTGACAAATGACAAAAGGCAACCAGGGGAATGAAAACTGATTCGTACCAGCCGGGCCTTAGGTGAAGCCGCAGTCGCTGTTTGCAGCCCTAGGGCGTGTGCTGCTCACCACCAATTCCCAGCATTACAGCAGGTGGCCCTTCCCTGTCCCCAGCCACAGCTCATTGCCACCTGGTGGCTAAGGACGTTTAATACATCCCACCTTAAGTCGTGGGCTCTAAATACTTTCAGGAGGGTGTATTTTTATTTTGCTCCCTCTTTCAGGTCAGCCCCTTACTGTGGAATTGCAAGGGAACTGCAGCTAAATGTCTATTTTCTAGAAAAGTCTAATGTAGGATGTTGTCAAAGCAAGTCCCTGATTCCAAAGCAACATGAAGTCACTCACAAATAAGACATGTCAGAGGGCATTACTCCTATGAGGGAAACCCTGAAAGATTCAGCACAGCTCCTCACAGGCAGGCTCTGAGAGACGTAAGGAAGATGTGTGGTGCAAAGTGGTTGAAGTGCACATAGACATAAAGTTGGTACTTGCACTGATACTGGTTCTTCTCCTCTGGCTACAGGATGTGATACAGTTACGAACAGACACACTGGAAGTTAAAACAGTGACTGTTCATTTGAGAAAAGGCATTCTTGGTGCACGTGTAAGCTTCCAGCTGAAGGATGATACGTAGCTAAGCACAACCACCTGGACTGGGATCTGCACCTCAGCATTTGCACGATGTGTTATCGTACAGAAAAATGTCAGAGATTATTCAAAATAAGGTCACAGGCATTTACTTTGAGACTTTCATCTCTGCTCTGCACACAGCCCACTAACTTCAAGTGTAGGAAGAAAATTGGTACAGGCTCAAAATAAGCTCCATTTTTATAACAGCCTGAACCTCGACCCCTAGAGTCCAATACAGCTTTCTTACAGCACCATAAAAATTACTACATACCCCTCTGCATCTGTATTTCTCAAGCTTGCCTACCCCTAGCTCATCCCATCCAAACTGGGCAGCTGAATAGTTGTGGCCACACAATTGCCAGTTCACACGCCAAACAAAAAAATTGGCCTTTTAAAAGACAAAGCCAGCTGTGAATACAAAATTGTGCAAGGGCCCAAGTGAAAATAATAAAATCATAGGCTTGACTTTGCTCCACCCATTCATTTTGGGCAGAACTTGCCTAGAAAAGTTAGTGGGTTTGACCTCAGTTTCAAGAGATGAAGCGAGATCATATGGAGGAAGGCCTTTGATGTCAGTAAAGTCATGCCCGGTTTTCCCCAGCATAACCAAAATTAGAATCCTGCCCAAGGGCAAAAACATGTTTTAAATTCCCCAGGCCAGTCCTCGCTGTGCAGGTTTGTAGCTGCGCCACAGGGGCTTCTCTCCTGTCACCCGTTCCCGTGACTTGGAGTACTTCATCGTTCCCTTCTGGCCCCAGTGAGGAGATTCTCCAGTCAGAGTTATCCTGGGATATTGCTCAATGAAGGGAACTATTCTCCCAGCTTTCTCATATGATCCCATTTATCTGCACTCTCTTCTGATTGCTGTGCAGCTCTGCAGAGCCAGGGAAACCCGCTGGGCAGGATAACCTACATTTTCTCCAAGTCTTCAAAGTCACTGGGTAGTTGTGGAGCAAAAAGTATGAGAGACGGAAATACAAGTTGTATATACTTCGGTGTTCTTAAAAAACAGGATTGTCCTGCCAAACAGAGGGACTAATACAAGTCCAACTATTCAGGGAAGGAGACACTGTATCAGTGACAGAAAGGGTGATGAAGTACCAGCAGGAATAAAACCTAGATCAAGTGAACAGAAAGCAAGTTCATTGCTTTGGCTTTGGCTGCCAAAATATCTTCCCATATGTCCCCCTCCTGACCTTTAGTAAATTATATCCCACAGTTTTTTCTCCCTGTGGAACCAAACTGAACATTTGCTTTCCTCTGCCTTAAAGCACAAGCTCAGTACAGGACAAGCACGCTGAGAAAGGGTTTCAGAGTCACACTGGCAGATCCACAAGCAGGTTTTCCCAAGGCTGCCTGGGGGCTGAGCAGGGTGGCTGCACTGAGCACTTTTCCCTGGGGCTCCTACTGAGAGGGACTGAAGCCTCAGACACCAAGAGCACAACTGCAAAAGGCCATGAGCATCCTGTTCTCATGTTGACATGAGCCATGCTTGGAGCAGAGGAGTGGGACTAAACCACTTCCTGAAATCCCTTCCAACATAAATATTCAGAGATACTACCAACATCTTTAACATTTCACTTTTTTTTAAAATATTAGTTAAACATAAATAGAAGAGCGGAACCTCCCCAGAAACAAGCTGTGCACTATTAATAAGCATAGTGTAATAAAAACTTTAAGTGAGCCTTAAGTGACTATTAAACACATAATAATGCACTTTGCTACAGACAGCAACGAAATTGAGTACTGAACACTACAGTCAGAACAAAATCATTTAGCACAGAAGCCTTGAAAATTCATTATTAAAATAAAAACAAAGGACACTTGTTCTCCCTACATAGGTTGCCATAGGAAGAACTCACTCCCACATTTCTAGGAAACGCTCAGGAAAGCAGAGCTAGCTATGCAGCTTCTCCAGGGTTGCTAGAGAGATCTTTGTTTGCTAGAGGATATTGCAAGAGGCTCCCGGGGTTTGTTTACAGCTTTTACAATTAGTAGTACACAACACTCGCTAGACAATGAGGAAATAATATTGTAAAGAACTCCTGTTTTGTGGCCAGGCAAACAAAGTTCCTTTTGTGATCCCATAACCTTGATTTGTTTCCTTTATCAGTGCTTGTGTGCTCTGCAGCTCTCTGTTATCAGGCTTTTACAATGGCTGTCCCAGCCACTGCTGTGACCTGCAGCGTTCCTGCTCTACTGCACAGGCCAGTCACAGTTTTGTTGGACATTTGCAATCCAGTCATACACTGCAGGAGTAAGAGAAGATCACATTTGAATCTATGCCTGCTCTGTCCCTCCCCATCTGGCGGTAAATGGCAGGTTTAGGTATCATGATTTAAGGCACTGCCACTCTCAGCTGTCCTCTCCCCTCTTTTCCCGAGGTGATGGCGCCATGGAAATGTGTGCCAGTGCTGCAGCTTCTGGAATTTGCAGTTTGGCACACTTAACTGCAATCCCTCCCTTCTGGAACTCCTGCCATGTAACTTCTGCAGAAAGATGGGGTACACACCTGAGAGTGGCAATGGAATAAACCACACACCTTAATCAGGCAGAACTTGTCCCTCACGGCCAGGAAGAAGAGTATTTCAGTGACAGAGATTTCAGATGTACATCCTAAACAACCAAAAGTTTAAAATCTGAGAACAAGTTCTTTTTTTCTGACTGATCAGTAGATGTATCAAACTTCTTTCTTCCCCTGTAGGTCTACATGAAAAGTGAGGTCATGTACCCTTCCATTCCAAGCACCTTGGTGTTCTTCCTACAGTGCAAACCAAACTGGTCCTAACCCAGTAAATAACCATTTCCAGTCTTGCTGCTTTCCCTACATCCTGCCCCAACGCAGTGACATCACAGTGACAGTTCCCGGCACCCCAGAGATGCTGGGAAAGTATAAACAGCGCTCCATCTGCAGTTCATTTGCTATCCCCATAAAAAAGAACACCAAAACAAGGCTTTGACTGATGGTTGGTTTCCACAGTTTGGTGGCAACAGCTTTGCAAATGAACTATTTCAGGCGAGAGCTGGTGGCAGTTATTTGATAAAACACAGCCGTTCTGATAATACATGAGGGTTTTGTTAACTTGGACTTTGTAAATGATAGCACTCAAGGACAAACTTGTCAGGTCAAATCTGACCCAGGTGCTGAATGTGTAAAAGCTGAGAGGCAGAGATTACTGCAGGAAAGATTAATGACACTATTAACACGGATATGTGGAGCTACGTAGCTCTGCAGAGAGGAAAAGCTTGGTTTGCAGGCATGGTAAATGAAGTCTGGGTGTGCTCTAAGGATATTTTTGTTCCTTTTGTGTACAGAGATGTTTTATCTCAGAGTTATTCAAATACACTTGAGTTGTATAAGCAAGCTTTAAAAAATAACGCGTTTTTAAAATTATTTCACTTGATGAATCAGTGACAAGGTAAAATCAGCACAGGTTTGCATCAAAATACATTCTATTTGACTTTATCCAGCTACCCTGTACTGGAAGTGCAAAACACTCCCAGTGATACTCACAGCTGCTCCCTGGAACAGAACATGTTTTCCATGCTGCTGCAATGCAAGCAGTGTGCGATATTTTTAATTATTACCATTCCAAATGGGTAAAACAGTGCTCTGATTCTCCACGGGAAAATCATTTTATGGCTCACCAGAGGTGAAGTACAAGGGTGTAAAGAACACAGCCCTTGTGTCAAACAAGGGGACTTGAAGCAATTGTGGACTGTACTGTTACCTTGTTTGTTACTGCTAGGTGAAAGTCTGAGGTCTGCTAAGAGATTTTGACTCATTTCCCTGTCATTCAACAGTTTCAGTTTCAGGGACATTAGACTTCAGGAGCAGTTTTGGAAGGAACTGGATTGTAAGACCATGACCCAAATGCTCTAGACCTCAATGAAATGTTCACTGAATTCATTCAGTCCCACTATCTACTGAGCTGTTTTTCAGTCATCCCTGAGTTTCCAGAGGTGGATAAATAATTCAGTCAAACATGAACAAAGTGTTGAAATCTGTTGAATGAAGGAGCCGTCATTTCCCCCAATCACCGCCTGAGGCTCATTTTGTGTTAGTGGAAATTCATTGTGCTTAAAACACTGTGCATTACCAAAGCAACATCCTGTTCCCAGGTCAGCCCAGGAGGATTGCTCCTTGCTATCAGTTTGCAAAGTTTCTGAATATTCATGGGAAATGTGGAAATGTTGTTTCTTTACATCACAGAGGCGTGAGGAGGATGAATTCAAATACTTCCCGGGTAGCCAGGGATTTGTAAGAAAGGGGTATGTGGGGGCTGCCTGTGCAAATTCCCCAGGTGTGTGCAGGCATTACTGTCCCTCAGTTCCCACTGGAGGTCCCTGGCTTGTGATGTGGCATTGCACTTCTGGTTGGAGCTGCTTCTACTCCAGAATATTACAGGACGATAAAGAGCCTCGTAATGTCTAAAGTTCAGTTCTCTTTGCCGTTTGTCTCTCACATACCTTGCAGGGCTCCTAAATGAAAGCCTGACATTCTCTGCTGATTCATCAAAATATTGGTTATCTGACTGTGAGCTTCTGCATAACCTGTTTTTTCCTATTCCTTCCTTCCTTTCTTTCGCAATGAGCAACTGGAGTTGCCCCTTCTGTTTTCCCTAAACATTTACTCATACTGCCCACCCGGATATAATCTCTCCTTTCCAGCTGGGAGCTCCTTGCTGCAATCCCCTTATACACACCAGAAACGTAGGAGAATGAATGAAGGCAGTGACAGGAGTGTGCCACGTTTTGTCTGGGTATGAATTTCGGAATATCTGCTAAAATCCACACTGGGTGTGTAACTCCATCCACCTCTCCTTTCCTCGTAATTATTTACATGGAACCACCAGGAGACAGCCTGTCATAATATTCATTCATACTTCAAACCACAAACAAGGAGAGAGCTGAGCCAGGCCTAAAGCAAACAGAGCGAGAGACAAGTACATCTGGCTGGGAATAAACAGCCAGCTTTCTGCTTCCTCTCCTGGAAACTTGCTTGACTTGTGTTCTACCTCAGTTTATCCTTCCCGAGATGGAATGACCTGTGTTGGTGCTTCTGTAGCACTTTAAGGGATCCTCAGATTCAGGTGCCACTGAAGCATTACATGTGCAAGAGCACAAGTAGAACTGATCTTTAGAGCTTTATGGCTGTGTAGATGAGCACAGGCTGCAGGAAAGAATCAGCACCGTGCAATCAGTTCTACATCTCCAAACCCAGCACAGATGGGGGTGAGAATGAGAGTGTTTGTCATTGCTCCTTTCATGTGTGAATACTCTGCATCACAGTGAAGGAGTGTTTGGGGAAATAGCCATAACAAATTGAACCAAACTGGGAATGCTCTTTGCCTGGAGAACAGACCTAGTGAATTAATATGAGAAACCTTCATTTATTTTTTCTGTCTCCACACCATGGTAACTTGTTGTCTATTTTTAAGTACAATAAAAAGTTCGGTTTACTCTTGTCTGAAGTTATTCTAATGTAGTCATTCATCCTCTTTTAACAAAATTGCAACAGAACATCACAGAAACGTTTACTGGGGAGTCTGAAGAATGGTAATCAGAAATAGACATAGGATTTAATAGTCATATTGGTCATATTTGTCAGGGATGAGTAGGTACATTTGCTTATTTCTCTTGACTCCTCTAATACTAAACCTATGTTTCAGACAGAGTTCTCAAAGACAGTTATTCCAAAAGGAAAGGATTTTCTTGAAATTCTGTCAGTTATGTTTAAAAACTTTCCATAGAAAACACTGTTACAGAAAGGTAAAACAAAAACAAGTGTTACCTAATTTTTAAAAGAAAAAGCTCTCTGCAATTGCAATTGATTATTCTAAAATCAACTCATATACAGCAGAAACACAAAGGGTAAATGCTACTAGAAAAATAAACTAGAAAAATAAAATCTAATGATCACCTGTAACTCTCAGTGGCCTGTATATGTCTTTTATTTACTTTGCTATTTGCACTCATTTAACATTTACTCACAGAACTTAATTTGGTTTTTTTGCCAATATCCTCCTGCACAGCCCCCCCAGACTGGAAAGCAGAGTTCTCTTGCTAAATTCTAGAACACAGGCTTGCAAATAAAAAGCTAAAGTTCACAAACAGGAGTGTTTTCCTGGAACCAGAGCTGGGTGCATAGGCACTCAGATATACAAAACTCTCCCAAATTTGAAAGAGCTCCTGAATGTGTAAGATTATTGCAGCCTTTTTTGTCAGGTGGCCTTGAATGAACTGGGCTTGCCCATAGAGAGGGACCAGAGATAAAAGCTGACCATATTGGGAGTTTTTACATTTTCTGTGTAAGAAAACTTACCTTTCAGCCACACTTACCCACCTCAAACAATGAGATCACCACAAATCCATCTGTCTTGCTTTGGGAGTAAATCAGAGACTATTTATATCCAGAGCTTTGAATTTTTACTGCCTGGTAATACAGGACAAGGCCAAGGAGATAGAAGAAGGAGAAAGTAGTTCATTCTGTCTGATAGTCGGTGCCTTTTCCCCATCCTGGAAAGTCTTACAAACAACTGCTGCTTATTACTTCATGGGCTGGAGGCCTCTGTCTGAAATCAGGGCTTTGAAATTTGGCATGAAGACATTTGCCAAATCTGGTGCTTCAGTTTTCATGGTGCAACGCTAATGACAGGGGAGGATGTGCTCAGATTATTGGATATAAATGGTAGGGTGTGCCAGGCAGAATGATGAGGGGAAGTAATGAAAGACAAGCGTTCCACCAGCATTTAGAGATCCCATCACAGGCTGGTGCAAGCACAGTGAAGCTCTCCCCTTAGGAACTCAAGCAAAGCTTCAAGAGGCACAGCTGTGAGCTTTAATTTTGTGCTGGAAGTGTTTTGAGAAGGTACTTTTGAGGAATTTATCACTATGAGGAAAAACTACATTTCCCCAATTTGCAGTCTCTCATTGTGGTCTGAATGTTTTAAGGTAAATGATTCTCACTAGATATTTTTCTTGGGAATTTTTTTTCCATTAAGGGGGAAAGTGACAAATGCCCCGAGAAGGATTTAGTGCGGGCATTGAAGTTGCTGGAAAGGGTTGGTAGCAAGGGAAACAGATCTTGCATGTCCACTCATTCTCTTCGTGTTTCCTTGCAGTTAGGCTTGGGGAAACCTTGAGCAAAGTGTGTGGATACACACATCCTTCTGTTTCTGGAGAGTGCCGTGACTCCGGGAAGGCTGACAGGGAATAAACACCAAGTGGCATAAACAGATCTCATGCAGTCGGGAGCCCTCAGCTGAAGCGTTCGTGCATCCACACAGTGCCAGCCTCAGTAAGGACAGCACTGAGCTAAACTGAATGTAAAGTCCAAACCAAGACTCTAATTCCATTTTAATGCCCATTATATAGACCCTAATCTGGGCGCGGAAAGCTCCAGGTCCGACCCCCTCAGCTCAGCTTTCTGCAGATCAAAGGTTGCGCTAAACTTTGTCATTATTATCTTTAAATGCTCTTTATTAAACTCAGAACAAGCTGTAGCTAGAAGGTCGTAATTCAAGTGCTTTAGGCCGCAGAGATGTGACTCTGAGGAAAAGTGTGTTTTTGTGTTGCTAGGGGAGCCCTTGATGTGCTGTGGCACCAGGCACATTTGGGAAAACAAGAAATGAAGCAGGAGTAAGTATTGTTTAATGAAAAACATGAGAAGATTAAATCAAGGTCTGGAAGACCAGAAGAGAGGGAGGCAAAACATTTTAAAAGAGTACTTCGTAAGAATGGTATAATGTTTATTTATATTTCTTTATAAAATCGTATTTAGTTGTTGCAGAGGAAAAGTTTAGACCTGAACTATTGCCAGAGATTGCTTAAAGAGAAGGACTAATGATGCTCTGAAAGGCCTCAGAAGGCTGATGTTAAATCAGTGGAAAGGTGTGGACTGAGACATTCTTAGAATCCAGAAATCAGGTGAAACTTTCTTCACTTCAAAACTAGTTATAAATCAGATCTCAAGAAATCTGTCGATTTTCTAAGCCCAGTGGTGCTGTATTTCACAGAAATCTTCTCCATTCCAAGGGTAATATGAAAATCCTTGTGAACTGACCCCTAAACAAAGACTTGGTCTGTTTGCTGTGGATTGAAATCCCTGCTCTAGATCAGAACCAAAACTCGTGGGGTCAGGGCTCAGCTGAGCCCATTTATACCCACTGAGCAGATAACCTATCAAAGATGGAGAAATTATTATCAAGTAAACAATTTAATTTTTTTAACACCTTGAGTAGAGCTGTGTAGTTAATTGAATTTTTGCCCAACTCATCACACTTGATGTCACTTAGCAGCACTGGAATTTTAAGTGAATATAGCTGACCTTCATCTCAAACATAGTTGGAAATTAAAAATTACCATTCATAAATATGGAAACAAAACATTTTGACCAGTCTCAGGAAAATCCAGTTTCTTGGGTGAAAACTATTTCAATGAACAGCCTGGGGTTATTTAATAGTTTTACTGCCCTGCACTGAGGGGTTTTTGGTGCATATATTTGAAAAATATTTCCAGCCATCTACTTCTGACTGCTCTAAAACCGTAGATGTGCATTTTCTACAAGAAAAATGATCCAGTAGAGATCATAAATACAGAGTTTCCTCTTTGTTCCTGCTTAGAATTGTCCCGGTGCCCTGCAACTGAACATTGTGCTTAGTTGCAATACTTTGTCAAAGAAAAACACAGTTCTTCTGGTCACAAAAGGAGTAAAAATAGATCTATAATCTTCATGAATAGGTAAGAAAATCTGATTTCTGATTTCAGCATATTTCTGTCATCGTTCTAAAAAGAAAAGGCAAGCTGATACAGCAGGAAAATTATTTGCAGATAAGCTGTGGCTTAAGAATTCCCAAGCTCATTACAGAAACTATAGATTGTTAACTGTAAAGCCTGAAAGTGTGTGGAATGTCTGTAAAAGTATTTGGTGGTTTGGATGTGTTTCTCTACACTTTGTACTTCACACAAGCTTATTTGTCAAGGGATCCTAGAGCAAAGCACTAAACAAGATGTGAAAAGTATTATTTACCCTTTAAGTCAAGTAACATCTATGGTGGATTGGCCATAGAACCCATAAGGACAAACCCACGTTTTCAGTCCTAATTCCAGAGTAACGCTTCCATGCACAGACCTCAGATCTAATGGGTAATTATTGCATTCACAACTTCACCTTCTTCTGATGGTTTGGAATATTGCAGCTGGTGACAGCAGTGCATGAAAAGCCCTAAATTACAAATAGAAACTGATAAAAATGGGAAACAACAACACTGATAAGACAATTTAAAACAGTAATATTAATTCTTTAGCCTTTTTCTTCTTTGCATCAGAAACTTAGGAAGAACATAATGCCATAAGCAAACTTCCATAGGGGTGAGCTTTATGACAGATCATCTCTGATGAGAGTAGCAAGCTTGAATTAATACACATGAATTAACTTACAAAAATTCATCATATGTAAGGCTGTGACTTTAACTCTGATTTCAGTTTGCAGCCTGACACATTAGACTCTTCATTCTACTCAGTCTGACATGTGCTAAGCATTTACAATAAATGCATGTTTTAAAAGTGTTACAGAAGAGGGGAGGAAAAAACCAACATTGATTATTCCTCATTATTCATGACTTTTTTCCAGGTAGGGATCAGCTTGAACCTCAATTTTCCCTCTTTTTTGAACAAACTGTTTAGTTCCACTCTATTTTGGATCTATTTAGTTCCACTCTTCAACAGCATTGGATAGAGAACATTTAAAGCTTCATTCCAGCCAAGTGTCAGTAAGATCACACAGACCTAAGTCAGAGTTTTACCCCTGCTATAACCATTACTACATACAGGGCAAGTAAAGGAAAGCAGTCCTGATTCAAAAGCATTTTATACCCAAATGACTGACATAATATATGTTTAATCATACAGGAACTGACCACTGCTTGATAGAAATCTTCCTGTCTCTCCCAGCACCAACAGAGCAATGCTAATTTGTACCAGATGCACATCTGGCCCGGCCTGGGTAAAGAAGCCGTTGAGCTGGAAATTTAATATTTAAACTGGTACAAACCTACAGTGTTCTATAATGCAATTAAATTTGGGTAAAGGATTAGGTACTACTTTGATTATCTGCTAAAGAAGGCTTACTTTTGCAGCAAAGAGAAACTCACTAGTAATCGGACTGGGTATTTTTGCTGGTAATGCAGCGTCAGTTCCGTTACACCCTGAATGTGCTCAGTGTTGAGGTGGATCAGTGACAGGGCCAAGCATGGTGAGACAAGTGACCTAGACCCTTAGGGTTCTTCCCTGCCTTTCTCCAAAAGCTAGACACAGCCACACACATGGGCTATTTCTGTAGAGATGAACTTGGATACGTTACTGTGCCCTTCATGAGTCATAAACCCTGAAAATCGGGGAAAGTGAGAATGGAAATACTCACCACTAACCACACAAGGCCTTTTGTGAATCAAGGGTTGTTCAAGATTCTTTTGGGACCAAGGCTTGGGCTTAGCAAGTTCTCAAAGATAAGCAGCTTTTGCATCAGTATCTTTCCTCTCTAACTCCCCAGAGTTGTGCAGCTTTTTTCTCCCCGTTTCCTTCTCTTTATCAGGATATAAGAAGGGGGAAAGGATATGCTGGGGCTCAAATGATAAGACTTTTCTTCTGTATTTACTGCTGTTTTCAAAAAGGGGGGCCAGTCCTGAGGACAGGTGACTGGTGTGCCCTTAACGACAGCAGAGCTTCCTGTGGTCCTGGCTTTCCTAAGCAAACCTTGCTCTCCCTACTCTTGCTGGAGTTTCTCTGGCTTTGCTACTGGTGGGTCTGAGGGATCACAAGTTCTCACACCTGGCAAAGACCTGAAGAAGATAAACAGTGTAAAAGAAGAGTAAGCCGCCATGTGGTTTCTGTTAACTTCCACCTGACGTTCCAGGGATTTCATGGAATCTGTCTGGTTTTCTCCAGCACGATGGAACAGGGAGGGATCACTTGGGTTTGTACAGCCCTTGCCTGAGCTGAGGCTCAGCAATGTGCTGTGGCACTGGGGGAGGACACACTGCCAAGTCCTCCAGAGGCAGAGGACACAAGGAAGGCTGTAGGGCATCCTCGCCCCCATGGCTCTGAACACCTGCAGTATTCACCTCACGCTACTTTCCTTGCATTAGTCTGACCTTTTCTCCAGTGTGATGCCTGTTGGGTAATGGGATCATTTAGCTAAAAGCTCTGGGCAGCCCGACAGAGCTTTTTTTTTTCCTGCCTTTCTCTGCAGTGGGGGCTGAATGGCATTGCTTCCATACCCTGCCTCAGAGTGGTCTGGGACAAACATTGTGGAAGGATGCAGGTGGAGAAAACAACAGGCATTCACCAGCAACAGGAAAGTAGTAACTCTTTAGGTGTTTATTTATTAATCTGTCTTAGTGCCTTCGTGTGCTGTGTTACTTTTCTTTATCTTTTAGGCCACCAGCTAACTAATCAGCCCTAGATTTGATGAGGGATCTTCTGAGCACACTCTGCTGTCAGTTGGTCCCTCATGACCAGCTATCAGGGAGCATTCAACAGAGTAACTTCACAATTACACCAGCTATTTGGGATGGTAAAAAACAGTCTATGCCCTTATTTTATTAAGATGCACTATGGTCAGAGAGGTCTGGGAAAATTATTGAAATATTCATGAAAAATGCCTTTCCTTTGGGATGCTTTGAACAGTTGTTATTCTGTTGGGGCTACCTCTTGTGCCTGATCAGCATTCAAAGGCCCTTTTTAAACAAGTCCTAAATAGTTCACCATAATACCACAAAATCTATGGCTCCAACCTGATAATCCTGTTTCAGAAATTATGGAATTATACTGATTATGGAAGATTTCTGCCAGGAAAAGAATAGAATACAAAGCAGCTACAAAATTCATAAAACGGAATTGACCTTGTGGACTATTTGGTTAATTTTTCATGGTATTTTCCCATGTTTTCGTGCCTCATTAGTCCACATGACCGTGGCATTAAATGTGTGTCCAAGGCCATAAGAGTGAGTATGAAATAATGAATCCAGGTCATGTCAGTGGAGAGGACCAGGCAGGAAATCCACGTGAAATGCACCCGATTTGGCATAATTTTCAACACCTTCTATTACTGAAAGCTAAGAAAAAAGCAATAAGTTATTATTAAGTTATGTTCTGGTAGATTAAATATGCAAACCGGACTCTCAGTGCTCATACTTTTAGCAGATGGCTCTAACCTTGACATTGCCAGACAAGCCACCATTTTCTGCATGGTAATCTTTTCTATTTGGTATTTCCAGCTATTCTGAAAGGGCTGTCTTTGCTCTTTAGTGAAAAGGTTCCCTGTGGAAGATTTTTCCTTTAAAAATAAGGCAGTGAGAGTGCTTTTGCAGTGGTGCACTGTACATAGTCCTGGTAGCGAAGACCTTACACACAGGTATTTTTTTTTGGTGTAGGAAATGGGCAAGAGGGCCAAAGAAGCAATGTGAGGGGTGAGGAAACCAGGGGAGAAAAAAAAGGAAGGAATATGAATTCAAAAGAAAACAGTCGTGTTAATTATAAAGTAGAGCTACTCAACTAAAACAGTTTATTCCTGGCTCTTTACCCCTTGGGCTTTTCCAATGACAACATGGCATAGGCAGCAATGAGACTTTCATGAATGATGTTGCAGACGAACTATGGAAAAGAGACAGATCCTCTGAGTTTGGGGAGGGGGGGTATGTTTTGACTTTGTGTGCTGAATGCTTGTCTTCCTATTCATGTCACTGTGACTTTCATCAGTTCATGAAACCTTGTAATTGTATATAGCCAAAAAGAACGCTAATTTATTCTCTGCACATCTTAGAAGTAATCACAGCAGGAATTTTAATGTTCTATTTAAATGAGATGAAGTCAAAACGTATCAATGTTACACCAATGAAAGCAGTGTAATCAAAAATAGCATCCATTATTTACATAAGCTCTAAAGAAACCCAGGTTTATATGGTGGTGATGTTTAAAAAAAGAAAAGTGTCTCCTCTAAAAAAAAACAAACAAGGACTTGCTTGAGGTACTGAGAAAATGGTTCTCCAGTTATCTGGATGTAATCCAAGGACCAGTACAGGACTTTGGATAGCAAAGTTCTTGTGCATTATCTATCTGTGAACTTGCTTCATTCACCTATTTCAAGGCATAATTCCTTAGGGAACACAACATCCTGTCCTATTTTATTATAATATTGGTATAAATCACAAGTGATTGCTCTGAAGGAAAAAAGCCACGAACATAAATGTGGCATAAGGCCTAAGCAGTACTTTGCTCTATATCCCACACTTACACAGCAGCTATACTATAAACACAAGGCATGCAAGTTCACAATCCTCCAAAGCGAAGGCAAGCGATCTGTTTTTAATTTCAGGTTTTCTGCACTTACGTCTGGGAACTGTATACTTCCAGGAACTATGGGTTAAGTTTGAGGAGGAACAGGAGCAACTCATTTTGGCAGTCTAAAACAGAGTTCACTGATTTCAGGAATAGTTCCTTTTCCACTTCTCTGTGGAATAGCTCACTGATGCAAGTAAGGACAACTGGAGCAGGGTGCCTTCCTACAGTGTAAAGTCAGAGCAGTAATGACTGGGTACAAAACACTTGTAATGGAGTGCTTTGAAAGGACAAATATTTGAAAGCATCTTTCCAAAATACATTTGCAAAATAGCTTGTCATTTTCTCTTATTCGTGAGGCTCAGGGCATTATGTTTTATGGTTGCTCAACACACAGGCAGAGACATTTTCCTGCAGGAAGACTGGCAGCTTTTTCTTTGCAAAAGCTTCAGCCAAAGCCAATGTGGAATGGATCTCCAGCATGGATCCCCTAAAACAGTGCATCTCTGCAAATGACAGCAGCAGTAAAACCTGATACACCTCCTTCCTCCTGGTCCAGCACTGCTCCAGATGCATTGAGAGCGTACACAAAGTGTATGATCCTCATGGCCAAAGCTCAGGATCATTATTACACATTTTTCAAAACCTATGAGTAACTTTTCAGCTGCTAAAGGCTTTTGCATCTGAATTACACTCTATCCTGCTTTTGGCACGATCAGTGCTGGTGTTTGAGTCCAGTTGAAGGGGAATGGAAAAGCTGTGGAAGAGCAAGTCTGGCAGAACCAGACACAGCAATAGGGCCACCATGTACGGAGGGAGCAGCCAGCACTGAGATTCTGGACAAGAAAAAGCAGAATGAGTTTCCACAAGAAATGGAAAAACACCCAAAGCAGTATCTGTTAGCAGAGAGCAAAGCAGGTCCATCAGGACTCTTAGGAGCCCTATTTCAAAGGGCCTACCCTTGGGTTCTTAGTTTTGTAGGCGGTTATTTTTAAGTGGAATGACAGACAAAAATCTAGTCCTATCACACAGATAGATTTGTATATATGGAAAGTATCTTCTGCATTTTCTTTTCTTTTCCCCAGAAAGTTTGGAGTTTTGAGCTGTGCAAGATGGATGAATGAGGACATAGTCTTGTCTTTGGAGTTTACAGTGTCCAGATTAAACTGAAGATATTTTCCAAAAGCATGTGTTATGTATTTAAGAGGAGAAGTTCACTGTGGGGTGATAGAGATCAACTTTTTTTTTTCCTGGAAGAAGCTTTGTTTAGTTTCCATTAAGTAATGAGCTGCTAAAGGATCTGCTGCTACAAGAATCCGAAAAAAAGACACCTTAAACACACTAAAGCAAAGTATTGTCCTCTGGGACAATTCCATAGTACAAATTGGTGCCAGTAGGCATTCCATCACTGAAATATCAACTAGAAATAGCTAGTTTTGTTCCAGAAACGTTCTTGAGAAAATTGTTTTCCTGAAATACATAATCATGCTTATTTTTTTTACATTCCAGTGTTTTTACTGGTTTGGTAGCCTTGACAGGAGGCATGAATCACAAACTTACAAGCAGACAGCATTCTGCATTCCTTTTTGTGGAAAAGTCAGCCCCTAATGGTTTCTGCAAGACAGAGCAAGGGAATATGCAACCTGAAGATTGCTTATTTGAGCTCCATTTGCATAAAAATGAGAAAACAGGATACTTCTACGGTCACAGATAGAATAAAAGTAGTGTCAAACCATGTTCTTATTACGTTTCTTAGCCAGGTAGTAATTTTTTTTAAATAAAAACAATTAGTTTTGCCAGAATACACTGGGAAATATAGCACTCGTGAGCAGGAGTGAGAACAGAGAGGCACTGGAGTCAGCTGAACTTCATATTGAGGATTTGTTGGTCAACATACCACCCAGACTTTATAATTCAGAAAGTTACTGTTTGGTTCAACAAGATAACCAGTGTCAACCCACAGAAAGATTTCCTGAGTGCTTGACGCTCACAATTCCGTATCTGAGCTGTTTGCTCAACTTAGTTCCTTGATATTGTTTCTCCTTCCTGACCGGATAGCCTTCTGGACTAAATTTGCTTCAAATAAACTCTATCTCATCATTAAATTAATCTCCACTTAAAGCCCAGCCTTCACTTTCTGCAAGCATATTGTCACAACAAGCAAATAAAAATGAGAGCAAGCATTTGCTGGAAAGACAGTGGATATTTTCCTGTAAGGCTGTTGGATTGCTCCGGACATCCGGTCTCCTATAAACTATACCAGCAGTAAAACAAGGGATAAACAATTGGCCAACACTTATCCACTGCTTTAGAAACAGCTTCTTGGTGAAGATCTGTGACTAAGACTTTGCACATGCCCTCAGCTGTAAGGCAGGATATGTATTTTATCCAGCCACACACCAAGTCCTATCTCATCGTTAGTTCCTACTCGTGAAAGTGCCTTTGGCATGACACCAAGCAGAGCTCCTTACACACCCACCCTTCCCTGAAACAGGTCTGTGTGGACCCCAGAGCAGTGGGTTTAGGCTTGCGGGTATATATATGTGACCAGTGCTGTTAATCTATACATTTGCATAGGGATTTTCCTAAGTGAGCACCAGGAAAATACATTGAGAGGACAGTGGATCAGGTTCCACGCAGACTTACACAGGTACGGTTCAGGTCACCCAATAACACCTCAAAATCTCCCTGTAGGACAGAAAGACAAGTATTACTTGTAAAAGGGTGACAAGTGCTATTTGTACAAAGTCTGGGACTCCTTCCCTTCTTGGCCTTCCTAAGTGCTTGCCAGCTTGTAGGATTAAACCTGATATTCATACAGAAGACAACCCGGAGCTCATATCCCTGTTCCTGCTTTGAACTGGGGTAAGCAGCTTATCCTTCAGAGACAAAGTTTCAACATCTATTAAAGAAGGTCTGAAAGTACTACTTTCCCCTACAGGGAGCAATACAAAGTGAACTAGTTAACACCTAGAAAGGGTTTAGGGTTTCAGAAAACTAAGCCCCATGGAAATGAAGGGTGCTGTGATCCCTTCATAATAGAATATTTTGTCATCCAAGAGTGGCAATTTCCTTACAAGTCAAACTTTGTTTCACTGTTATTCCTTTACATCCTAAAAACAGACACCACGGGTTTTTTCCCCGCATTTCTTATTTCAGCCAGGCAATTCTCACTCCCTGTGCTTGGAAAAAAACTGAGTCCAGTAATGGATCTGCTTTCAGACTGCAGAGCACTCCGAGTTTTACACTTCACACTTCAGCTACTGTCGCAGAGAAAACACTAATGGTGTCAGCCACGAAAGGAAGTTCCGAGTCGTGAACTCCTGGGTGAGCTGCCTTTGTTTTCTGGACTCAGAACGTGGGATGAATGTTCTAAATTAAGAATCAAAGCATTCCATATTTCTGAGTACAAGGATAAATTAAAAGTAAGAATTTATAAAATAGTTCAAGCCCTTGAACAACAGCAGGACATCAAAGCCCATTCCACCATCAGTTCTGGAATGGGGCATTACCATTTTATAGACAGTAGGACATACATCTGATAAACACCCTGCAGAAGGGCACTTTTTTTTTTAAAAAAAAAGCACTTTGCACATTAAAACAAAGATATAGCTAACATGGGGCAGACTCAAGCACCAAATGCTAACTCCTGTAAATTTTCAGCACTCTGGATCCCAGCATTCTCAGGCTGATTTTGAGTTTACTGAATGCCAGAGACTTCAGAGTGGATGAAATGCAGTCACCAAATGCTCAAAGTTTCTAAAATTTGAATATTTATCTGAATTTGAAATATGCCATGAGTTTCTCTCTGTACAGTAGAGACAATTTATGTTGTTGTATCTGACACACACCAATTAAACTATGCAGACTTTTAAAATGTGCAGGCTTACAGTAAGTACATCAAGAACATTCAGATCAAAAGATTATTTCTTGATATTTTAATTCTATACGTTGGAGAAACAAAGCAATACAAAATCTGTCACTTTCAATGTGTGCTTTCAAAGGGTCCTCTGTTTTCATGTCAAGCCAAATTTTTCAGAATTGTGTTCTTAGGGAAAAAAAGGGGAAAGCAAAACTATGAATCTTAGACATTTAGTGTTCATGAGTGTTATATCTGTAATACTGTGTTATGTGACAGCTCACCACATGCCAGTGAGGGAAAGAGGGTCTCAAATGTGAGGGCAAAGCTGAACAATTATATTGCTGATTAAAACGGCACGATGTATCAAATGGATGCTCCACTGGGGTCTGTTCTGCGTCCAGTGCTATTCAGTATTTTCCCAAAAGGCAGATCACAGAACAGGCTCGTTAAGATTTAGAAACAAACGAAATCTGGTATGTTGCCAGTACTTGGGAGGTCAGGAATAGGATTCCATATAGTTGTGACAAACTGGAGATAGGAATGGAAAACTTCTGATGCTTTTCACCTTCTACAAGCGCAAGCATCACACTCAGGAATAGTCCCCTGCACAGAGACAAGAGGAGGAAGAGCTGAGGAGGGAGAACTTTGGCCAGAGAAGGGAATAGGAATGACATTTGACCACAGACCAGATGTGAGTTAACAACGAGGTGCTGCTGCCAACACGCAGTGTCACTCTGGAATGCGGATTACACGCGAATTTGTGGGGAGCCCTTTGGATCTCTGAACCCTCCCAAAGATAGCAATAAGAATGATAAATTATCTATAAAATAAGAATCATGATAAAATACTGGAAAAGTGGGAGATTTAGCTGAAAAGACTGAGGGAAGGCTTGATAACAGCCTGTCAGATGTGTAGAAGGCTACTTTATGTGTCTAGAGGAGTAAGAGGGAAAGATTGAAGCAAAGTTCAGGTTACATCATCAGAAACGTTTTATAATGAAAGGGCCATGAACAGCAGAATGGTTTGACTGAGGGTTTGTGCACCCCTAGTGAAGAGTTCAAGGCAGGCTGACAGACCCCAAAGTTGTTGCTTTTCCCTTGTATTTGGTGACTTCATATTCCTCCCAGCCCTATGACCCTACAGGTGCTGTTTGCCCTTTATCCTGCTTAATTCAGAGCACTAAAGGCCCTGACATACACCACACTGTAAAATGCATTTTATTTCAGTGAGCCCAGAATATGCTTCTGCTTCTCTACCTCCTACTTTTAGTTTCTGAGGAAGGCAAAAGACAAGTTATTATTGTTCTCATTCGACTCAATTGTTTTAATGAAACATCAGCTTCTCAGTGAGGAAACTTCAAGGCTCAGGCCTGTGAGATGTGAACATTGTGGTCCTTACTCGGATAGACAGTGAAGGTCAAGAAGAGCCAAACACAGACTTGCTGTTGAAAGAAGCACGTCAATATCTGGCAGCTTGTTCAGAAGGCTCACTCTCTTGCATAGAGAGACTGAGCTGTGTGCATTTCATTCAGGCAGAGAGAAAACAGAAAATTAGATCTTGAACACTGGCATAAATATCTCCAAAACACTGTTTGGTGTTTAATTTACAATTTCAAACAACTGGTACAGCTCGAATTGAAAGGACAGGAATGATACAAGTAACCACAGGAACTAAGAAATGCCAGCAAGGCATTAATCTTTCTGTGGAGAGAAGTTGGAGTGCAGGGAAAAAAACATTAATTTTTTCAAAACCAGCCCAAGTGTTATATGAAAAATCCATCCTGCTCATTTGCAGGTATTATAGGGATTAGTTGTAAGGCATAAGTTGTAATTACAAGTCAAACTATGCCAGGCCAACATGGGCATTGTTCAAGAAGTCATGCCAAATGGCATCCCAAGCACACAATGTGGAGAGAGGGCTTGCCAACAATTCTAATTTGTGAAAAA
This sequence comes from Sclerurus mexicanus, assembly GCA_013396755.1. Lineage (NCBI taxonomy): Eukaryota > Metazoa > Chordata > Aves > Passeriformes > Furnariidae > Sclerurus > Sclerurus mexicanus. Next base: position 121,681 of record VWZF01004748.1, read on the forward strand.
TCATCTCAGTGTTTTGTTTCACTTCGATAATAACTGCTTTTTTAAAAAAATGTCGTCCAGTTCCACGGGGGCTGGCTGCAGTCCAGGTGTGACACAGTGATGAAGAGGGCCATTAATGAAAAATGCCAAGCTCTGAGTTCCATGTCATTAATATTTATGACACAGTGTGAAGAGTCTTATGTAAATGCCACTTTATGTGTGGGTTGGGATGGAGGAAGAGAGGGACGGTAGGGGAGGAGAGTTACAGTATTTATGCTGAAGTGTCCAGGCATCTTGACAGGGAACAAAGCCCTTTGCAGACACCGGGCAGCAATAATTAACTCTGATGTTTGGATAGTTACACTTTATGTGACCTCTGATTCTGATGGCATAAAACTGCAAAAACGACTGTTCTGTGAAGCTGCCAAGTGGAATGCACTTGGATGGGTATTTGGAAGCCAAATATCATTTTTAACCATCATCTATTATTTTGGGCAGACTGCCTGAAGTGGACTGACCCTCCAATATCTTTGGATTTCATGCCAGCCTGCTCCTCCTGAAAATACGCAGCAATTGCAGGCAGACAATATGTTTTGTTCAAAATGATGCTGCAACTCCTACCAGTGCTGAAATCCTGAAGTGACTGAGTTCTCCCTTTGCAGGTGGTGGCAAAGAAGCTGTGCTGCCAGTGAGTGCTGCCCTAGACCCTTCCAGGCCGCAGGAGGTGAGCAGGCATTTCAAAGGCAGGATTTCCACGGGGTTTGTGCCCTCCCCAGAAGCAGCATTTTGGTTCCTCTGCAGCGAAACGCCCCTCCTGTCAGTGAAGGTGACAGGTGCTCTTTCCTGGGGTGACAGTGCCCTGCCCCTGGTCATGTGGGTGCAGTGACTCCCTCTCGTGTTTTCACATGGCTCACAGAAGGTTTGCATCGTACTCTCGCTGCTTTTAATGCAAATTGTCTCCTTCTCTTGACATAAATAGTCTGTTTCATGTCATAACTTAATTCCTACAAACCGCTGTGTTTTTTCAACTTCTGTTGTTATGTCAAGGAAGAAATGAAGTGCACTATACACATCGTATTTTTCATGCAAGTGTCTGGCATGCATATTGCTTATATAGAAATAGAGCATTGTTTAAAAAAAGAGAAGAATTTAGAGGGAGCTGGTATAAGATATCCATTTTTTTAAACCAGCAATTCCTTGGAGGTTAATTTTTTTTTCAAATGATGGTATTCCATAGGCTGCAAAGAAAAACGCAGAGAACCACCAGGTGAAATCAAATTTACAATTTTATATGAAGGAATCCTCATATTTGTAGCAGTAAAATCTGAAATGAAATATTACTGGAATTAACTGCTGAAAATTTGTTTGAACATGTGCTAATGGAAACTTGGTCACATACTCTGTTACCCAGGAAATGTATTAACTTTGAAGTTCCTATCTCCTGTTTCTATTCAGGGAAGGTCAAAGCTGAGGTTCAGCAGGACTCCAGGAACTTTTAAGGCAAGGATAAATTAATCCACAGGGCATGTTTTCCTAGATTATTCCTTTATAACTGTATCTATCTAGAGTTTGCAGCAACATCCACAAGTTAAGAATGGGTGATTGTACTTTGGACTACACAATCAGCCCTGAACTAAGAAAGTGACTGGCTTCTCACTGACTTTAAACTGACCATGGAGAAATTCCTCCTAATGAGTTTAAATGGAATTCTCAGTAGTAGGATATTCCTTTTATATCCCTATGGTGGCTCTCTGCATCTGACTCTGACTTTTATACACTTGCCAGCCTCATCTCAGACTCCATATTGATAAATTCAAAAACGCTACTTGATGTTTCAAAAGCAACTTCTTTGGAATGAAATAAGTTGCAGATAATCCTAGGATGGCTGTGTTCAAGGGGCAGTAAGGATCCAGCTTGGCTGGAGGGCTCTCCACTTTGGACACAGTTCCTTGGCATTTGATTGACTTCCTGAAAAGAGGGGAAGGGCTTTGATTTCAGGCCTAACGAGGGGCTCTGGAGAGGGAGCCCAAAGATGCTGAACACTGGTTTCAATGGAACTGATGATCAGGACCTCTCAAAAGCAAGAGTTCAGGTGAAGAGTTCAGTGAATAAGGTTCCTGCCTCCTTTGAGCTGTGCATCCGCTCCTGGGAGGGACTGTGACCCCTCAGCTGCCCTGGCCATTAATGGGAGCTGAGGGTGCTCAGGAGTTTGCATAACTCAGCTATAAATGCATTACAAGTAACTGCGTGATCTCCAGTTAGGGAACATCTGTCACCCAGTTACAGCAAACACCATCTGCCTTTGCACCACCATATTCCTACTTCCTTGAGCAAATGGAGCTCAAGTGACACTGGGCACTGCTTAAGAAAAAACAAAATGTATTTACTTGCTGCTTTGCCCTTTTTTCACATTTTGAACAGCTATAATGAAAGGCTTTGCCTACAAAGGCTTTCATTAGAATAATTTGCTATTTGTGCTTTCTCTGCTGTAATTTCAGAATTATATCATTTTTCTGTAACCAACTCATGGAAGACACCCAAACTAATTATGAAATAATTCACCCTCCCATTACTCCTGACCTTAGCCAGTAGTCTGCTCTTTTCAAGATAATATCAGGAGTCCTTCTTGACCTCTTCAGCTTCTGCCCAGACGAGGAATGGCTGGTCCAGCCTTCTGCTTCTCTTTGCTGGTACTAAAACAAAGGAACTGCAAAGGCAGCACAGTAACAGGCCAAAAATCTTCTCTGCAAGACTAAAGTAGACCTCTGGAATTTTGCCAAAAGGAATTTACAGTTGAGCTGGTTTGAACACTTTGTACTGTTCATAATTTATAGGGACTCCTTATTAATATTTTTAATGTCTGGAGGAAAATTAAATTATACTTTACAGCACCGTGGAGTCAATTTTTAAAGATGTTCAAATTATCTGACTAGATAATTGTTCCTCTTCTGGCTTTTGACCACGGCTGTTCCTTCTGTTACTGGATTAAACCGAGAGCAGAGCATGTGCCCGGGTCTGAAGTAGGAAATGGGCCTTTAGGAAGCTTTGGGAAATCCATCATTTATCTCACTGCTACATTGTACACTAAAGGCAGTTAATGGTAGCAATTGATGCTGCGCTTTCCAAATTTAGCCCTCGAGGGATTGATGTGCTGAGTGTCCCCAGAAGAGTACTTGACTGGAAAATCAAACTTAGGGACTAGTGTAGAAAAGGATGCTCAAGCAGGCCAAATGAACCAAATATAAACACAGCCCCGAGAGCTAAGAGGAAATTAGTGGAAAACTAGAACAGCTCACATAAATCTAGAGGGGCAAAAATATGTTTGTTTGGAATCCTGGAATTCAAAGTCAATTTGTGTCTGGTGCTTGCGTGAACTTTTCAGACAATGTTTTACAATGTTTGTGACTTGCTATACAATTCGTATGCTTTGTTATAATTTATGGAAACAATCTCTCTGTTTCCCTAAATACGTACAGAGACAAGTTCTGTAGTTAAGTTTTGTACATATTTGGCCAATTATGTCCATGCACAAAGAATAAAGCATTTTGTTTGAAATGCCTGCAAGCTCACAGATGAAGTTAAAGCGAAGCTTTAAAGTGAGCAGCATTTCTAAAGCGCCCCAAGCCTTTATGCACACAGTAGAGTTCCACACTTGCATCTCTGTTCTCACCATAAAAATGAAAAGTGACCTCTCAAGGTAACGTTTAATATTATTTATATCTTGAAATAGCACTGGAGAACCTGAGTGACTGTTCCCACTGTACTGAGAACTGTGCAATATCTGTAATACGAGGCTGCCTTGGATGTTTAGATTGTTAGCTCCTAACAGACTAGAGTTAGGAGGAGAAACAAGCTCTGAGAGATGAAATGTTACGGCTCTGTCAACTTCCAGTCCAGCAAATTGCACACAGAACATGCCAGCTCTCAAACTGTCATGAAAACTGCAGCAGCCTCTGAAGTGAGACTTGTGTGACATTGTTTAAAACTCCCTCCTAAGTCCCTAAAAGAAAGCTTTGTGTCTCCTTGGAAGCTGAAAACAAGAATTTGTGAAAATTCCCCACGAGCACGTCTGGAATCGCCTCCAAGACTCTGCTGCCATCAGAGGTAGCCTGATGGCAGACACTGCAATGTTTTTCTGGTTTTATCTGCACCACAAGCTGTAGTACAGCACAGACATAATTGAGCCAGTCCTGACCACACTGCCTCAGCTGCTGAAAACAGGATCCCTATTAGTGCTGACATTAGTGCAGCCTTATTTGTCTCACTCTCCCTCCGCTGTATTGCTGCCATGCTTCTCAGAATGCCTTCTCAGCCTTAAATTAAATTGCAAATTATAATGTAAATTAAATTGTTCTCTTTTCCCTGGCTATCTTTGGTTTCAAGGAGGGCGTACTTCCCAAACAAACAGTACCATAAGGCTTTGGGAAATAAGACACAGGGAGAAGCCACTGGTCTTCTTTTGGCTGCAAATCAACTGGATGAAAAGGTTTCTGTCATGACCATACTTCCAGATTACCATCTCCTTACATATGTCAGCATAATTCACAGGTAGTTAAGCCCTTAAAAACAGATATTTCAACACAATCCAGGTTACTTTAAGTATTCCTAAGAGTAGTTTGATTTGCTGCCTTGTTCTTTTTTTTTTTTCTCTAAATAAATGGTGTTCAGCATGAATTTCATGAGCAGTTTCATCATTGAATTTTCGGCGTCAGTAACCTCTGCTAGAGGATGGGCAAGTCTGGAGGAGAAACTTGAACTAATCTGCTCTGGAGGGCATTAACCTCACAGCTGGGGCCTGAGCAGGCCCAGCTCAGCAGCCTCACTAAGGACTGGCTGACAGAAACAAGTCCTGCAAGTCTGTGCCACATGGAGCTTTACAGTGGGTGTTTCCTCCTAAAAAGAGAATTTTCTCTGAAAACTTCTTCTGGTTAAGTTCCTGGAAAGAATTACAGCCTTTTTTCCTTTCCATAGAAGACAAGTTCCAAAGTGACAGCTTCATTCTTGCAGTGGCGAAAGGAACTTGAACTTCCCCTAATAACTTTGTGGTAGTGTGTGAAAATTTCTGAGATACAGATACAGACATAGTTTCTCCAGTCTGGTTGGAAAAAAGACAAGGAGTCTTCCAGACATCACACAGGGAGTAGTATCTACTCACTGGTGATGAAATAACAGCCTCTCTTTTCCTGCTGTTTATAACTCATACACACCAGCTCACCTTCTTTCTTTCTCTGATGGCCCTTATACTCTTTTACACTTAAATTACACAAGGAAACAGAATTATCTCCTGTACAAGCCATAGGTGGATGATAGACCTTTAGTTGTGCTTACTGGGAATGTCAGAGCAGGCAGTGCAATCCTTCCTGCCTCAGCAATAAGAACAAACCTTTGTTTGACAGTTTGCTGATTCCTGGGTTATCTCTTAGAGAAGATAAACTGGCAACTTTCTCCACTTCCAGTCACTGACATACTTCCATAGATCAAATGAAAATACATGGAAAAACAATGATTCAAAATCAGAGATCAGTGTACTGTAGAAGGCAAACCAAATGTCACCTGTGACAAAGTGGGCCCCAGGTATTTACAGTGCACCTTCTGGCCAAGTTCCACTGGATGACATTGGCAGGCTGCTGTTTCAAGCCCATGTTCAGTGCTCTGCTCCATATGAGATGAGATTGTCAATATTTAGTGTGAATTAACATCTTTCTCAGTAATACTTTGACATCACCTATCAGTTCTTATTTCTCATATGCAGCCATTTTTATAAGCGGTAATGAAGGAAAGCCTGCAATGCCTTCAGAAATGAAAATAAATATTTTAGACTTGGTTTGCAGCTGGAGTAACCTGAGACAAAGATAACTAAATAATTTAAATTATTGCTCATGTTGACTTATGAACTACTTTGGTCAGGCACCGTTTTTTATTTATTTATGTCCAGAAATAAATTAATAACTAGTTATAACAAATAGTTATAACAAAAATAATCCTAGTTAGCAGAAATGGAGATAAGGAATTCTGACTGTTTGCTGTATCAAGTCAGTAGAATTAGCCAATTAGCCAAAACTGGCAGAAAGTCAGAAGGAATCTTCACCAGATCCCACTTGTGTATGGGAAGGATCCCACTGCTGGAAGGCCTGCCCATGTGGCTACAGGACTCCGTGTCTGCAATGCCCTCTCAGAGAGGAACAGCCACAAAATATCAAAGGCTGGTTTTCCTCTCCAAACTCACTGCCTGTTGTTTTTTCTCCAAACATGAGTCCATCTGCTCCTTCCCAAGCCATGGACGTGCGGTGACATCTGCGTCACTTTGGAAAAAGCATCTGTGTTTGCTCCTAACGGGAAGTGGGACTTGCCAAGAAATAATTGTCAAGACCCTTTGTTGTTTTGCTTTTTATACCTGTTATTTCTGAGCAAAAAACCCTGACTTGACTCTCCTCTCCCTACCAACGTAAATGGGATTTAAGCTCACAGAGGTTCTTTAGGCAGAACAAATACTCTTGATTCCAGAGATATCTATGTCCTTCATGTGATCACACAGATAACCAGTATCCACACTGGGCTCTCACTGACACTGCTGCATGTCCTGTGTGGCAGCAAAGTCAGAGGGCTGATCTGGCTCCTACTCCCTGTTAGCCACTCAGAGATATTCAGACTGAGGGACAGTTCTAAGTATTCCCACGAGAGCACCGGAGACAGACACAAGACCATTTCTGTAAACTACTGTGGGACACAGGCAGTGAAAATGTTATTTTAGAAAAAGCTGAATCTGAGGATGTAAGGAAAAATAGTAGCAGCTTTTAAAGCAAAATTACCAAGATGAGATAACACATTACCATCATTCTGATTTGGTGCTTCCTCTAGGTTCTGACAGAAATACCACTTCAGGTGCAGATCTCCCAGAGAGGGCAAAATGTCATCATCAACAAGCTTCTATTTTGAGTCACTCAAGACAGGGTAAAGAGGAGAATTTGACCCACTACATAAAGAGTGACTGTGCTCCTCCAATGTAATTAGTTTTGCAGCAGTGATTAGAATGGGATGGTGAAGAGGATGAACCCAGGCATCACTGCAGCCATTTCTGATCCCGAGTCTGGGACGTTTCTACTGCCTGACGGGCACGGATCTATGCATCATATCTTGTCCTTATCTCAGAAATGTGAAACAGTGAGCCACTCCTTGCCATAAAATACCTGTCTTTCACAATTCTGCCCTGTTTTTTCATCATTATGATTAATTTATTTCAAGGCAGCTAGTAAGTACAAAACATTCTGTTTCAACTCTGTAAAAGATATGGGATTTCTCCTCAGGAAAACCAAGCCACACAATGACAATACTGTTCATTAGAAACACAAGATCTGCCATGCAGTGCAATTCCTGACTTGTCCCTTCTGTGGCAGGAGAGCCATTATTTTGATAATTGGGATGATAAATTCTGGAAATAAATTAAAATCTTTTATCCAAACCTTTCAGATGTACTCTTCAAAAAACACCAACAGTTCTTCATTAATTTTCCTTTCTCTTTGGAGATTGCATTTGGAAGTTGCAGCTCATCCTTAACTAACAAAAGTTCACTTACACACAAGGGAACTGTAGCATGAAATGTTCAAAACGATGAGATGAAAATAAAAAAGTAAACAAAATTTAAATATTTCAGCTTCTCAAGCCCAAATTATCTTTTCAACCACATACCGAAAATCTGCTTTACATTCCCCAAGGTAAGAACTCCTGGCTCAATTACCAGAAATACAGACTTAGAGGAATAGAGTACAGTTTCATAAATATTGGTGCTTATCTGCAGAAACTTCCAGATCAATAAGAAAAGCTATGGCTTTATCCATCAAATTCAAATCTGCAAAACCTTGGGTAGTAGTGGCATTATGTAGAGCTGGAGCTAATCTAAGACAGCTGTCTGGTTGACAGAAACCATCTTCCTACAGGAGTACCTTTGGTGTTCACAAGACGTCTGACTTAAAATCACATTCCCAAAGTACCAGAAAGTTAGGGGAATGGACAGATGTCCTCTGAGAGTCCTGTCTCTGGGCACTGCCAGCTTTTTCTCCCAGACAGGATTACCCTGTGGGACTCCTGTGAACTTTCTTTGAAGGGCCTCAACTTGTGCTTCAGAATGGCCCAGACTATTCTGAGCTGCAGGTATTTTGAAAACAAAATTAAGTTTCCATACAAGGTTAAAAATACTCTCTGAGCCCTCTCTCACATCAGAGAGCAGGAGTTGGACATTACCATGCTATCAATACAGTCAGTATATTTTTCAGGAACAAAATACAAACACTGAGTTAGAACACTTAATATAAGTTTCCTAAGTACTTTTGCTTCCTTTCTTGGTCATGGTTATGAGAAAGTGTTTGTTTAAATGGGGAGGAAAATGGATAGATTCCCCAGACTTCCCTCCTTTGCCAGCAAATACAGTGCTCACCATACTTTGCATAACGTGGTGAAAAGGGAAAAATTAGATTCTCTTGTTAAAATACTTGTTGCCCATCACTAGGTTGTTTTTCACTTTTCCTATAAATGTACACTTAGGGCCATTCTGGTTTCTACTCACTTCTGTAGGAACTTAGGAATAATGGGAAAGGTCTTTGGTCTAAATTCTGTGCTCCCACGTACTGGCATTAACCCTGAGCAGCTTTCCTACCACTCCGACAGCCATGCTGAGGGGACCAGGGCCATGGCAGTTTTCTGTAGAACTGTCCCCAGGGGACAAGCTCTTGATGTGGAGCCTTAGTCAGCCACCGCAGCTGCGTGGTGCTTAGAAGGAGAGGAGACCACTCCAGCCCCACACCTCTGCTGGGCTGCTGAGCAGCAATGGGATGGGGAATGAGAGGCTGCAGACCGTGCTGACGTGGGAAAGTCATTACCACTTTCACCACGGGCAAACTGCAGGGGCCTGAGGGAGCCGGGGCTGTGAACAGGCAGAGACTCACCAAGGACAAGGAAATGTAAATCCCTGGGAGTAAGGCCTTGGAAGGCTCTTTGAAGAGTGATCCGCGCAGCGTGCTCTGTGGATAAGGATCTCAGCCTCAGCACATCCAAACTCTTACATACAGATAAAGCAAAAATGGCTTATTTCCTTAATTTCTGGGATACGTAACTTTCATAGAAGGAATTTTAATCCAATGTGCATATATCATCTCCTACCAGATGCACAGAAATAGACATTGCAGAGATACAGACAACAGTATGCATTACCTTCATATCCCTTTCCTATGAATTCCTGCCTCATCCCCGTGTGCCAGACATCTGTGGGTGATTGTGCCAAAACTCTGGAAGCTGGCTAGGAGCTCCCAGGCACGAGGGAAAGCATCTGTGCTCCGGGTAGCACAGCTGGGTGGATGGTGCTGCCCACCTGCCTGAGGAGCACATGCCGTGCCAGCTGTTTGCCAGGATGAACGGGAGGGCAGAGGGATGAGAGGCTCTCTCAGAGAGCCCATGGCACACTTGAAAAGCATTTTTTGCCTCTCACTCCCTTGCTTTTATGCACTGCTCATATTGCTTCAGTTACTTCACTGCTTTAATCTGATAAACATTAATAAAAGAGCAAGTTCTCCTCCCAGCACTGACTTTTTTAATCATTTCTTTAGGCAGTGAGCTTACAGTCTGCTCCTTTGCCAGGGTCAGGCAGCTCAGATTACACAGCCACCTTCCTGCATTCACACCCAGGGATTTATGGAGAAAGTCTCTATTCTACTCTGTAGCCAGTGAAACTCAATGAGGCCTGCAGCATGACCAGCCTTCTTGTAATGTCCTGTACTGAAGGGTACATTGTTGTTGATTACTCAAATATTTTTACCTTTAATGGCTCTCTTCAAATTGCTCCATTTCATTGTGTTGAACTTAGCTCACTGACTAATCTGCTCCACTGAGGAATAAAATATCTGTTGTATTTTTCTCATTTTTGGAAGAAAAACAGGTTGAGTTAAATTCAAATTGCCCTTTTTGTTAACAAGGAAGAATGTAAATATTAAGATAGCTTTACTCATCATTTTGAAGGCCTTCTCCGTTTACAGCTCTTTTTATTTGAGCTTTGTGAACATTTGTGTGGGCAAAGCTGGGTTGGCATGAACAGTAGAATTTTGGGCCCATAAAAGAGGTTTGCTATCTCCGAATTAGATTCTTGATTCAATAAAGCACATTTAGACAGGCTTAGAGTTGCCTTTTAAGGGTCAAGACCTTCATGCAGAGAACAGAAACACCCTGTCCAAAACACAAAGGCCTGGTCCCAAGGAAGCAGCACACAGCGAGATCAAAAGGGGAGCAACAAACCAGAAGCACCAGTGAGAGGGGGCAGGCAATGATGGCTCTCTGTTCCTGCTGACTGGTGTTTCGAAGTGCTGTGAAAGAAGAGTTTCCCGAGGGAGATTTGGACAGCACAGCACATTGTGCTGTTGCATTAGAGAGTAAGGTATTTTCAAGTGTGGAGATGATAAGAGCACGAATGAAATGGAATTTGGTGTGATGCAATGAGAACACTAGACATGCCAAAAAAGGACTTTACTCTTCATCTGGAAGCTGAAGGGTATTTATAGGGTGATGGTCAATATGCAGAGTGACATTTCTCTGATTCCTTGCATAAAGAAACTAAATTTAGGAGGGCAGGTAAAAGTTAGGTTGTGTCCACACTGTTCTTTGAAGTAGTGGGTAAGACATATTTAGGCTCAGCCTTAGCAGAGGAAAGGAAGCAAGAGAGATCAGAATAAATGCAGTTGCATTTTTCTTTTTGTATTTCGTGGCTGACAAGGTTTTTAACTGAATCACATTAACACTGCAGGCAGTGAGGAACCCACACAGGAGACTCCTCGCTCTCTGCCACCTACCTGGGACCTTAGGGAGCTCCAGGTGAAGCTCCAGCAGCAGCAGGAGGTAGCGCTTTCTGCTGCCTGGGAACTGTCCCCGCCTGAGACGGGCACCCTGACTCTTGATGGGGGCATGGGCATTGTGTCTCTTTTCAACAGGGCTCTTATTTTCTTCAGATGCTCCCACTATTTTGTTATCTCTATGTTTCCACTGGGTTAGTCTCATGATTGATGGTGAATTTGAAGGGTCCTGGAGTTAAAGGAACTGACAGATACTCAAAGACACATAAAAAACGTGAAAGATTTCACTCTTTTTTAAAAAAAATTAACTTGCAGTAAGAGCTTCAGAAATTATTTTATATTACTATTCATGAGCTATGAGCTACTATTCTATTCAGACACAGCAAGAATCCTGGGGGAATTAAAAAAAAAAATAAGAAAGAAGTTTTGTTTTTGAATGAGGGAGGCTGTTTGAATCCAAGGCTTTCCCACTTAGACTTGAAGTGAAGACTTAGACGTGAAGTGACCACTCTGTCCTAAGGCTTTGAGGCACCTGGAATGGACCCCTGAAGCAAGAGCTGTTAGCAAATGCAAACAGCACTGGGCGTGTTTCAGCTCAGCACTCAGCTGGGCTCTGTCTGAGGTGAAATCTACTCTCTATAGGTTTTATGTCTGGAAAGCACTTGGGAGAACTTGCAGCATTCACTTTCAGTTTTACTAACTCCTTTAAGAACAACTTATATTTATTTTCTTTCCTTATTAGTAACTATCAACACTATACAATTCCAATTCGTGTTCCTTTTATTTCTATAGGTGTCCTTTTGTTTCTATCCTTTTTGTTATACATTTTCCATCCTAAAAAAATCATACGATAGCAAGCAATAGATTTACAAGATTACAGTAATGCCAAAATTGTTTTACCTGGTTATAATAAACTCCATGCCATCAATTACACTGGATATTAGTCCATATAAAATTAACATCTTTCAGCCTCACTAAAAATTTAAAACCATCAAGAAGACTGACTTGTTTTCTGGGTTTTGGGTTTTTTTCCTTTTGCTAGTTTTCCTTCCATACAAGTCTGCATTCTCTTTCCTCCCCAAAGTACTTCTAAGCAGTAAAACAAGGTCAGACTTTGATTCCCAGACAGACATCAAGAAGTTAAAAGTCAGTCACTAAGCACCTAAAAGGAAGAGCTGTGATTTACCTGCTATAAATCAAGGGAAATATTTTGCCCAAGACAGAAATGCTGAAAGGATAGATCAACCCACATCTGAAAGGCAAACAGCAGACTGACAGAAGACAGGAATTTATCAAAAGAACCTTTCTGGTCAATTATCAATAATGTGTTTGATTTCCTTTACATTGAAAGAACCTACAGTGGCAAATGTTTCCTGATTTACCCTGGGTTTTCAGGACCTTAAAGTAATAGCAGAGGAAAAGATATCATTTAGGGGGCCTGAAGTAGCTGTTTTCCTGCAGATACAGAATCCAATCTTGCCAATACAAATGTAATCAATAGTGAGGTCTTCACAAAACCACACGTCAGCTGTCAAAGGTAAAATAGATTTTGGCAATTATAATCAGATAATGCAGATAATGCAGCATAAATGAATCTGAAGTCTGTATAATTGTCTGTGCTTTTACAGTTAGTATCAAAAGGTAGTATCACTGTACTGGCAGTGTTTATCACAAGCTCCAGGGGGCACGTGAAAATTCTTATTAAACACAGGAAGTCCCTCTTCTAGACCACAAAGGAAAACAAAATGGCAGCTAAAGGCCATGTACCACACACACAAAATCCTACCTTTCCATCCACTTTGCACCTCTGTCACCCAATCCCATGTGGAAAGGAGGAAAACAGCTGGGAATATGTAAGAGTTCAGTGCAGGATGAACTGAGAAGGCAGGTCAGAGCCTACAAACACTCAACTGACCTCACAGGCTGGCCCATGCTGTGTCACTTCTCATTTCCTCAGGGGTGCTCTGAGCCATGAGAACACCACACAAACTTGTTTCTACATAAACATTTTACCCTGGAAATAAGCAAAATTAAAATAAATTCAATAACCCCAAATAAAAGTTAAATGGTTTTCCTTGGGAGTTTCCAAAAAGAGACCAGACCTTGCAGCCAGAAAGCAGGAATGTCAGGCACAGCTGGTAGCTCACAAGCAGCTGGAAGGAGTCTTAGGCTCATCAAGAGTCTCCTTAAAATTGCTGTTCCATACTGGGTGATTTAGAATTCTAAACATTATACTAAAACCAAGTGACTCATTTGATGTAATTTTAGCTATGACAGAAACTTTTTCTATAGCCTAAGTCAAATTACATAAACTTTCCATTTTGTTGTAGTGCAGGACCGGTGACAACTTGGGCTGTCCTCACTGATCTGGTGGGGGGACACTGACTAACAGAAAAGCTTGTGAGTGACACAAATGATATTTGGATCCCAACAAAAATGGGTTGACTTTCTCCTTTGTGTTGGTTTCTCAGCAGCACATGCAGTCCCAGCTATGTTAAATGCTTCAGGGACATGTGGCCATGGACAGCCCCTGCCTCAGAGACCCAACGGGGTGCAACCTGCCAGTGAGGAAATGTAAGTAGCAATTTCAGAAATGGGGCACCAGGGGTGAAAAGATATCTAGCCACCGTAATTTGGACCCAGTAGCTCCTGGAATACTCACTAATTTTCTGAGAAATTCAGCCTCACTTATTCAGGAAGGCAGGATGATGCTGACTCCAAGCTCTTTAATGGGGGAGTCTAAAGACCTGTTTCACTGATTTGTTCTAATAGTTTTCTTCTTTTATTTATCAGACAGAAACTAGTTAGCAAGTATCAAAAGGTTTTGAAAGCTCCAGGTGCTTACAGCAGGCAAAGCTTTAAAAAAAAGAGATGAGGCAGCTTGAACAGTCACCATGGGAATCACCTCTCCATCAGATTGCTGCTGATTTAGGATCAGCAATGGTACATTGGGAACACCCTCATTCAGAGTCCTTTGGCTGAGCAAATATCTATACCACAGATGTCTTGAGGGACAGGCATGAAAACTGAAGGAGAAAATGGAAAGATGCAGAGTGTGCCATACCCTCCAAAAAAAATCAAATGGGATGCAGAAGTAGACACACACTCGGGTTTAAGAACCTCTTTGGAGGCTGTGCCTGTTCTCACAGATTTTGTCCTTGAGTACAATTAAAATGCCAAGCAAGCCCATTATATTCATTTAGCAGTGCTGCAGTCAGCCTTAGCTAAAACTAATCCCTTACACATTTTCTTGGTTTGTTCAGAACAGTGAAGATTATAACCTTTAGGTTATAATATCCATATTATACATAAGTAACCTCTCTACTCACTTTATTTACTGTTCAGTGTTTTGGTTGATCTCTCCCAATTGCAGATTAATGCTTTATTTCATTACCAGAACATTCCTGTGCGTTCCTAAAATGCTCCCGATGCAAGCTTTATGCTCACCGTGTAATACTTCAGTAATAAATTCTGAGTTTACTTGTAAGCTCCTCATTGGGCTGTGTACAGACCTCCATTCCCCATCCCCCCACTTTCATAAATTGAAAAAAAATGTGAATATTTGATGACATACCCACCCAAGCAAGAGATATATGTGTGGTACAGCTTCCAGTACACAGAAGTCCTGACTCCAATCATGATCTCTGAAAAGCACAGAGATGATTTTCATTCATAGTTATTTTTCCAGAGCCAGTGCTGCATACAGAATGCCAGTGATGCTTGTTCTCAGGAGTAAATCAGGTCGCAGTTTTACTGAAGAATGCTCCCTCCTAATGGGTCAAAAAGAGTTAATCGCACAAGCTGGCTCAAAGGAGCAGCTCATCTTTCAAAAACGTCTTCCCCATAGATCAATAGGAAATGTTCAACAGTTTAATTATTTTGGGGTCTGGAGAAGATCAAATCCTTTGTTACTCTGAATATTTCATAGTGATAGTAACAAACAGTGCTAGAAAGGTTAACCAGCTCCATGCCACTAAAATATTCTTCATGTGATCTATTGAAGCAGAAATTCATGTGTTCCCTGCTAAGATTCCAAAATATCAAGAAGTAAAATAATAGCTGTTTAACAAGTATTAACCCTAAGCCTCGGTAAGATAAAATTAAAAAGAACCAAACCAAGAAAAACATGTCTTGAAATTCCACGTAAGATCCCGAAGACAGAGGAGAAGCAAGCATTGTTCTATTATTTAATAAGGAAATTGCAGATCATTTTGCCTGACATCAACGTCAGGGAAACTGATGGAAAGGCTGGTACAGGAAGAAATCAGCGTACAATTAAAGGATGATAGTACAATTAACGCCAGTCAACACAGAAAATTAGTTTTGTCAGGAAAAAGAAAAAACCCTTCCTTTTTTCCCATGAGACTATGAATTAGTTTGATAAAGTAAACTCCTGTAAGATTTCTGTAGAGCTCTGGCTCACAGCTCTACAGGGTTTTTGATAAAAACCTCAGCAATGTATAATATCAGTCTGGTCAATACTGAACAGACCCAAACTATACTGAATGATCTGAAGAAAAATATAAAATTGTTGCTGGAAAAAGCTGAAAATTACAAAAAGTTACAGAGATATAAATAATAGGAAGGGCAAGGCCTTAACATAGACCTACTAAGATCACTTAGTGAGGTCTGGCCTATATTTTAGCAGGGAGAAATCTCAGTTGTTCATTAAGAGAACAAAGCAAATCAATCTCATTTCCAGCATAGAAAATGACTTTGTGAGAAGCAGTTACTGTGAAAAGAAAGAAACAGTATCAGTAGACTCAAGTGTAGGCAAAAGTTACTCTGACTGCCCAAGATGGATTAAACCATGACACAGGAGTTGTTGGTGCTACTGCACCTCTTTGTGGCTTTAGAAAGATTGTTACTGGGAAAATGTGATGAAAAAACATCTCCAGAAAACCAAGGGCTTTATTGAGAGAAACACTACCAGTAATTTGTGATGATAGGGAGCCTTCAGAAACTCAGTTTTAGGATAATGTGTGAGAAGTTTAACAGAGAATTGTGGTATAGGAGTACAGGAATGGGAGAGTGGATGGCTTTCTAATCCATTGGAGAAAAATCATAATAGGTTCCATATATGTTACTGAAGGCAGAGAGATACAAAGGAAAACCAACAGAAATGTCCATCAGCAAGGAAAACTGTGAGCAACATGCTCAGGGACATGTTGGATTTGAGCCCCTGTATAAAAACAACAGTCTCTGTAAAACCTTATATTAATGCTGGGTGAGGTTCCATGGCCTTTTATCAGGAAAAACCACGAGATCATCATAAAAGTATGCATTTCAAGAAAATGCAGTTAGGCAAAGGTAAACAGGTGCTCAGGCAACACCTGAGTACATGGCAAGTATTTAAAAAAGGGAACAGAGAGCACAGTTGGTGACCACAAGCCAACAACCTCAGGCTGTTGCCAAGAAGGCATATCCAAAGGTGACTGTATTAGCAGCAACAGAGCCTTCAAGGTACCCAAAATATCCCTTCCACTTCATTGAGTGCTGATATGTGTTCAGCTGGCTTACTTCATCCTACATGGTGAGACACTGCAGGAATGGTGGAGACAACCTAGGAAACATCAAAAGGGGGAAAAAAACGATCAGAGGGTTGGAAAACATGACACTCAAGGAAGAATTGAAAGATGTGGCGCTACTTAGCTTGAGGAAAAGAAGGCTGAGAGAGACCTGGTAACAGTTTTCCAACTCATCCTGAGACTTCCAATAAAAAATTGGGAAAGGTTAAAATTTGAGCATACTGGTTTGGTCGGTGTATCAAACGCTAATATGTTAAACTCAAATGCTAACTGACACTTCTCAGGACACAGAGTATTTCCCAGACCGATGTCCGTGTCTCACAACCAGGTTGGAGAAGGTTAACAATAATTTCACAGGGTGCTTTGATTGACGCAAGTGCTCAATCACATTCCCATCAGAATAGGAGGAAGCTACTATTTTCCATGGCTTCCTGTAGGACATATGCACTGTTACCCCAGAGGGGAAGGCAGGTTATGCAATGAGTAAGTAGCTCTGCATAGCTGTGTTTATTTGGGAAGCATTTCCAGCAATTATTTGGAAAGGACTGAGAGAATAAACTGATAAGACATTCTCATCAGTTAGTATTTTCATCACTAAATAACAATTAGGTTTTCAATGAATTGGGTTGTGGTTGTTGTTTCACTCTATGCAATTTATATAATAGAAGGGAAATGGAAACTTCCTTTACTAGTATTGGGATCCTTCACTGTCTGTGTTTGTGTGTGTGTGTGCGTGTAAAAGCGCTGGCTTATAAAGAAAAGGAATACTTTCCCCTACCTTATCATAGTCTGCCCCCATTGGCAATACAGTACAGCCCTTAACTTGATTTAGGAGCCAAAATGGACCAACTGTTTTCCAGATTTAAGGGATGGTAGAAAGACAGCCAATTCCCACTTCTTAGCAAAGCTAAATGCTGCTCCAATTCAACTAATGAGTAAGTCAGACAAGTTAACTACGGTGACATCTGAAACCTTATTTTCTTCTCTTTTAAAGGGAAATGACACAGAATTATATTACTTTCAAATAAGTTTAAATAGAGTTCTCTGAGCATAAAATATCACATAAATACTTCTCTGGTTACACACTTCCTTATTTGTTCTTACTAATTATCATGAGTTAGCAGCCTTTCTAATTTATATGCCTTGGGCACACAAAAAAATATTCTGCTTTCTTGTCTCCTCACACAACAGTATTTGTGAAACATCAAATGGAAGATTTCAGCCGAAAAGCTTTTCCATCAGCCAGTCCTGCTGCAGCATGGCTTACTGATGGGAAAGCATCCTGGCTTTGACACTTGAGCTCTCAAGCAGCTTCTAAACTTGGACTGGACATTTTAATTTGTATGTCAACCCCTTTTCAGGTTTTCAGCTGCTCTACACCAGTTCTGTCCTCTGAGTTCTGGAAACAAACTGTAAAGCTGGGCGAGAGCTAAGATACACGGAGCTTTTGCAGAGCACTTTGGAAGCCAAAATTACAGAAGACTTTTTCCACTTTTACCATTCATTCTTTGTTATGCTTGGCCTTCGTCCCCTCCTGTCACCTTAAAATTGAAAACAGCATGTTCATTATTATTCATGGAAATTCATCGGATACGAAGAAAGTATCCCTTTCCCCCCCAAGCTGTTCCATTTTTATTTCTTTTGGGAAAGACTATGCTATTCTTTGCTTGGGTAGCAATCCTTTGAACTGCTGCTTTGCCACCGAATCATTTGCATTGGCTTTACTGATCCTTATCTGTAGGCAAACAACAGCCCAGCACCCACAGATCCCAGTGCCTCATGGTATGAGGTACAGGGATGCTGTACCTGTCTCAGCCAGCCTGGTATTTAATATTTTATGTTTACAGTGATCAGCAAAACCTCTGTTCTTGACTGTGCCTTACTGGATGTTACTACAGTATAAATGCTTATTTCTATTAGTGCTACTCCTAATTACATGAAATGAGATGCTATGTATTGCAGCTGACATAATTTCGTTGACCGTTACCTTGTTATTCTCCTATGAGACAGAGAGAAAATCCTATCTTAGTTTTTAAATACCAGTAATTAAATTATATATTTGTATTTGTCCTTTTGTAAACAAACTCCTTCTGCCTCTTTACAGAAAAGATATTTCCATGTGTTTGGTCCCCCTTATTTTTTCTGTCTAGATCACCTCTGATGATTCTGCAATTGCTTTTTGGGATGGGATTAGCAGTACTATGATCAATATTCCATATAAGACCATTCAGGGAATGGCATTTCAGACATTTATAAAATCTGCATTATATAATTGTATGTTTTACATTGCTATTATACTTTAGCACTCTAACATAATGTTATTTTCCAAAAGATTTGCCTAGCTTGGGGGCTTTTATCTCCTCAAAACATTTTCCCCCAAAATAAAACAGTTAATGTAGAAACCTATGAGTTACACGACAGGTTTATTTTCTCTTTTTTCTGACATACTACTCCTTCCAGGTTTTGACATTAAACATCTGCTTCATTTATTGCTATGTTGTCTGTTTATGCAGTTTGCTTGGTAATTCTGTATTTCCCTGCTGAAAGATTTGTCTTTGCCTTGAGTAGCAGCTCGACTCATGCAGCATGTAACTGGCTTATGCTTTCCCTTAACGTTTGCTCTCTGGTCACCGTACACATTATTTGTCCTGAGGTTCTCTTTAGAACTGAGAAACATTCACATAAAACTTCCCTTTCTGTGTGCCTCATATTTCACATGAACTCTTACAGCCCAAAGACACACATGTCCAAGTGAATGCTATGCACAGATGCAACATAAAGACGGAAGATAAAACTTTTCCCCTGAGCTCATGAACAGGCTCTTAATCCCTTTTCTGTGAAGTTCCTGTTGATACCCCTTTCCAGGCTGCAGAATCTCACCTCTGTAAGTCAAGTATATATATTCCTGAAAGGGGCTTAAGAGCAGCAGAACACATTTTATGTAATATGTTATCTTACCTTCAAAGACACTGCATGTGATGACCCAGGAAGCCATAGCTGTGCATCCTGCTTTGGGAAAAGTTCTACAGTGAATGCAGAGTACAAATTATTATAAATGAGTGTACGTGCACACCTTTGAATGGAACTACAGTACATGAAAGTGACGCTCAGAGTTAACGAGAATTTCAGCCCTAGTTGTCTAATTTTAGAGGAAGTAGGAGCTGTGAGTTGAGCATCTTCAGAGCTGGGCTGTGCTTACTAAATGTCTGAACGGGATCTAACAGCCGCGCTGTAGGCATGAAGGATTGAAAGGCCGGAGCTTTAGCACTCATCCCCAGGCTGAGATCCGTCAAAGATCACACATATTGACACGCACCAGCGAAACAGTGCGAGTTTCCCAGTTTTTGGAGGCGGGCGGGGCCGCGGCGGAGGTGGAGCCGGCTGTGCCCGCCGCGGGCCCGGCGGCCGGGCTGGGGATGCGCTGAGGTGCGGCGCTCGGGGCTGCCTGGCGGCCGCACACCTGGGAGCGGGCGGGGCAGGGAGGAGGGCCGGACAGGGAAAGGCAGCGCCGGCAGCCGCGGCAGGAGGCGGCAGAGCGGCGGCGGGAGGGAGCATGGAGCGCTGCGCTGCCCCCCCGCCCCAGCAGGAAGCGGTGGAAGCGTGGCTGGACGATCACGGCGACTTTACCCGCTCTTACTTTGTTAGGAAAGCTACAAGGTAAGACCGGAGCGGAGGCGGATAGAGGCAGTTCCTTTCTTCCCAGCGAAATTTCCCATTTCCCTTTGCTGTCTCCAAAGAACATAAAAAGAAGCGACTCCCCCCAAGTCCCCTCCTGCCGCCCCCACGCTCGAAAGAGCAAACACTGGGACCAGCAGGCAGCAGCCCCGTTCGGCTGCCGGCCAGGGGCACACGCCGCGCTTCCCCGCGGGCTCTCGGCTGCAGCCCCGGCACCGCCAGCCGGGCACTGAAAGCGCTCTGAGCCTCCCTGTCTCCGAGGGCTTCTAGTTATTTGGTTTGTGTTCCCCTGGGCTTAACGCAGCCATAGCCAACTTCTCGTGAGTAGCAAGCAAGTCTGTATCTCCCAGCCCTGCGAAGTAGGTAGAAGCCTCAGACAGCAACTGATGTCTTGTGGAGGGCGGGTTATGTCAGTACTTAGTCATCTCAAAACAAAGCGCTGCTCTTCGAGAGCTCCGTCACCCTGTGGGCTCGTCACCTCCTCTGACATCAGGGCGGCCCCCGGAGGGGCGAGGGCCACGGGTTAAGTGCCGAGGGAGCTGAGGAGCGGCGCACTCGGGAGCGGAGCTCCGCCCGGGGACGGGGCTGCGGGAGGGCAGCGGGGCTGCAGCCCCGGGCTGGGCGGCGGGGACACCGCCGGCCGGGGGCAGCAGGGACACGGGACACGGCCCCGGGGGCAGCAGGGACACGGCCCCGGGGGCAGAGGGCATCGCTGCCGGCAGGGGGCGGCGCGGTCCCGCCGGGGGTGGCCGCTCCGCGCTCGCCCCTTGCTGGGTGTCGGTCCTTGCGAAGAGCCCGATGCTGAGGACCTGAAGAGCTCGCCGGGGCTTTTCTCTCCCCCGCTTTGGCTTGACATGCTGCCTTTTGGAGATAAGACGAGGTATTTGCTCACCGTTGTCACACACTTCAGCAGCGGGACTTCAAGTTGAATTGGAGTAAATTCGGCTATTTTTAGAAGTGGAGTCAGGTTTCCATTTTGAATATTTTCCGATAAACAAAGCAGTGGGGATGCAGAGCACGGGCGGTCCGCGGCTCCCACGGTATATCTCAGCGAGGGCTCGGGTTAGTGGGCGCTGTGCTCGGCTCCTCGGACTCGCCTCGCTCCCCTCCGCACCATCTGCTCACCGCTGCTGATTTACTGCCTCCCCGAGTCCCTTAGCAGCGATGGATGCGTTCTGAATGAGGGTCTGCTGCTGCTCCTCTCTGCATGGGATGGGGCGGTAAGACGAGAAATCCCCATTAATAATTGACTCGCAGAGAGCTAGAAAGCTTCAGGGGTCACCTGCTTACTTGTGACCATCTGTCAGGCGGTCCCCTTCTGCTGCTGCTTCCTTAGGTTCATTCGACAGGGAAAAAGTAATAAAAATGCCTTCCAAAGTGTCTTTTAAATGTTGATTTGGTTTGTAAAAAAGGCTGTGCGTAGGTGCAGGATGCATAGGTGGAAGTAGTTAACCTTGATATTCTCCAGAACACTAGTGCATGGTGTGTCACTGAAGGGCAGCTTGTTAGCCCAGGAAATAGGGTGTTAGCAGCTTTGAGAAGTAGCATTTTATTAGTTCAGCCTGTCACACTTCCTTTGGAAACTGGATGTAGTATTGAACAAATAGGAATGCTAATTAATAGTAACCGCTGTGTCAGATTTGTTTTCCCCATGGACAGGTTTGGTTAATACTTTTTTTTTAATGCTGAGGCACAGATTTGTGTTTGTGCGGGTCTGAAATAGGCAGGAGTTGAGAAAATACAATTCAGTCGTGTCTCTACAACACCAATGCCTCTGATTTAGAGAGGGGTTCGCAGAAAAACTGTTGACTTTTGAGTTCTTGCTTGGCAACAATTCCGTGATGTTTTTGAAATGATGGAAACATTGAATTTATCTCAAAACTCTCCTCTCTGCTGTCTTGCATGGAATGTTTTGGGGGGTTTTTTTGTCCTTACTGTATGAATAGAAAACTATAACTATATAATAAGGAATACCTCTTTTATATGTAAGTTTGTATTTGGAAAGACAAATGATAAATGACTGTATGGTGGTTCAATGATGATGACATGTAAAGCTGAGTGGTTTGAAAGACATGATGTACTTTATAAAGAGGTATAATGTTCTATTGGTTCTAATGTTCTAGTATTACTTAGAGCTTGAAAAGAGAAAGCCCTAAAATTTAGTGCCGTGCTTTGTTTTAGCTGAGTCTTTGTAGAGCAGCAAACACTGAACAAAGACTGTGCTGTTAATGTTTTCCTACTTAGCATTATATTTACTCCCTCAAGTAAAGCAGTGTTCCTTGAACTAGTTTCAACTCTTTTCTAATAATGATTTACTGCTTCTCATTTTTTTGTTTTGCTTCATAATATGCCAGAGTTCTCACAGGTCCTAAAAGCAATAGACCAAGAAGTTAGTTAATTTGGTATCTTGAGGAACACAGAGGCATATTTGACTTTGCATTGTGAGGCACAATTGCTAATGGATAGAGATGGTTTCTGTATCTGTATCTCAAATATTTCTGCAAATAGGAAAAGATCAGCAGCTCAACCATTTATGACAATGCAATATGAGCCCTTTCCACTGATATTAAAGAGCTTTGAATTAGAACCTAATATAGCAATTTTATGATAGGTATTAAATAATTTAAATATTTTGCTCTGCACTTAATTCCCATAGTGTTTTATACAGTAGTTCTTTTGGTAATTCCCATCAAAAAAGTTTTTATTAGGTGTCTTAATACTTGTAAAATAAATTCTTTAGGTGGTCTTATGCCTGCATATTTGCTTTGTTGTTCTTTTAATGTATGGGAGTCACAACATCTCATATAGTTGTTGAATAGTTGCCTTCTGTTACAGTTTGCATAGGGCAGTTTGATATTAGTATCTGTTGTCATGGTTTAAATAAGAATTACCTTTTCTGGCAAGGCAGCACTTTAAAGATGATGCTTCTTCCTGTTAAGAATTAGTTCATAACAACTGCTGGAGTCACTGGGCTCCCCAGGCCATGTTCTGGATACTCGGGGAGAAGGGCTGCAGGTCGTCTGCTTAACAAACGTGCACCTGTCTGTGCTTTCCTCTCTCCCCTCCAAGGTGTTGGAGATGAGTAGGTTCACATGGCTTACACCTTGTATTCTGACCTGCACTGCCCTGGGGTTGGTGGGGTGTGCAGGCAGGCCAC
This sequence comes from Sclerurus mexicanus, assembly GCA_013396755.1. Taxonomy (NCBI): domain Eukaryota; kingdom Metazoa; phylum Chordata; class Aves; order Passeriformes; family Furnariidae; genus Sclerurus; species Sclerurus mexicanus. The sequence continues at coordinate 144,849 of VWZF01004748.1, forward strand.
AGCACTGCCTCCCTCGAGTCTGTACTTGCTGCCTTTGTGGATATTCTCCAATAAAGCTGTGCTGATTGGATTCCACCTGTGCAGCGCCAGGCTGCAGTCCTACAGCGTGTAGTCCAGGTGGATAGCTTTGAATTATCCCTCTTGGAGCATGGGAATAAACAGGGATCCCATGAGCGGGAAGCTCCGGAATCAGTTGTTTAGCACTTTGTGTTGTAGCAGGCAGGTGAGTGGTATGCAGAGGCGGTGTCAATGGTTATTATCCGTGCCAGAGCGATCCAAGCGCAGAACAACAAAGGGGCAGCGTGTCACCAGCATGCTTGGGGGTGAGATGGGTTTGGTTCAATTAGTGATACACAGTGCTGGCTAACAAACCTCTTGGCTGGAGACTTTGTTACTGCACACTTAAGGATCCAGAGTTTCTAAATGCCCAGCACGTACTAAATGTAAGCTTTTTTTTCTGTTTTGTTATTTTTTCCCTTCCAAAGGGATTGCCTGTCATATTCTGGCTTCCCAGAAGCAGAAACCTTTTGAAGTAAAATGATTCTTCTTTTAGATTGTGTCCTGTGTTTCCCCATCCTGTTGCTACAACTATAATTGTTCTAACTAGACTCTATGAAGGCATAATCTGCAGTCTTTTTTTTGTCATATTTATTGCCAAATTCATTATTCTTTTTGTCTTCCTGAGGATTTCTCTTTTTGCATTCTTTTAAAAAACAAACCATGCTCAAACATCGTACTTATTTTAACCCCCTATGGAATACTTTTGTATTTTTGACTTCCTGTTTGTCTCTACTTTTAAAAATATGGGAGTGATCCTCTCTTAGAACTCAGAAGCAGCAGACTGCCAAAGCAGCCAAAGCAAAAATCCCTCTAACGGTCAGAGGGAGTTGCATTGTTACTGGCAGTTTTTGTCTGGTTTCCTAAATGTATGGTGTGATGGAGACAGATTATTGACCCAAATCCTGTATGCCTTTCACTAGAAATAAGATTATTTTGTTATAAATAAATCTTGGCTTATTAGCAGGGTTTGGAAATATTTACAAATGAATTAAGGTGGGGTTGTCTTTGGAAAAATAAATGTCCCTAACAGCATGGGGCTTCACAGTGCTTCCCTGAAGATTCCAGAAGTCACATTTACTGGGACACTGTGCCGGAATTCAGAGATTGCATAACTTGAATATATCAATTACATTTATTCCTTTGAAAAAACGCAAGCACAGTTGTTTGGAGCTTTTTCATCTTGGTAGCTGGTGAACAACCAATCTGTAGGGTGCTGCCTGCAGTACTACGTTCCTCAGGACATTTGCCTTCTAGTCTCTGTGCCTTTTGAAAATGCTGTTCATTTTGAACTGGCCATTTTAAGTTGACTCTCATAGATATTATGTGTCACATGCATTATGTCATTGTGTTGTTTGGTCGTACATGTGTGCTTAATTTTTTGTAACAAAATGAATATTCAGATTTTCAAAGATAGAGCCATTGAAGGTCTTCTGCACCGAAATGTGCTTTGGCCTGTGCTTTGCTTAAAAGGGTATTAAAAGAATAATCCTAAAAACACACAGGTGTGAGCCATATCCATCCCTACCATGACCTCAGTAAATAGACAGTGGGCTTTGAACTGGTATGACTGAAGGACCCCTGGTAGCTTCCCAGGGGAGGCACAGACTCCTGTGCAGATATTACTGATTCTTTGAACTATGGCATGGAAACCACAGGAAGCAGTGGTGTTAATGCAGGGATCAGAATATTTTCTTCCACTTACTTGGTTTTATCGGATGTTTACTGAGCTTTTCTGAGAAGTACAGGGGAAAAGTTGATTTATCTGAAATTTGTCTAATGACCTTCATAGTTATCCCACTTACAAATAAGGTATCCATCTCCTTACGCCTTTCTTGATATTGGCAAAGTATTAAGATTGTACCAAAATATTTTAAACTCCTGACTCAAAAAGCACTCAGGAAGGTAAGGAATGTTACCACATTCATGAAGTTGTAAATGTGATTGAGTATTTTTGGCATTTATTGTTGGAAATAAAGGTAGGCGTACGCTGGAGTATTTTGGAAACAATCTCTAAAATAGCAGTTACTGTAGACTGAAGAAGCTGTCATTTGAGAAATGGTAAGAAACTACTTACTAGCAATTTACATCTTAAGTTCCTGAAAAGCTCTAGACTGAACTCCTACAGAGAATCTTTGGTGTGGAGATGAACTAGGCAGCAGAAAATCCTGAGTCGCTACAAGGAGAATGTGATTTGCTATGTACAGTTTGCTCCAGGTAATAAATAGACAAATGTTGTGTGCACAGTACGTTAATTAAAATACAACTGGTAAACCTTAGAGGACAGGTAGAAAATAAGATGGGGTGAACTACTTTAATAGTTAACAAAAGAAGGCAAAAAGGGGTGTTTCGGGGTAGCTTTATTATCATATTATAGTCCTTTTGATAATGCCAATAGGCATTGAAATCTCATTTCCTTTTTTTTTTTCTCTAACTAGGAAGACTTTAGAAACAGGGTCAAATTCTTGGCAACTGGGGAGAAAAGTGGGGCTGGGGGCATACATTGTCTCTGCAGGAGACAAGAAAGTTCAATACCTTTCCTTCTTTTCTAAATTGGAGAACTTCGTAGAAATTCTGTGTTGGGTGTCTGCTGAAGAATCCTCATGCCAGGAGGAAATTCATGTCTTTGTGCAAGATTAAGACAAAGACCATAAATAAATAAAGATAAAAATATCAGTATAATTTTGAAGCAGCAGTGAGACTTTCACAGCATGTAGACACAAGGATAAAATTCATGATTTATCACCGATGATGTCTTCAGACCCAGTAAGTTCATTCTAGCCTGTATTTATGCTTATTTGAGTGCCACATTAAAGCTGAATTGTGTGGGAATATATGGCTCAGATTAGGAATTACAAGCAAAGGAATTCCAGGCAATACATTCTTGACTTGAACTAATACACCACCACCTATTTTCACTTTCACCATTAAAGTGGAAGCATTTTGCTTCTGCCATGAAAAAATACAATTATTAAAACCACAGTAAAGAAGCATTTCTCCTCCTTACTGGCAAAGAAACATACATACTTTTACATGGAATGCTTTCTCATTTATATGATTTACTTGAAGAAAATGATATAAAAAGGGGCATTAAATACAAAAGGAGCTATTTACAAAGTGCCAGAAAAGAAGCCCTACTCAAATGGCCCTTGTGGAGGACTCAATGGCTGTAATTTCACATTAGGTCTGGCACTGAAAATACAGCCACAAAATGTGTTTGCTTAGTAAAAGATATATATTTTCCCATTTATTTGTGCATTATGGTGAACCCATCCCAGCACAGAGAGCCATCCTTAAGCCTCGGCACCACTGAAGTCCTACCTAACCCCTGTTTTAGGAATTTAAGAGGAACCAAAGTTGTGCCTGAGGCTTGGGTGAGGTCTCCAGGCAGGTGTGAACTGAACTGTTGATCCATCTTTCACCAAAATTACTGGTATTGTCCTGTGGCTTTCCACAACAAAATCATTATGTACATAATTATGTTTAATATTTTGAGCTTGGAGCAAAAAATAAAGGTCATGTCAGAATCTGACCTTCAGTCCCAGAGGATTTATTCTTTGTTCCTTTACAGTGTGACTAGAAAGTCCCTTCTGGGGAGGAAAGCTTTCTTATAAAAAGTTAAGCTTGCAGTTTGCTTGTTAAAGAAAACTTGGAAATAGCCAAGAACAGCCTGTTAGTGTTAGTTCTCTGTTTTGAATACTTTTGTTACAGACAATAAAGCAACCTCTGCCTCCTATTTTAAAAAACGAGCATTCAGATAAGATTTAAATTTCAGAGTTCTAAAAAGTATTTCAGTCTTTTATGAGCATGGTTTGAGTCAAGAGTTAGAGTTCTTAATTTAGATCTGTATTCAAACAGAAGTCATTCATGCCACTTGAAATGTTTAAAGTTAAATATATGCTAATATATTTGACTGAGTTGTGCTAAATAATTGGCACTTACTTTAAGTCATACTTCATCTTGAAAAACTGCTTGCCTGCCACTCTGAGAAATGGCATCCCCACTAACAATAATTGGAAATAATTTAAGGAAAAACAACTATTGTTTTTGTCAGTCTACTCTTTTAGTCAGTTTGAAAACGCTTTTCTTACAGTCAGTTTACTGTTGCCATCTTACAAGGCCTTACATAGTCTATTTCATTTTTGCCATGGCCAGAAAGGTGAGAAAATCACTTAGAACATGATTGTGCGATGGAAAGTACTAGAAAGAAAGTAGGAAGGCAAGTATACTATCCTAGTAGCTTTGAATTTCAAACTCATCTGTTAAAACAATACTTTTTGAGTTGTTTCTAATGGTTTAAATGATTTCTGTGTTTAGATTATGCCAAGGTACGGGACAGAAATTTGAAGACATCTAGTGGTTATGTTAAGGAAGGCAATGGAGAAAATAGTTATGAAGCTTAGCTTGAAATATAGTTGATTTCAACACTAGCATGATTAGGCCACAGGAATTCGGATACTTGAAAGCTGGCATTTCCTAGTAGGCAAGTTTGGAATCCCTCTCCTGAAGTGTGTTATCAGTAACTGATTTTTCAATGAAAAGTTAGCAAAGCAGGCCACACAACTACTGAAACATTAAACATGGTATATATGAAAGATTTACGAGTGACAGAGAAAATGAGGAATTACTGGTTGTTTCACTGAAAACTACTTACCACTCTGTTCTGTTACAGTACTGTGATTATTATGCATTCTTTATGGAAGATAAGTAAGATGCAGTTTACTGTCATTGTTGCATCTTGGTATTACTTTTGCATTCTGTTTTTTGCACATTTTGTCCAAAGATACCAAACAGTTGCTGAATGGGTACCGTCTTACATATGCAGTGTGGTTATATATGGGAGAAAGACAATCATAATCTGGCTGTTAATATTTAAACATCTTCACTGGGTTGGGGTTTTTCATGAGAAGCCTGCTGTGTATTTTGAAGATAATCACAAATGAAGCAAAGGCAGGTACAGTAAATTATTTAATATTCCCAGTGTATGAATAGAATGGTGATTAGTGTTGTGTCAGCATGGTTTGATGCAGAGGCACAGGGAATACAGCAAGGTTCTCCTCAGGTCTGAGACCTGAGGGTGTCTTCAGCTCCATTTGTGCCCTCCTGCATGTCCTGTCCTTGTGCCTGTGTTTTCTTACCCAGTGATTGCCTATTTTTGTTGCCTATTCATATGGAAAACTTCTTGCTTTATAGGACTTTCTACAGAGCATTTAACCAATCGGGGCCAAAGAATTGCTCTGAAGTCCCCGAGTCCTCATGTACTGTAGATACTGTGTATTTGTATATAAGTAATGGTAGAAGGGAGGATCACACAATTTTTTTTTTTTATTTTTTCCTTCAAATGTTCTACCTGCCATTGTATTTTCATCCCCTTCTCATCCCTATCTCTTCAAAATTCCTCTCCACTTTTGTCACCAGCCAAATTCAACAGTCACTATTGTCGTGTGTTTCACAGAGGAAAGATTGGATTTGACTGATAGAAATGACTAAGAAATGGTTACTTCATATTTTACTATTCCTGTTTATGACCGCTGGGATAAATTACAGCTTTCTTGAGTCAAGGTTCATACTGCATCCAGCTCAGGAATGGATGCTTAACTCCTCAACACACAGTGATTGCACGCTGGGATAGGGACATGGCATTGATTTTTGACTGTTTGCAGGGATCACTGTGGGTCAGTATCTGCTCCTGCAACTTCTAAGCTGCAGCGAGGCTCTTGTCCTTGCAGTCAGCTCTTGACAATGTCAGTGCTTACTGAAGACTACGAATAGAGTAGTCACAAGAGTTTGTTTCTTCCTGAAGTCCTTTCAAAATGACATCTTAATCCAGGATAGCGCTTGTTACTAATTTCCAATTCCCTCACTTGTGGCTCGGTATGTGGCTGGTATCAGATGTCTGTTGAGCTAACTCTGTGCTCTGAGAGTACTTGTGTTAGTCATAATACTCCTCTTGTCAGGCATTGTTAAATAGGATTGAGTGTCAACAAGCAAATGCACGTCAAGGCTTTGTCTGATGGATTTTAAAGAGTTAGAATACGTCAGCTAATGAGAAATGCTAGTTCTTCCACCCCTGTGTGTAACCGGGTGAGTAAAAGGAGCTAAATAGTTTCCTTGTTAGAAGAGGCATTCAGTAAAGGTCAGTAACACTGTTCTTTTTCAAGTGAATTTGAATGGCTTTCCTGTTGCCCAGCTAAAAATGCTTAAATGGTTTGAAGTTGAAAACCATGCTTTAAACAGTTTAGTTAAGGATTTGTTGCTGTTGTTGTTACCTTAAAGAGCTTTGTGAGAACCACGCACTATGTTGGCAAGTTACTGAACCACCATCTAAGAGACATTGAAGGACAGGATATGTTACCTGTAATTATGCAGCTCCACATACAGTTCTGCTCAACGTTGAAGTGCAGATACCCAACAAGTAGTCAGTCCTTGTTAAACGTAATTCCTTTCATGTGAAAGGTTGTACAGTTATGTTCCACATCCCTCAATAACCTCCATAAGACAGAGAAATGAATGCTTATTTTACACAGTAAAAAGGCAAGAAGGTAAAAACTGAGTAATTTCATGGCCACAGTTTGAGAACAGGTATTAGAATTCAGAGTACATTGTTCTTACTGATTGCTGTTGCTGCACCATTAAGGCCACGGGACATCATTATACAACACTTCAGAATAAATAAAATTATAGGTTTCAACAGATAAATTGGATTTCTGCTTTAGCTTTTGCTTTGCCCACAAAGGGTACTAGCCTCCTTCTCTGCCTTGCATCTTGCAACAACACGTTCCATGTATGTAAATTCAGCGTGAAGCAGGTGAAATGACGACATTTTATATTCCCAGTGAATCAGATCGCTCTGCAAATCACTGTCACCCAACAGCAGTACAGTGGTGAATCTAGGTCAAAAACTACTGATTATTCTGGACCTACCTTGATGTGTCTCAGGTTTAAATGCACCCACCTGGCATTTTCGGATTCTTTTCTGCAGCCTTAGTGCTGCATGATAATTTTGTTTAGAAAAAGCTAAAATTTCCAGGCAATTTCTTTTTTTGAGGAGATCAAAGTAAATGTAACACTAATGATGACACGAGTTACCAGCACTGATTTTAGAGGTTGTGCTGCATTTACTTAGAATTTTTTTTTGCATCTTAAGCTTTTTATTTTCCTTAAGGACATTTTCAGTCACTTTCATCACAAATTTGTATTCTTTCTCATTCAGTTTAATAGATGAAAATGCCAAGTGTTGCCAAATGCTAGCTTCTTATTTTGACTCACTGAAACAGCTTTTGCAAATGGAACACTGTCCTATGCAAATCATATTATGCACTTCAGTAATACATGGTCACGGCTCCCATTTATCCTGTTTCAGTACTGTAAAGTAATAATATTAAAGTTCTAATAATAAATTAGTTGTTCTTTATGCTGCTTTGCTGCAAGAAGCATTTGGATGAGGTAACTCCACAAAAAAATAGGTATCAGTGCTATAATAAAGAAGAATCATTGGTAGTTTTTAATAATTGAATTTTTTATAGCACGTTTGCCTGCAGTTGAGGCCTCCAAATGATAATGTGACTGCAAAATCTGGAGAAAACTTTCAAACCTCCCTAAGAGAATACGAATAAGTGTAACTGATCAGCGGGCAACTAACCTGACTCATTTCCATGGCTTCATTCAGCTCCACTCTCAAAATTCCTGTGGTCTGCTGAGCAAATAAAAAATATCCCAAATTTAAAACATGACCACCATGAAAGGTTTCCAAAAGATCAGACTTGTAATAGGATTTTTGCTGTTCACAGGCCTGTATGTTATGTAATACAGAAAATAAAAAAAATCATTACTTCTGAGAGTAGGACATGTGCTGTGAGGAGTCCTTGACACTGAGTAAAGGAAGTAAAAAGCCCTGCATTTAAAAAAACAACTAAAACAAACCAACCAACCCAATTTTGGACAAGAAAACATTACAGTGATAAGAAAAAGTATCCTCCTGTTATTGATGGTATTGGATGCTTATACATAATCCAGGATATGCTGTATTTAGTGAGGACATTATTAGGGTTGGCTTCCTTGTGCTAAGTTAATTTGAGAAATACAGTTAAATACTAGAGATGCATGACATTTTATAATCGGTGATGAACTCTTAAAAAATATAATTTCAGTATTTTGGGCTGAGTTAGACAATGAGTTTCATCTGCAAGGAAAGGAAATAGGAGAGATGCTTTGAAAACAGTCTGCCCTTTCATTATTTTGAAGAAGGCTGAATTAGAAATATTCATGTTATGACAGATTTTAAGAAAAACTTTTATGCTTTGGGTGAAACCATCATTTTTCATTAACTCAGAGAGCAGGGGAAGTTAAAAATAGGAGGGGCTGCAGGTAATTTGACAGAGAAAATTACAGTTCAAAATTATCTCTTTAGAGGTTAGAAATTACCTAAAAACCAGAATGAAAGCAGAAAGTTTTTTCTTCATATGAATGTATATACATCTTATACAGAAATCCAAATCTTAGGAATAGGAAGGACCAGAACCTTTTGAGCACAAGATTATGGTGTGAACCTGTGATCTGTATTCTGAAAGCCACAGCATAAGTGGTCTTCCTCTGCCCTTTTCAGGTATTTTTTTGGGCAGAAACAGCTTCTTTTTTCTGGGACATAAAACATTACTGCTTAATCTGGGCTAAGTGCTGCATAGAAGTGGAGAATATTGATACAGAGGAGCCCAAAGGTGAGTCAATGTCCTCGGTGTGCAAAGGTTTAGTGTTTTCCTCTTTGCAGCACCAGCTTCCAGTGTGTGTTAGTTCCCGAGGATTTTCACTCCACATCAGTCACCGTATTTTTATTGTTGCTTTACAGAGAAATGGTTAATGCATGGTTTGCTGAGAGAGTTCACGCCATCCCAGTCTGCAAGGAGGGAGCCAAGTCCCAGAGTGAATCCTGTGCTTGCCACCAGCCTGCCTGTGCCGAGACCGCCAACTCCGCGACACCAGCGAGGAAAATCTCTGCTTCTGAATTTGACAGACCCCTAAGGCCTATTTTTGTCAAGGACTCAGTAGGAACAGTGAGCTTCCTCTCGGGCTCTGAAAAGAAGGAACAGATGCCTCTGCAATCTCCAAGGCTTGAGACCAGTGCAGGGGATCAGTGCTCAAGGCTATTGGAACTTGTGAAGGATATTTCCAGTCACTTAGATGTCACAGCGCTTTGCCATAAGATCTTCCTGCATATCCACGAGCTGATAGCAGCGGACCGCTACTCCCTCTTCCTGGTCTGCGAGGACAGCTCCAACGAGAAGTTCCTCGTGAGCAGGCTGTTTGATGTGGCAGAAGGCTCCACCCTGGAAGAGGCTTCCAACAACTGCATCCGCCTGGAGTGGAACAAGGGCATTGTGGGCCACGTAGCAGCTATAGGCCAGCCTCTGAACATCAAGAATGCCTACGAGGTGAGCCCAGCAAACTTCTCTTGAGCAGTTCTCAAAAAAAGAAGCAGCCATATGATCAGCTGTTGAAATGTTGCCACTTCAGTACCTGTATTTGGACCTATGGTGACTTACACTGGTCAAGATGCAAACCACACAGCATGGTTTTGGTTGTGATTCATGTAGTGGAGATACTTGTCTACACAGAAACATGTAACTATGGCTAAAAGAATCAAGAGTCTCATAACAATATTGAGGTGAAAAAAGGAAACGAGCAATGTCTGATAAAAGCAAAACCACTGACCACATTCATAGAACTTTGTTCCTCTGTGGTCATGTGTCTGTCAGTATATTTCTGTAACCTCTTCTTGATGATTAAAGCTCCACTAGGACTGGTTAGTCCATGTACTTATTATAATGATGGTCTAGGCTCAAAAAAAGGCTTATCCTAGAGTTTGCTTTTTGCTTTTGGGTTTTATTTTTGTTAATGGCTTTTGTTCTAACACACTGAGAATAACAACTTCATATAATTATTGCTCTAGCAATGGAACCTTTGTTATCCTGGGTAGCAGTTAAATCAAATATTCTCCTTTTCTTAATCTTGAAACTGAGGAAGAGAAAGAAGTGATCTTTAGGCAAGCCGTCTAATAACTGTATTTATTTCTTGTCTCAGGATCCAAGATTCAATGCAGAAGTTGACCAGATCACAGGGTATAAGACTCAGAGCATACTCTGCATGCCAATAAAGAACCACAGGGAAGAGGTAAGTTGCACCAGTAGGATCACTTCATGTAATACTGTTTCCAGCCACACTGATGCTTTAAACTTCCCTTAACTGGCAGTCATCTTCCACTATAAAACCACTTCTTTTTTAAAAAAAGACTGTTCATGCTTGCTTGGACTTAATTTTATCTTATCTAGTTCAGTAATGTAAGCCAAAGGGAAGTGTCAGGAGGCGATTAATCCCAGATGCAGCAGTAGAATATATGTATTTAACTCTCGAAGTGCTGGTCCTGCTTCCTGTACCAAGTGTCTGTCAGCATTACAGTTCTCTGTGCACTCAGTGGTCTCGTTCAGTGCACACTCAGACTGCAATTGAGAGTTAATGAAAGTAAAGTGCATTTGGGTTTTCTTTGATCCTGACTGTAGTAGCCTTCTGCCACATCACCACTTCTTGGGATACTCACACAGGGTAAGGCTCTCTATGATGGTCAGGGCTTTGAGATGGAGATTTTCTCTCCTGCAATTCATTTATTTTTTAGGGCTTTTATAGTTTGCTCCCAGAAAGCTCACACTCCCAAAAAGAAAGGCTTGCAGGATTGGTTTGAAAACATCATACCTTGTTCTTCTTGCTCTTCCATCTTTCACTCCTCTTATGGAGGTTTTCACCTTGGCTCTTACTGCATTGAACCTTCCTTTCATTAAACAAATTGATTAAACTCCTGGTTTAACTTGTTTATTGAATCTTACTGCAGCTGATCCAGATGATCAGCCAGTATTTCCTTTCTTCACGTACTACTAATTTTGGCCTAACTTTTTTTTTTCAGTTCTTGATCCTTTCCTACTCTTGCTTCAAAGTCTTCCCCTTTCTAACCAGCAGCAGCCACTGCAGATGAGCAAAGCAGATGTGGTGTGAAGGCCTGTCAGGGGCCAGTGGTCCATGTCAGGCTGATACAAGGCTTTAAATTTCACCCGAGCCATCCCGTTTTCCGTTTGTTGAATGGAAAAAAAGGTGCTGTGCTCCAGGTAGATGGGACCAGAAATGAATTACAAAGTCTTGCTGGCGGGGGAGTGTGAAGTGCCCACTTCTGCCCAGGCCCTGAGGGTGGCTGGGGGAAGGAACAAGGGCTGCAGTCTGTGCGTCCAGCGCACCATGACTTAGGGGCTGAATAAACCTGCAATGGGCCGTGTCTTGGGCTAGCTTTCTACTCCTAAGTGCATCAGCAAGGGGAAATGGGGCAGGAATTTGTTTATTTTGAAAAGTTCAGCCAACCTGAAGTTTGAGGAGAGTGTTACACTCAACATGCAATAATTTGAAGGTGCTAAACTAGAAGATTTCTTATAGGAAAGGATTGCAACTTTAGTTTTTTTCTGATTTTTACGGTCTCTACCAGAAGGTTTTTCTCCTTCTCACCATAACAAATGACTGACGTGTTTCTGGAGAGATGTTGGAGTCGATGAATCAGTCCTTGATTTTCCATTTGCATTCTGCTGCTTTTTCTGTTTAAAAATCCCCAAAACAACAAAACCAGAATACTGACTCCTCCCTGTTTAAAAATAAATAAATAAAATCTAAAAATCCCCAAAGCCCCTCTAGTAATATCGAGGGTAGTGAATGCTGCCTTAGCCCAGATGTCAGCAGCCACAGTCAAAAGACCATTCTGGAAGTCATCCAAAAATAAACACTGAGAAAGACAAGCAACTGGGGCTTTCAGTTTGTTTGTTTAGTATTAGTACTATTTTTTTAAAACAAAAGAGTCAGTAATTGAGGGGAATAAAATCTCATGCTGATTATAAAATCCTCTGGGCCTGCTGAAGTATGGAGATTTTTCCAGTAGATGTTTTTCACGTTTGCCTATATTTCCATGAGGCATGTGAGAAACCAAAGTCTCATTTAAAAATAACAGCTCGTAAGAAATTCCATAGATGAAAAGAAAACAGTTTGATTCACAAAGAGTTCATGAAAAGGACCCAGGAACTAGTAACAATGAGAAGAAGCAGTGCAGTAGGAGGAGTTTAGCTTTGCAGAATGGAATTTTGTCCACTTAATACTAGAAGAACTTCCCCTAATCCCCTGCTCAACCTATTCTTGCTGACAGAAATGCCACAGAAACATTACGTTTCAGATGCAGAAAATTCTGCTGGTTACGTCCTTTGAGATCAGGTTTTCTTTTCTGGTGATTCTTCTGTAAGAGCAGAGAACTGTATAGAGTTATCTAGACATAGTAAGACATGCTACCTGGGTTACTGAATTGTAGCAGAGAACACAGCAGAGCCTTCAGCACTGAATTGGTATCCTCAGTAGCACAAAAGCAAGCCATGAGAAGTTGGTATTAGCCAGTTTGTACACCAGAGTTCCAATAGTTATTGATTTTGCTGGAGGAGGCCGGGACTGCTGGCCTCAGAATTTAGCTGGAGCTGTTCATTTGAACCGCTTGATTGCTACAGTGCTTGTTCAGAGATCAGGGCCTTACCACTACTGGCAGAAGACCCAAGTTTGTGGCAGTTCAGCATCGTGTCTCTCAAAAAGCAGCTTTTCATTCCCGGTGTGTCCTTAAAGCCTTTAATTCCTCAGAAGCTCCAAATGGTACTGATTTGCCTTCTAGGGCTCCTGGGAAGTTAGTAAATGCAGTGGCACGTTCTTCTGTTTTCCTTTGGCCTTGGATTCAGAGACTCAGGGTTGCAGAAGTTGTGGCAAATAACTATCACCTCGAATGTCTGCATCTGGTTTTGCAGACACTTGTACACAAACAGTCATTTTGACAGAACTGAACAGGGAATAGAAGTCCTTATTCCATTCCTTGGCTTAATCCAACTTGAGGAGTTATGCTGGGCTGATACAGGCTCAGCACAGCGTATCTGTAGAGTGGATGGTCTCTGAGGCACAGAGCCACCACAGCTGCCATAGAACATCTGCAGGAATGACACCATTTTCATTCAGCTGTGCAGAATAATTTGGTTTATGTTCAATTTCAGTTTAATTTCTATTAAAATCTGGAGGGTTTTCTTTTAGCTGAATGAACTGAGACCTGTCTCCCAGGCTCTAAGTAAGATAACACTTCCTAGTAATTGGCTAGGGTGCTGTTTTCTTATGGCATTTAGTTCATTGTTTACCTTGCCCTATTTGCTACTATTTCCGACAGCCTTTGAAAGTATCCTGTTGAATTTTCTTGTGTAAAACGTGACCAGGATTGTTCCTGTTAGCCAGCAAAGTTATTTTCTCCCTCAGTGAACGTTTCAGATCTCAGTCACTGCAGTATAGAGGAGCTCTAGCCAAGCTGACTTTAAACAAAGTTCCAGTAGCAGTCTTGCTGCAGGATTATGGAGATCAGTAATTTGCTTCTTGGGTGGATTTTCAGCTTATGCTGAAACACGTGTTATATTCACTAGACTGCTGGAAGTCATACAGGGTACTGCTGGCATGAATGATAGAAGAAGATGTGACATTTTTGTTTATTAAAAATGGAAGTCTGTAAATACAGTTCTGTCCCTGCAGGGTAATTTTATAAGACTGAATCAAAGCTCCCCAAGACCAGGAGAGCAAAGTAAGGTTAACACCACTCAGTCTGCTCCTGAAGTGGGTATGCTCTTTTACTGAAAAAGAGATACAAGTTGAGTTTCCCTCTTTCTGTTAGCATTCTTTGGCTTAATGTAATTTTTCTTCAGGTGCCAGCAAAGTAAATCCAAAGTATGTCTTCTTAGGAAGCAAAATTAGTTGTATCTTTAATTCAGCTGAAGTAAGAACCAAATAAAAAGGGCACGAGCAGCCTGTAGAGCTGCAACAGCTTTCACAGTTAGGCCTCTAATCTTAATGTGCAAAAAACTGCAGCAGGAAACAATCCAGATAAAATCCAGAGCCCAGCTATCAGCACTGAAGTCATCAGTCATCACCTCCTGGCAAGTACTCCAGGTAGCCTGCTACTTTTAGAGGCAGGGCTCAGCTGTGGTGAGAAAACAGTAAAAATAAAGTTATCTGAGAATTAGAAGAAAGCTCTTAATGTAATGTGGATCAGGATTTCTTAAATGGGAAAAGTAGTACAGAGAGAGAAGAAAGGTTAGAGGACAAGTAGAGCACTGCAAGATCACCTGTGTTGTCTGCAAGAATGTTTTTTAACCCCTTTCGTTCCTATTAGTTTTGTCTTGGATGACCAAGAAATATAGAGGATAATTTTGTAGGCATAGTAGGAGAATAGCAAGGAATCAAACGCACACATCTTTGCTTTATTGCTTCATGACTCAGCTGTTATATTTTTACAATATTCTCCAAGATTTATCTCATTTTTAATGTACCTGTTGTCTGAGGAAGTTTCCTGTGTAGCTGAGCTCAGAGTCACCTTTGATTCAGTTTTTCTGCTGGTGCAAACATAACTCCCAGCTGGGGATCACAGGCCAGGCCTATTGTTATTTCTGATTTCTTTATACTAACTTAAAAAAAATGAGGATTTGGGTTTCATACTGTGCTTAGTATTCTCTAAAATGCAGGCATATGTTGTTCATGGCCTAAAATGTTACTACATGATTTACTTTTGTCCTAATTACATAATTACTTTAGTAACAGGAACAGATCCTCTCGAGTTTCCTACATCTTCTCCTAATTACCTGGTTGCAGGCAAGACTCCAATGGCTAAAAAATATCCGTCTGAGGTTCTTCTCATTGCTGTCTCTACACCACATTCTACAGAATGTAGAGAAGCACTGAAATTGTACTGCTACAAATGAGGCCACAGTTCGGACCAGTTTAATTTTTAAAACTGTTCCTTTTGTATGGAAAAAAAAAGTGCACACACTATGAAGTTGTCTGAAAGCTTAGAATGCCACCGAAACAGCAACACAAAGAAAAAAGTTTGCATTTGCACATTTTTTAGTAATTTTTGAACTGTGACTTTTTAGCAGGTTTACTCTCCTCATTACTCCTTCCCTCCTCAGTTAAAACCTTTCATTGAAAGACCTTTACAAAGCTCCAGAACTGACCATTGCTCTTGGAACACCTGCCTTTGTTAACGTATCGTAAACCTGCAGTGCTGATAAAAGGAGCCTAAATAGTACTTTTTTTTCCTATATAAATATGGTCCTTTTACTGTTTTCCTATAGCTTTTTTAAGCACCACAGACTTTGCTTTCATGGAGGGGATGTATTTGCACAAGATGAAAGTACTCACCTTTTGGATGCCTTGAAAAACCTCTGGCCTTATTAAAGTTGTCTTAGCTTATGCTGGAGCAGAACTGAAATAAAATAAATTAAATTAAATCAATACCCAGAGAAGACAGTGGTATGAGAAAAGGTGTAACCATTAATCTCTGAATGTGTAGGTTGAAATCAAAGCATATTGACTGGTTAAAGGATTTGCTTTCATTGAGAGTCTGCCGTGGGAGTATATAAGACATTGTTACTCCAGCAGGGAAGTTCACTGGGTAAGAAATATTTCCCCCTGAAGTAAATGAGAGGTTGGCTGTGGGAAAAGCTGGCTGTATGGAAGGGAGCTGACAGTTAGGCTTTATTTCAGACAGACATTTTTGAGCCCACAGTTGGCAGTGATTCATGCTGCAGAACAATGACCTTGCTTGTAACATCAGTATTTTGGGAATGCGAGGCTGGGAGATAGTAAATTGTCTTCTTTTCCATTACAAAAATAAAACCACATGCCTTCCATCAGTTTAGCAGCTACGAATTTAATGATTAATAGTTAACTTTTTAGACATGCACAACACAGTGTTTTCTTCTGCTATTGTTTATCCCAAAAAAAGTAAGATGAAAAAACACCTTGCATTGGTTTTAATCTACTTGGACTCACACAAAGGAAGTTCTTTGTGGATTTTTCTATCACTTGTAATCATGCCAAAAAATCTGAAAGAATTTAAAAGCTTTGCATATGCTTCATGTCAGATTAATAACACTTTGCAATGTCCTCAAAAGGAATGGAAACATACAGAATTATATGAGAGGCTAAGGGCTTGAAATCCTATAATCTGGGAAGTGTTTCGGCATCAGAGGGAAACATTTGTTACACTAACAATTTGATTTAATAGTCAACCAAACAACTACCTGCAATGATACTTTATTATCTTCCATAAATATGCCTAGGAATAGGATCTAATGGCAGACTCCTAATGATTCCATTTTGAATACAGGTTGTTGGTGTGGCTCAAGCGATCAATAAGAAATCTGGAATTGGTGGCACTTTCACTGAACAAGATGAAAAGGTACAAAAACTATATATTTATGTCTCTTCTGTTTTCACAGGGGTGTATGTGTTACTAATTTTCATGCTGCTCAGAGATTGATAAGTTACTAAAAATTAAACATCTCTGAAAAAGTAAAAATTCCTGGTAATACCGCAAGTTTCTTTCTTTGTGAGGCCTGAGAAATATGAATGTGAAATACTTTAATTTCTGGATCACCATGTTATCTGTCACTGAATCTCTGAAACACAGGTTTACTCTACTGAAACACATTGCAAAACAGTTTCATAACTTGTAAGAGACATCATTTTTAATTCACTGGTTCTAACTCTCCTGGCATGCCCAACAAACATATTTTGAATATTAAAATCTGTGTAGTGATTCTCTTTTAAATACCGTGTCCCTTCTCAATAGTGCAATTGCAGGAAAAGAAAAAGCTTTAGATAAATGGTAAACAATATAGAAGATAATCAATTGATTCCTAATTGTAACATTGCAGCTGCTTTCCAAAAATTCCCAGACTTTACATTCAGATTGGTATGGCAGAAACCACGCTGTGCTCAGGCTGAAGAAGTTGACTTAACCCTCAGCAATAAAAGAACCAGAATTCAACCCTTTCTGTTTGAAAACTTCCCCTTTAAAACAAAACGCACCCCTGAGTATCTGCAGGATATCAGAATTAATTCCATACTGAGAGGGGGAAAAATTGTGGTTTGCTCTGTTAGCAGAATTTCATTTCCACTTTCCAAGAGGTGGAATTCCCCAAAATGACAGAGGCTGGTTGTCTGTGCTCAGTTTTTCTCGATAAAAAAAAAACATTGCTGCAAAATTACTTGATTCCTTTGAGGAGCTTCCTATATCAATTTTATCAATCCTACTTGTACCCAGATAAACTGTGAAGATCATTAGTTTAAAAAAAGCAGAAGGGATTTTTGAGGAAGTAACAAATTAGGAGTAACTGAAAAAAAAATGCAACCACACCTTGAACGTGTGGTTGCCAAACCCAGCGAAAATATCAATTAATACTTGGATGTGAAAACAACACATTGGAGCAGCTTATCTTTGGCTGGGGTTAAGATGCTGTGGGATGTTATCTCTGTGAGGTGCTGATGTCCGTTTGCCTGCAGGACTTTGCCGCATACTTGGCGTTTTGTGGGATCGTCCTTCACAACGCGCAGTTGTACGAGACGTCCTTGCTGGAGAACAGGCGCAATCAGGTACGTAAGCATTTTCCACTAGGTCTGAGTTTCCAAGGGGCTCTCAGTGGTGGTTAATTGGCACAAAGTTGGCTAATTTTTCAAGTTGTCTCCATGCTTCTTGTGAGGAAAAAAGGAGTATGAGCATGTTTGAGCAGCTAAGTCCTCCAGCAGCGGCTTTGAAACACAGCAGACTGTATCTAAATGATGGATTACAGCAGATAATAAAGTCTTAAGAAATGTAAATGTCACTGGTTTTAGAATGCACACATGAGCCATAGGGAACTATTAGGTTTCCTAAGGACAAGTAACTGTGCTGTCTGGATTTCTCAGGTTTCATTTGATGACCTATTAATGCTTGAATCTATTCTGCCTCTCTGACCAAAATCATCAGCCAGCCATCTGTGCTATTTACTTCTTTAATCAAAAGTGGCAAACTGGCTATTATTGACAGTTACCCTGCAGTCTGTGTGAGAGCCAGAATTTCATTTTGGTCACACCTGTACACGTTGACTTCCTTGACTCAGGGAAGAGAAGACTCAAAGACAGTAGTAATGATAATTAGTGCAGAAATCACAGGCAGAATTTCACAGGAGAGTTTTTCCCCAGGTGCTTCTTGATCTTGCCAGCCTGATCTTTGAAGAGCAGCAGTCTTTGGAAGTAATCCTGAAGAAGATAGCTGCCACTATAATATCCTTCATGCAAGTGCAGAGGTGTACCATCTTCATAGTAGATGAAGACTGTCCTGTAAGTGGATTTGTTTGTCTAAAGGCAGAAGTGCTTATTCCCTGGGAATGGTTTGGGCTTCCCTCCATGCTGACTCAGGAGTATTTCTGACCCATACTTTGTTCTGTCGTCTTTTCATCCTCTGTTTTTAATTTTATGCCACCTGCTTAGGTTTGGTGTTGACTTGGGAGGTTTTGGTCTTTTGTGTAGACAAAGAATTTCTGTGCTGACAGATAAATGTGGCACAGCTTGTAAAAAATAAAAAAAAGACTGACATTTCTTCTCAGAGTCAGCAGTAGAGACTCAAGAGACATCAATGATACTTAGAGCTGTATCAAAAGGTATCTTTGTGGTAGGATCCTGTATAGATGTGAAAGGAAGTGAAATAATTTCACATTTGTCTTTATTACAGAATAGGTCTTGATAGCTGCAACAAGTTTTTCATGAATAATACTATTGTGATTTATGACCCCCTTTTAGACCTGTGTATTAAAATACCTCTTGGTGTTCCAGGATACATTTTCTAGTGTGTTCCACATGGAATCTGAGGAATTAGAAGATTCTGCTGAAAATCTGAAGAGGTAAACCAATGAATTCAGACTTATGTTCACCCCAGGAGAATGCTGAAGAAACTGTGCCTTCAGTATTCTTTTCATAATAACAGACCTTATTTCTACTGGGTCCCATGTGTTACTGCTCTTGTTACAGAGCAGCTTTTGCCCTGAAATGTGCACAGACAAACCCTCCTGCCTCAAAAAGGTCCCACTGAGCAGAACAGGAGAGCAGGGCCTGATCTCTTCACTTGGCCAGTCCAAGTACATAGTTGTATCACAGGGCTGAGCTATGGGAAGGTACAAAATGGGAGAAGTAAAATTCTAACTTGGTGAGCTGCTCTAAAACTGATCTGTGGGAAATCTGCACAGACAACTGTGGTGTAGAGCAGACATACCAACATTAGCAGATAATAATCCTATTAATGTTTTAATCAATTCTTTTCATTATCCTTATCTTATAGATAAGGAAGCTGATTTAAAGAACATGGCTGACCAAATGAAGAATAAAGTCCTAAAGTTCTAACTTTCAGTCATCTCTGAGAAACCATTAAGAAGTTTAACTGAGAGGATGGGAGCAGTAGAAATAGCTGAATTAAAATACCCAGATTAAATAGTTTCCAAATTTAGCCTGAACCTCTGTATTGAAGTTTGAAAATTACCATCTCCATTACCTTTCTCTGTCATCAAAGGCAGTTTTTTTCAAATAATGTCAAAGAGACACAGTTGTATATAAAATGCTCTACTATGGATGTTGTGTGTAGAGAGAAAGTGGAGATTTCTGTACGCCTTTGATGTTTTTGGCAGTAAACATTTATTATATTAAAACTAATTCCATATATTGGAATAGAAAGAATAATTCCCTTCTTCCAGCCCTGTGAACATTCTTATACCAGGAGGATAACTAAAGTCAAGTCAAATGTCAGAGGGGAGCTCCAAGAGATTGATGGGAATAGGTTTATTGTTAGGATATATGTCCTCCAAGGCAGGCAAAGGGTCTAAGAGAATTAAAATGCCTTAATTAAATAAACTGTGCCTAAAAGAGTGGAGATGACTGATTCTGTAAAGAGACCTTATGTCCTGGTTTGGAATAAACAGTTCTATTTCAGTAACAGAATCTCCGTATGACTGTCTTTACTTTTAGAACAAATTTGAAATTAACTTAGAAGCAGAGGATTCCCAAGTGATACCCTGCTGCACTGTCTTTAGCTAATAATAGGTGAATTTCATCCAGTGTAGTTTTTGAGGTGTCTCAGATTTGTGAATGGAGCTGGTTTTCAAAAGGTTCTGTTTATTTCAATATAAACACGGCTGTTCATTCTCTATCCTTCATCTGTGTAAGCTGTGGGGATTTGTTTATTTCTTCAGCTTGGTGTTCAGTGTTAACGTTGTTGAGTACCAAAGAAGTGGTGACATGCATACATCAATCCGCTCTGCAGTTGTGTGATGACAGCTGGATTAGGATACAGGATTTGAACTCAACTCCATTATATATCTATTAGTTGTATCTATAGATTCTTTTCTGATACAGGAAAGAGATTACTCTTACCTGCTTGGCATAGTAAATGACTCATTTTGATGCCAAGCACATAATAATGATGTTGTATCCTCAGGGACTACGATACAAACAAAATCAATTACATGTATGCTCAGTATGTCAAGAATACCATGGAGCCACTCAACATCCCAGACGTCTGCAAAGACAGAAGATTTCCCTGGACAGTAAGTAAAATAAGCTTAGGTTTGCAAAGCAGAATCAGAGAATGTTTTTCTATTTACTTTTCAAGCCCTTTTTGTTTTCCCCTTATTTCTGTCAATGTAATGGCCCCGGTTAGAATAATGAAAACACAAAGGAAGGTGCACAGTGAGTTTTGGGAGGCTCTCAGAATTCCCTTCCCTTTTATCCTTTCCTTTCCCTTCTTGTTCTGGCATTATAGATTCAAGTTTTTGCTGGTTTTTGGAAATCGAACAAATTCACTTTTCTTTGGGAGCTTTTGCTTCACACTTCATCAAGTGTGAGCTTGCGGTATGGTTTACGACTGAGCCCACGAATCCTGGAGCGTGAGGAGGGAAGGTCACTTGGCAGGACTCAGATTCCAGTCAGGTTCCCTTCAGAGTCGTCACTAACAAAAACCAAACTTGTAATTCTGTATTTTCCTGTCCCTGCAGAAATTAGAAAGATGTCTGCTCTTTTTACTGTACTTAAGCCTGTTGGCTAGAGGGGCCCAGGGAGAGGGTAATGAGAGGCAGAGGAGCTACTATGGTGGTCAGCAGTGGCTTTTTACCAAAATTTGTTCTGACATACACAAACAAAGAGGGTAGAAAATACAGTGTTTAGTGTGATTGTTCCAGTAAGTGGAAAGAAGGGGCAGGTCCTGGTGGGGAGCTATGATGCTTCCCTTTTTCCTGGGCAAGGTTTCATGAGTGTTCTGGAGTGGATTTCTAGGAAGGGTTGAGCAACACAGGAAGAGTGCTCAGCACTTTGCAGGACAGGGCCCAGAGCTCTTAATGCAGGACTGGAAGTACAGACAGAATGTGATGAATATACTGTATAGATCACTGAAGAAAGAGGTGATTATTTTGAAGACATTTAAAAATAAAATTAATAACTTGAGAGTCATCCAAGAAACTCTTTGTCTGAAACAGGCTGTTCAGTAGGGTTAGAGTTACTGTTTTCCCCCTGGAATACATGTTATGCATGCAAAAGAAGCTAATAAAAAGAAAATAATAGTGCTGTTAGAATTCTGGATAATGTTGTTCAGCACACCGTGACTGCGTCTGCACTGCATAGGAGTCATCTCAAGGCACTGTAGGCTAAATGTTTTGAAAGCTGATGAACCCTGACACGAGGGAAATCCCAGGTGTTCCTGGTGCCCCAGAAACCCAGTCTTGCCTCTTTCTTTGAATGACATTCAACAGCATGTTTAGTCACCTCATGAAAATACCTCTGTGCTTTGGTGGCCTGAACTACCTCGGATGTGGCATGAGGCAGAACAGCCGCTTGGGTTTGTTTGTGCAGGAGCTGGGATGTTGCCTGCCTCGGGTTCAGGCCACTTCAAGGACAGTGCAGAAGCAAATGCAAAGCTTCCGCTGTCATGTGCCCGTGTTCTTCCCTGAACCAACAAAGTTAGTGCAGTGGAGACAAAGTTCAAATATCTACAACACTCCTTAAAGGCATTTAAGCCTGGTTTGGGCTTAATCTCCTTCCTTTTCTTTGATACTGGGTCAGGCACTTTTATTAAGCGCTGTGGTTTTATCTCCAGTTCTCTCCTCTTTGACTTTTAGGGAGAGATGCTGATTCTTATCTACTTTTTTTACATCTGATTGCATAGGTATTGCAGTTGAGAAAACAATCCTGCTCCAGAGTTATTTTATATAACCCTCTTGATAATAAGCTCTAATAAGTAATAGTACTTAAGTTCCTGGAGTCGTGTAAAGTATGTGGCATGATGTAATCCTTTAATGCTTTCTTCAAAGACTCACATTTCCTATTGCCACTTGTAAGCATTACAGTGTTTGTGCGCTTGCCTGCCAAGATACTATCTACAGTCCTTGCACAGCACCAGAGAGCAGAGCACCAATAGTTAAAAAAATCCCACCAAGATAACCTTTTGATTGGAAATATTAAGTGTGCCCCTTTTCTTTGTGTCACATACAATTAGACATTGGGCCAAATGTCCTTCTCAGCAGTCAGAGCAGGGCTGTGTCCTTCTCCCACCAGGTATTTGGGAAAGAGGCATTGTCTTTTTGTTCCAGCCTTCTACCCCCCAAATAAATTCAGGCTCCTTCTGCTGGAGCACGAGACATGATGGAAAGTCTTTGGAAGGGTGCAGAACACTGACCCAGCTGGTAGCAGTTCTCCTACCTGTTGTTTGTGTGCAAACACTTTGAAGACATGGTTGTTTTTTTTAAGGACTGTGTAAGCAAAGAATAGTTGTAGATCTCCAATTAGCCACCTAAACCCTGGTCTTTAAAATTGTAACTGTGTTCTTTTGTTTGTTTAACAGAATGACAATGCAGAAAATGTAAGCCAGCACATAAAGAGTTTGCTGTGTACACCGATAAAAAATGGGAAAAAGAATAAAGTGATAGGTAGGTATCTCTACAAAAAATATTGTTGTACATTTCATAGAAATATTTATGTGCTCCACAGTAGAACCCCAGCAACATGGAATCTCTAGCCAGGAGAAAAGACCCTTAATTATCATGTTCTCAGTTAATAAGTCCACTGCAACCTTGAGTATAAATTGGTTGCCTGGTAAATTACCAAAGAGTAGAGCGAGTGTCAGCCTGTGTTCCTGGCATCAGTAAGTTCCGCAAGCAAACACAAGATAAAACATACTGATCCCTAGATAGCAGCATGAATCCAACTTCCTCAGCTCTACAAAATTTGGCAAGTAAATATCAAGAGTTCCAAGAATGCATTTTTAATGGTTTTCAAATAATTTCTTTGAGAATTATGGCAAAACTGCATAGTCCAATTTATGTAGTAAATATGAGGCCCCTTCTTTCTGAAGACGTTTCTTCTTGAAGGCTGAAAGAGAAGCATCATCTTTACGTAATGGAGTTCTCTGATATTTCTTATGGTATTAGCTTCTTTCCTGAGTTCTTTTATTACTTTATTTAAATATTCTAACTAACCCTGGAAGATCGAGATGAAGACTGAACTGTTGAGCTTTAATTAGAGATATTTCACTATGCTGTGAGCTACTGATCTCATGGATTCTTTTTCTATGGGGATTTTCTATGGAAGTTCAAACCGAAAGTTTCAGTCAGGCCACCCATTTAGGTGGGTTTTTCAAATCTGAGTAATTCTCATTGGGAAAAGTTCTTTGAAGTCTTTTATGGTTTTACAGCTGCCTAATGTTCAGATATTTAATAGGGCAAGGACAAGACATTGTCTTTGGGACAATACCCAGAAGCTCCTTTACCATACTGTACAGCATGTATGACTATTATTATAAGTCTGGTTCCTTCTTAAAATTGTTTTTAAGATTAGTTATAGCCAAAAGCAGAATTTGGGAAGTGGGACTAGGGTGGGAAAAGCTGTCCACAGCAAAACCAAGCAAATCTTACTGGCAAGAAAGATGAAAAGGAACTTTTTTATTCTCCTGACTGGTGCATTTCTCAGGTATGTGTGAAAGCTTTACAGAATCCTGTGGTTTTAGAACTATGTCCTAGTAAAAGACTTTGGAGTTCCTTTATTTGTCATACATGGGCCCCTCAGTGCTTTGGGGAAATATTTGAAAGAGGGTAAAGAGTCTTAAGTACTATGTAGTATATTCACTGCAGTTCTCTGGGGTTTTTTAGAGACATTTATGTGCATCCAAATGCTGTGTCTTCTGGAATTCACTTGATTTTGTGGCATATTCACTGTTGGGTCTTAATCTTGTGTTCATTACATCACAGTTGCTATGGGAATAATTATAATGTCATAAACCATGCTAAACAGAGATCTGAAAGTGAGTTTCATGGGATTTTCCTATAGAGTTTTATAAATCAGCTTCTTTTTTTCCCAGGGAAAGTTAATCTTGTTCCTTATTTGAATCCTTCTTTGCTGGGATTATATTTTTACTGTGATTCTGTGATCTAGTCTTCTCATTCCATTAAGGTTCAGAATCCTGTTAGCAATATTCAGATAACACAATCCCTGGGATATATTTGCCACTGGCCAGGAAAATACTGCCTTTTATGCTCGAAACTGTTAGTACTCACACTCATGGGACTGAGAAAAACATTTGCACTCACTTAAGACAATAATCACCCCCAAAGCAGTTTTGGCCAAAGACAATATGTTCTTATAATGCAGCTGCTTTAGATAATATTCTGCATTTTAGCAGAAATTGCCATCTGCTGGGTAAAACTAAAGGGAAGTGCATGTCTGAATCTCCCTCTGCCATGGATGGAAGCTGCAGCAAGGTGTGGTAGAAGTTACCTGTCAGGCTTTTCATTGGCCTGTGCACAGAGAAGTCCAGAAATGTTTAATATAAAAGAAACTGATGCAGCTATCAACAAGTTTGACTCGAACAAGCTGAATTCAGTAAGATGCTTTCCAAGGAGTTCAGCAGTGTTTGGGGCAGGCTGTAACTCAACCACATCCTCATGGAATCGGTGACTATACTTAAGCTTTGAAACTCAGCTTGGGTATTCTCTGTTTAGTTCATTTACTTTAAAAAAATAAAAATCCAGTACTGACTCAAATAAGGAAGCAAAAACTCTGTGTACCACTGTTCTGACTTTCATAAATGTTCTTTTGGCATGGTTGCAAAAATTTAATTAGCCTCCAAAGGACAAATTGTCTTTAGGGATTAAATCAATCTAGAATACTATTAATAATAAAAGTTAGGATGAAAACGACCCTAGAATTTCACAGGATAATCAAGTCTTTGAAGCCCTACATTTTTGGTTCATAAGTCCTAATAAATACTTTTGAATCTTCTAAGTAATATATAATTGTTTGATATATGTTTTAGCATTTATTCCATAATACTTTAAAATTAGTCTTAAAAAAACCAGGGGGAAACCCTACACCCTCTTGTGTGTCCTTTTATGCATACTGGTGACTTATACTGCAGGTTAAACTGTCCTAGACTTATTAATTCTTGATGGTCCATGCAACAGGTGATGTGCTGGCAGCTCTCTGTATTACTTCTTTTCATTTCTGTGTCCTGATCCAGGCGTTTGCCAGCTTGTGAATAAGATGGAAGAAAACTCAGGAAAGATCAAGGCTTTCAACAGGAATGACGAGCAGTTCCTGGAAGCGTTCGTCATCTTCTGTGGCCTGGGGATCCAGAACACACAGATGTACGAGGCTGTGGAAAGAGCCATGGCCAAACAGATGGTGACATTAGAGGTGAGCCCAAAGTCTAGGTGGTCCTTAATTAGCCCAAACCAGACTGTGATTTTCTCCAGACCCTGAGTACTCTACACAGCAGAACAGAAACTGTTCTCCCCCAGGAGATCTTGGCCTGATGAGTTGCTCAGGAATTTTGCTGCTTGTTTCTGGATCTGCAGACTGTTTCATTTGGTATTGTCTTTTAACTTTGCTCATGACATTTACTGGTGAGCTAGACTCATCTTTTCCTCTCTGTGAGGCTGCACACGGGCAATGCAGCATTCTGCACAGGGAGAGGAAATGGTTTGGCGGATTAAGGGGCTTCCTTTTCTTGTCTGAGGCTTTCTGTGATGATTTTGGCTCAGCCCTTTAGACAAACGGAGTAACAGCAGCATTATTATAGGTTTTCAGCAATTTCCTCAGGCTCTATCAAACCATATCAAGATGAACATCATCTGATCTCAGCCTTTGAACTGGTTACTGTGAAGTTTAACAGCTGAAGAGGGCTTTAGTCTGAGGAGCTGAATTACTCAGAGGTGATAACTTGAAGTTGAAAGTTGTAGATTTTGGATCTCCTAACATTCATTATGTAAACAGAGCGTTTGCAGAATTCCTAAAATGGGGGTTATTTCTAGAAGAAACCTTACAACTCTCAAATAAACCCATATTAAGTCATGTTAAATAGAAAGGGGATACAATTACTGTCAGAATAATTAGTTTATATTGCAAATTAGCAATTCTGTCTCCTACTGTAATGCTTTATGAATAATATAGGAAGTCCAGACAGATTATGTTAGCACAGAAGATGGGTTCTTGAAAAACAATTCAGTCTCTGGTTGCCTAAAAACATCCATAACATTTTCATGACCTATGTTCTCAAGAGCTAAAAACTATGCGTTTATTTTGTTAATTTAAAACAAACATATTGTCTTTCAGACTTTTGTGCCAAGTTTCACTTAGGGCAAAACTTTCTTTTATGTCTGAATAAACTCCTGAAAGAATTACTATGGCAACAATGTCAGGCTCATAATTATAGCTGTTTCATGTATTATTTGTCTTTGAAAGTGGGGCATGAAATCTTTCCAAAGAGCAAATCAGAGTTCTTTGCGCTTTTATAGAAACTATTTACGTTTCCCTGGCCTAATTATCTCCAGAAGGTTCTGTGCTGTGGGAGATCTGTGGAAGTTGCAGCTATCTCCCCATATGCATTCAGAGAGCTCCCTTTAAAACCCGTGTGGGCCCTGCATGGACAATAGATTTCATCAGCAAACGCAGTGCCATGTTGAAAAGTCTGCTTTAGGAAAAGTACCCTTTTATTACATTGCTCTTTTTTTTGTACTAAGGGCTGCTTTTTTCTTTTTGTAGGTTCTCTCATACCATGCTTCTGCTGCTGAGGAGGAAACGAGGGAGCTGCAGGTAACAGTGGTAATTGAATTTTTTACTATTACTATAGAAATATTCCATTAATAGAACAAAAAAGGACAAAAAGTCCTTTACTCGGATGTGATCCCTACTCACGCAGAAGCACATCTTCCAGAAATAAAAACGATAGTGAAGCTTACATTGATGGGTTCCTGAGTTGAATCAATAGATCACATGAAAGGGAAACATCACAATGCCTACAATCAGAGTTACAGGCTGGCCAAAGCACTGCAAGAACCAGAAAAAATGTTGAGAACTCTTCATTCTGCAGCTAAGTCTGAATGTTGTGTATCTTATCGCTTTGGTCCCTTTCAAGCATCCCAAGTATGGGTGCAGCTTTATAGCCTTAGTAGAAATCCTGTATTTAATTTTTAATGCAGTGGGGGTTATTTTATTATTATTTTTATGGTTGCTTTTCTGTGCAGTGTCCTGTTCTGCTCATGTATAATTCTGTTTGTAGAAACCACTGCCTGAGGAGTAACTATCACTCTGATTCCAAGTGCAGTTCAAAGCACAGCATGTGCTTAGTGTCTCCAGGTCTCTGCTGGAGCAGATCTTCCAGGGAAATAGCATCACCCCTGCTGCACAAAAATAAATGGGAGGGATGGAGAGGAGGGCAGACATGGGGGACCACAGGCTGGGTAGGATGGGACTGGTGTGGACAAGCAAGGTGTAAGAGTAAGGATATTTCTAGAATGGGAAGTGTCACAGAGCTTTTGAACCTCAGTCCTACCATGCTGCTGCCCAGCAATAAAGAGCCATTGACAAGATTAGAATGCAGCACATCTCCTGAGGTTTCTCTGCAGGGCTTGTGTTGGAACCTCTGTGGTTACATCTGGACTGCTAAAATAGAACAGAACCACAGCAAACCTAGAACTGGGCCAGTGTCCACCTCCACTTAACTGTCCATGTTCTTCCTAGCACAATCCTGGCCCGTGTCAGCCACCACTCTCTAAGGAGGTACCAGGACACACAGGACCAGAACACAAGCGCAGGGCTTTTTATTTTGCTCTCATCTAATTTATTTTGGGGTTTTTTTCATTCATATCATTGTATCAAGCCAGCCAAAATAGATTAAAATTATGTTTCTGGATATACCTTTTTGTGACTTGCTCTGTTTTGCTTCTAAATAATCTGACAGCACAAAAAATAGATGCTTCATCAGGCAGTTGGACTAGAAAATCATTGTAGGTCCCTTCCAACTGGAACTATCCTATTCTGCTTCATTATCTGCATTGTGGAATAGGCTGTAGTAAAATTTTTCACTTTCCTTATACTCCAGAATGTCATATTGCATCAGTCACCTCCTTTGGGGTGGTAAAACAACCCGTGTTTTAGCATACAAAGCAAAGAAAGCAAAGCAAAACTGTTCGTAGTTGCCACTCAGTTACCACAGTGGTCCCATGTTTTCCAGAGCCACCTTTTTGCTACCAGAAATTTTTGTTGCCCTTTGCATCCCTCAGTAGTTCCAGTTCAAGCTGAGCTTTGGTTTTCCCATCTCCATCCCTGCACACTTTGGTGATGTCTCTGTGTTCTTCCCAGGTAGCCCATCCCCATTTCCTCCTTCTGCGTACTTCATTTTCCCTCCGAGCTCAGTCAGGAATTCCCTGTTAATCCATGCTGGCCTCACTTTAATGCATTCCAGAATGGGTTATTCTTGTGTTTGAGGGAATCCTCAAAAGGAATGCTTTGGTGTGTGACATGAAGTTGTAAGCTTGATCTGTAGGTTTTTCAGTCATAATAGAAGTTTTAAAAATTACTCTCTATACTTAACCAGGCAATGAAATGTACTGACTAATTATTCACTACTAATTACCATTAATACAATGCTCATAGTAAGCAATAGGAATTGAAAAGTCACAGTTATGCAAAGAAGGGAATTCATTGGCACATTTTCTTCTTTTCTTGCCTATTTCATGCTCTTTATAATATTCCCAAGGTGGAGAAATTGAGCAAGAGGCTGTAGTTTGGTCGGTGCTCATAGAAGCTGACCATAACTCAATAACTTGAAATTAAAATAGCTGATGAACTTCCATGCTGTAAAATGGGGGCAGAACACTCTTCTGGCTTCAGTAAGTGAAAGAGGAAATATCTAATCTGGTTAAATAACACTTGAAAAGCTACAGAGTGCAGGGTTTTTTCTGTCTCAGCTGAAGTGAAACTTACTATTGTGGCTGTCAAAGGCAGGAGATCAAGGAAGGGAAAGATAAATTATGAATGAAGTGAGAGCACAGGCATGAGGTGCTCTGTTCAGCTCCTGGTGTGTCCTTCCAGCTCCTTTCCTCGTGAAATACCAGCCTGCAGTTGCAGTTTCTCAAAAGGATGTCAGTAGAGTTCCTGGATGGTTGCATGATTTGCCACTGAACACACAGGCCACCAGGCCAGGTTCTTTCATGTGCTCACAGGTGAAATACCACATGAATCCAGACTGAGGGACACAAAATTACTGGTACAAGAAATTTTTTTCCTGTGTAAATACTGTTTTTCATAATCTTTCATGATTTTCTGATTCTGACACACAAGAAAGATAACTGCAAACTTTTATGAAAGACTAGTAGATGTAGTGATGGGGATTTGCATGCTACATGTAGTAATACTGGAGATTATGACACATGATTCCTTTTCAGTGCCTCAGCCTCCTGGGACACAGTTGTCCACACTGGAGAAATGTTTTTCCCTAGAATTACAAAGAGGAAGATAAACACAGATGTTTATTTCCTTCACCATTTCAGATTTACCTGATTTTTTTTGGTCCACACTCAGATTGAGGTGAAACAGCTGTGAGGAAGTAGCACTGAGAAGTCCACCTTCTATTTTACTGAAAAAACTGATGCTAGATTTTGTTCTGTAGTCTAAAACTTAGGATTTATTTTGTTAGTGTAAGACTTAGCACAACATTAACACCTGTATTTTGAAGGACAACCAATATCTATACTCTGTATTTTATACCTAGAAAAAGTAGACTTGTAATACATAGAGTTGTAACTCATGGAGGTATTACTGATAATTAAAAATACAGATTTTAAAAAGTGGGGAGGGGGGAGGGTTGTGTACTTTGTAATTTCAGATTTCACGGTGAAAGTTTATGGTTATACTCAAATTGCACCAAAACCATTGTCCATAGGTTTTACAGATCACTGGTTACAGGTGAGCCCTGATTTTTCAGGTTTCCAGCCCTGAGAAAGCTCTGCCTGTGGATGTGTTCTGACTACCATCGTGCTGAATGTGGATCCTGTTAGGAAATCTGTTTTACTGCCATCTCTTTCCTTGCCGTTTTTAGAAAAATGTCAACAGTTACAGGCTTTGCTGTCTGCACGTCCAGAGGGACAAACACGTAACTCCACTGCCTTGTTTTCTCATTCTCCCAGTTTCATACATACTCTCGGTTACCATTTTCATCAGGTGATTTAAAGAACAGGCTGACCAGGTTCCTTTATCCTCCTGATCTGTGGAAAAGTGTGTGTTAAATCTACCCTAACAAGGTAATGTTAAACAAGAAGGGCTAAGAGAAGATAAATGAGAAGTAATCATCACTTTTGGTACAATGTGAAGGTAAAATTTAGTGTCTCACCACTTCTGTGTTGGAAAAGCATGTATTTATGTTATGCTTTCCCTTCCCTGCTGCTAAGTTGTGTCCTCTCCTTCTCTAGGCTGCTGTGGTGCCATCTGCACAGTGTCTCAACCTAACTGACTTCTACTTCAGTGATTTTGAGCTGTCAGACTTTGAAACAACACTGTGCACAATTCGAATGTTCACAGACCTCAACCTGGTGCAGAATTTCCAAATGAAACATGAGGTATGAACTGTCAAATACTGCTTTACAGAGACAACTGAATTATTAGAGATTTGGGAGAAGAGTGAAAGGATCCCGCAGTAAATAGAAGTGGAAATCTATATTAGAGTAGTTAGCAAATTAGGAATGTATATAAAGTATTGGGGTCTGTCCTCAGTTTTCTACTGAATGATTAATAACTTTACAGTCTATGATGAATAGACTGGAAAACAGAATACTGAGGAGGGAGATGACAGCAACTTCTCAGTACATGAAAGGCTGTTATAAAGAGGACAATAATATTGTTCACTTTGTCCATATAAGGTAATAACTATCTTAGTCTTTCCCTACAAAAGATTAGATTAGATATTAGGGGGAACGTCATAGTTGTGGAGATAATAAAGACTGAAACAGATTACTTCTGTGGGCTGTGGAAATTTCCCTGAAGTTTTCTACCAATAGATCTAGCTGTAGATGTGCATCTGTCAGAGGTGATTGAGACAATGTTCTTGCTGTGCTTCTGGCCCTGGAGGTAAAATCTCTTCTGCCTCTTCAGTCAATGCACACAATTTCTATTTGTAAAAACCTCATTTTTAAATAATTTATTTTCGCTTTCTACCTTTTTTCCACAAAACTTGCAAAGTTCAGTATCAAAATGCAAGATTAAGGCTTCATAGGCACACAAATTAGTGAAACAGAACATGTATGTATTTTCTAGATCAGCAGTTGATAGACCCATTTAGATTAGGAGTGTTCAAGGGCCAAAAGGAGCACTGCATTACCTAGTCTGACCTCTGGACTATCCCAGGACTTAGCTTCACCTTTGTAGTAAGGTCAAACACTGGTACTTCCTTAAGGGATATGTCCCAACAGAAGAGAGGGAGTCAGGGATAATGGGAAGGCTTCAAGTCCCTAGTGGAGTAATTGCAATGGACCTGCAAAGCCAAAGTAACACCATGGGAACAGACAGGCAGGAGCAGAACAGTCAGTAGGAGCAGAACACTGACAGTGTTTAAGCTACAATTCCAGCTTCCCACACTAGAGCTAAAGAAAACTGGCAGCTGCCTTCTACTCCTTTTTAACAGTGGAAAGGCAGAGAAAACTGCTGCTTTTGAGTGTGTGGAATCCTTTTTGTGGGTGAATGAGACTGTATTGTCTGTCTTCCACTAGGAACACTACAATTTCTGAGCAAACCAGGGCCTGGATTCCCAGCCAGCATTTACATGGAGCAGTATGAGCATGTGCCCATTTAAATTATGGGCACATCAAATTATTATCTGACCTTCTCACCTGTCATTTTCTTACAAGTAAAATACAACCCAGAAGTTTGAATACTGTTGAGTAAAACACTCAGGACATGCTTTCTTCCTGCATAGAGGAGAAACTACCCAGCAATGTAGGAATCTTTCTCTCATACTTATGTGCTTTCCAGAGTCCAATTCTGCTTGTTTTGTAACAAGCTGATGGGAGGGAAAAGCCACATATTCATTTTCAAACAGCTCTTAAGAGGACTATGTAACTAGATAATACATTTTCTCTATCAAAGATGTCATTATAAAGAATGATTTTTTTTTCTCTCCCAGTTAGCTCAGCATGCCTCAGTTTCTGAATTAACAGCAGTGCTTCTGACACTAACATTTAGCCATTAGTAAAAAAACCCAAACCCACAAGTATTAGATACTCAGAGGCTGCACTAGTGGTTGTAAGTGTGTTCTTACCTATGTGCATGGGTAAAAATATGTTGTATTTGAATTTAATTGAGTTTAAAGTAATTTTTTTTTGTAAGGGAGTTTCCAAGTGGAATTAGAGAAAGATTTGTTTTCATGAAAAAAATGTATTTCTAATACATTTAAGCTATGTGATATTGTTTCTTAAAGGTTCTCTGCAGATGGATTTTAAGTGTAAAGAAAAACTATCGGAAGAATGTTGCCTACCACAATTGGAGACATGCCTTTAATACAGCACAGTGTATGTTTGCTGCTCTAAAATCTGGTAAAATTCAGGTACATTTTGCTGTTTCTGTATTAAGAGTCTTTTGGGCTAAACAAATGCTACAGTGATGCATAGTTCTGATTGTCACGTCAGTAAGATGTTCATCATTCCATGGGACTGCTAGAAATCAAAATGTTTCTGCCAAAGACGTCTGGCTTTAAGGGCTCAGTTTGTGAAACTGTTGTGTTGTTTTGTACCCAGTTTCAGTAAATTCTCTGGAAATGGTCAGCTGGATGTTCCCAGTGGGACTGTCTCAAATAAGACATGTCCATGATTATGTCCTTTTTTAAAGTTAACGCTTACGCTACAAGCAAGTCAAAAAGGTGGGGAAGAAAAGCCTGCCCCTATTTCAGGATGTTTCCTTAAAATATTCAATAGGAAACTTTTTGAAATTCAAACACAGAGCTGAGTGCGGCTTTAGACAAACAACAGTACCTAAAAATACAGAAATAAAGATTTAAATTTTAATTTCAATGCTTTTGAAAAAATTTTCAACCTGCCACTTAAAAGACACAACATAATTGAAAAAAACAACTTAATTATTCTGATTAGGACTGGATTGAAGCACTTGATGATCCCTATTGAAGGGCCAGAATCCCTATTGATTCAAGATTCTTCCAAAACATGTTTCCAGGTTTTGTATTTATATTCCTGAAGGAAACAGAATGTTTCTGTTAATTCAGAATTAACCTGTTTCTTCAGTGTGATTACAGACAGTTGTTATTAGTTGCCTTATACTACTTTACAGTAAACACTTCTGAGAACATAAATAAATCCCATGTGTTGGTCAAAACCCAATACCAGTAAGGAAGAGGCATTTCTTTCCTCCACAAACTTTGCCTCCCTAATAAAAAAAGACAAAAGGTGTTGGAAGAGATAAAGGAAGGGGCATTCATCTTCCTTCTGTGCTGGAATGGACATGGTAGTTTTGCTCTGTGTGCAGTTGGGCAACCTCTGATTATGCGGATAGTTTGCTTGCTATTTTTGGAATCCTGTCAGTCTCCACTGCAATTTCCATAAATTGTTTATTCTTAACTACCCTGGGTTCACTCCACGCTGACTCTCATGCCCTAGATTCTGGAGTCTGAACAGCATTGAACATAACCCTCTCAATTTTTCCTAGTCTGAGGGGAAGAGCAAGCACTGGGGGACACATCTTCCTGGGAGAAACCTAAAATCAACCACTTCCAAACAGAGTTGTCTTTTGACTGGACTAAGGACAGGTTTCATTACCTAGAAAGCAGGTATAAAACCCACTGTGCAAAACAAATGCCTGACTCAATTGTTGCATTACTCTTTACATCCAGAGCAAACTGACTGACTTAGAAACACTGGCTTTGCTGATCGCGACTCTGAGCCATGATTTGGATCACAGGGGAGTGAACAACTCTTACATACAAAGGTAAGTTACCCTGAGAGCAGCTCAGTAAAAACAAATGAGTAACAAAACCACAGAGATAGATCACATACAACCTGATGTGTTTTTTTCAGTGAATTTGTTATCACTTCAAATAACAGTGTACGATTCTTCAACTGAATACACGAATACGCAGCCTGACTTACAGCGTGGCATAATGTGATTACTGTGATATGGCAACATGTCCTGGTCTGACCAGAGATGGGGGAAAGATACCCCGAGACACAGACTTGCATCTTTTTTCTGGCAGAGCTGGACAGTGGTTTGGGGAAAAAAAGGGCCCTTTGGAAGAAGTGGTCTGCTGTTCTCACCGTGTGGAAAGTAGGATACTAAGGGAGAAAAGCTTGTTTGAGACAGAGAATACTGAAAGGCAGAAAAGAAGTAAGCTGAAGCAGAATTTCTGCCTCTCAGATATGTGTTCAGAATAACACTGTCTGATGTGGAAAGAGAAAAAAACTCAACAAACAAACTCCACAAAACTGAAAGAGTAACTTTTTTCTAGTTTGCTAATAGGGGATTCCAGCAGTAACTGTGGCCTTGCAGTGATTGGAACCAGTTAGCTATTTTTTGCTTTATTTATTTAAAAATAAATTTCCTGGAAGACATCTGGAGATGCGTCATCTCCTCTCAAAAATGTCCTGGGAAAGTGTCATAGACAGCAAAATCTAACATTTGCACATGCTGTAAAGCAGAGATGATTACAGCTTAATAATTCTTTTTTCAATAGAAATTTCTATGATTTTTTTAATCCCTCATTTAAATCTAAATGGAAAGGTTTTTATTTCCAGGAACAGATTCCCTTTATTTCTGTCTCTGAAGCAGGGAGAGCACATACTTAGCATATGGTTCTTAAGCAGCAGGGTTTCAAAAATTAAAATGGTCCTGGTGGTAGAAGTTACAGGAAAGGACCTGCTTAAAAGCCCTTTCATAGATATGGTGTGGGGTTATTTTCTCTTTCCTCCAATCCCACATGTAAAGCGGGAAGCCCAGAGTATGAAAGCTGGACAACCAAACCCCTGTGCTGAGAAAGCAGTGGTGTCCTTTGGCCTGGTGAGGGGCTTTACCAGAAATGCTACTACACAAGTGGGACCTCAGTTTATTTCCAGCACCAGCCAGGCTCTGTAAGTACTGAGCAAGCTGTAGCTTGGTGCAGTACTTGGGAAGATATCCCAAGATATTTCTCACATATTTCTCTCTGCAGTCAGGATGAACTTTAGGAGACACAGTAGGCATCCCACTCAATTCAGTGGGAATTTCACCCAGCATGTGTTGGCACTACCCTACAGTTTGTTTCCTTACAGAAACATACAAACATATTTGCTCTATACTCCTCTTGTGATGGTCTCAGAGGAGGTGCTGGGCAGCCAGCCCATAATCCTCAGGGGCTTGCATCCTTTAATCTGCCTTTCCGCATTTTTGTTTGTCTTTCCATCTATCTCTCCACATTTTTGTGCTTCTTAAATCCCCAGGGTCTCCTCTTATGACTTTTATTTGAATCTCTGTGCACTCACGCACACAGGGACCCGATCCTGCAGCCACTAGTTCATGTGAATGCTCCTTAATCATACAGAAAGTCATATGGAACTATATGCTAAAAAAAGAATTTTTTACATGATTAAACATTTGTAGGTCAGATTATAATTAGAGTAATAGATTCAGGATCAGCAGCAAAACAGACTTGCAGAAGGACTCAGATTTAGTTGAAGAGATGATATGAGCAATGTGGGACCAGGGGCTGGAAATGAAGGTACAGCAGCAAAAGCTAAGGACTGTATTATGCAGCGAGGAACAGGGAGAAATTTGAAGTCTGAGAGGAAGAGTTTCTATACTTGGTCTAAAGCTACTCAAACAGCAAATTCTGTTTTCTGGACTAAGATACTTTTAAATTCTACATCTGCATGTTTGGTTTAATGCTGTTTTTCACTGCCTGTAGTACAACCAACATCTTGTTTCCCTTCTGGATTTTACCTTGGGCAAAGGGCAGGTAACAATGTTGCAGTAGTTTGGTCATGAAGATGGTGGTGATGAAACACCAATGCAGTTACTAACCCTAGGAAATTACTTGATCAACGTTTTGGGCCCCTGCAGGAGGGTCACTAAGGTCAGCAGGAATTTCTCCATTGGTATCAGTGGGTTTCCTATTAAGTTTGCATTATTATTTACAAGCTCAGCAGCTGAGCTGACTAAATCTGCCAGGTAGGTGTTTAAGATGTTAGAGAAACCAAAACTGTCACTTAAACTTTGCTTGTGAATGAACTCTTCTCGTTACCTTTGCTTTTCATACAAGAACTGTCACTCTTTATAAACCCTTGTATCGCATTCTCGCTCCTTGTGTGCAGCTGGTCTCTAGAGGTAACAGAAAGCAGAAAACCAGAGCTGTCAGTGCTCTGACAAAGTAACTGCAGTGTCTTTTAATCCATCCTCCTGTGAAGAGGGCATTAAAAGGGAAGTTATTTCTGGATGTTTAATTTGATTTCTCCATCTAACGGGCCTTTTCACTCCTCAGAAGCGAACATCCACTGGCTCAGCTGTACTGCCACTCAATCATGGAGCATCACCATTTTGATCAATGCCTTATGATCCTGAATAGTCCAGTGAGTGCCACATTCTTCTGTATGCTGAAGGAAACTGTTTTACTTTCTAATTTTAGCTTCTGGATAGAATCCCACCCTTATACATTCTTAAGTGCTCTTTATTCCTTTTTGGGTAAAGAAAGCAAATGCAGCAGCTTCGAAATCACAGTTCCATTGCTGAGTGCCACCAAACCTTTCCAAGTGTTGCCTGATAAGGGAAGCCTTGCTAATACCCTTTTGAGTACCTGCTTTCTTGGACCAAGGGAAACAAAAGACTTTGTTGCCATTTCATGACCTCTTATGAACCACCAAACAAACCCAAGTCTTGCTCTCATTCCAAAAATCATTCCAGCCTACACATACACAAAGCAGCCCTGATGAGACCAAACCAAACACTGCTAATGTTGACATTCCAAAGTGAAGCCAAACCTAAGCTAAATATGCAAATAAAACTATGTTCTTCTTGTTTGATGCTATTAACTAATTCTGAAGCCCAGTTATTCAGTGTGCACAATCATTTCAAAGCACTGCTCCTTTTGTGCCACAGGTGTGGTGCTTCTGGCATGCTTTGTGTTATAATGATTTTTTTCTGTGCAGATGGGCAAATATGGAAAAAAGGTGGAAAAAAATGGTGAAAATTGTCATTTCACCAGCTTTGTCATGCTTTTCTTCAACAGGGCGCTGCTGAGCTTATATTTCTCTCTAATAGCTTGTTATTTATGCTGCTTCATAAAAGGAAAATGTTTTCATTTACTAGAGGTGTATAGACAGGTACTGGAATCTCCTACAGTTCCTCTGCATCAGGGAGGGGAAGGAAGAGGAAGGAGAAATGCTGTGATAGAGCTAGGGGCAAATTTAATTTTGATGAATGAAATGGACTTGAGAGCTTGGATGCTGCTCTGTTTACAGTTTCATTTTGTAATGGTCGATTTGATGTTGTTGCAGTGCAGCTTTCTGCCATTACTCACAAAGACTGGAATTTTTATTTTTAAATTGGGGAATCTGCAAAAGGAAGCAGGGTAAAAGAATGACATCAGCAAGCAACTCATAATGATTTGGTAGCTTAGACACATTTTAGCAGACGGGTGTGCTGCTGCCCGTTTTACTGATAACACTGTTTTTTGGCTTTTTTTGTAAAGGGAAATCAGATTCTCAGTGGCCTTTCCATTGAAGAATACAAGGCGACACTGAAAATGATAAAACAAGCCATTCTTGCCACAGACCTAGCGCTGTACATCAAGTAAGTCAGAGGGAAGTTTGGCTGAATGGTCATTGCTGGATGTTTGGATCAAGTCATCGAGCTGCAAAATCTTTTAACTTCTTTTACAGGAGGAGAGGAGAATTTTTTGAACTTCTAAGGAAGAAGCAGTTTAATTGGGAAGATCCCACACAGAAGGAGCTATTTTTGTAAGTAGAAGCAGAATGATCAAGAAGTCAGCTGATATTATGAGGTACCCAATTTTCCATGCCGTGTTGCTGGGAATGTCATTAAAACCAGCAGGTCTGTGTGCTCTGGGCCTGTACAAACTGGCACTGTCTCATAGGTCACTCCCTGGGTCAGAACTACTAAGTCTGCAACCTGTAGAAAAAACTTTAAGTGTCATGTGAAGTGACATGAGCATTTTTTTCCTTCCTAAACAGTGTAGGGTCCCTGTCTAAGAGCCACGTTCTTTTGCTCCTGATACTTAATGCTTAAATAGTGAATTTCTGAAAACCTGTAACTGAAGAGTCAGGACAGGCAGTTTGGTTTGAAGCTGATTCCTTACTGACAATGAAGGAAAAAGAAGACTAAGAATAGACTTCCACAGCATCAGGCCTGGGGTATATTTATAAGTCTGCTTGAATTTCAGTTGGTTTTGTGACTCTGATGTTCCCTGAAATTCTGTTTTACTAGTCACTTGACTTGGTGGCTACATACATTTCACCATAAGTAAATGCATAAGTAATTCATAAATAATTACCATAAGTAATTCATAACTTTCTGTTCGTTCTACAGAGCCATGCTGATGACTGCTTGTGATTTATCAGCCATAACCAAACCATGGCCGGTGCAGCAGCGGGTATATGCTTAATTTTTAAGATTTGCTAAATACTGCATAACAGCTTCTGCTTCCTCCATCCAGTCCTTATTGCAAAGGCAGTGGTGGAACGCAGAGCTGGAGTGTCATTATGGGGGGCTCCAGTTTGATACATCCACACTAGAGCTCTCAGTGTGTGAAATCTCTTACAGATTGCTGAGCTTGTAGCTACTGAGTTCTTTGATCAAGGAGATAAAGAGCGGAAGGAACTCAACATAGAACCAACAGTAAGTGGCAGAATCACCTCCTGCAAAACAGCTCCTAGAAACAGCACTTCAAAATCCACAATTTCTCCCAGTGACCAGAGTACAGCACCAACTCCCTGTCTTCCTAGTAGTCAGTTTTCTTCTGTGTTTGCCCAACACCAACAGTGCGTCATTATCTTTGAACCAGCAGAGCAGATGTTATTGTTTCCTTTTTTTTACTAAATTGTCTATGAAATACATTCCTAAATTGGTTCCTATTTGCAGCCTGTCCAAAGCCAGTAAGTCTGCCTGTGTTTCTAGTTATTTAGGCTCTGTCAATCCAAAGCCAATCTCCTAAGGGAAGTCATGCAGTCAAATTACCTGCATTGCCACACTTCTACTGATACCCCACTGGGCTCAGATTGCTGTGCGGTTTAAGGTGCTGCTTTTTAATTCCAGCCTGTCTCTTTGGTTTTGGCTGGGTATTTTATTTAATGCATTAAGCACAGAGCTTGTTTACTTCTTATCTGCAGGATCTAATGAACAGAGAGAAGAAAAACAAAATACCCAGCATGCAGGTTGGATTCATTGATGCTGTTTGTTTGCAGCTGTATGAGGTATGGTGCCTAAGAAAGAACTGCTAATCAAATATCTAAAACCAGAATTGGTCACTAGTAGACAGAGATTTAAAATGAGAATAAAAATCAAATAAAAAACTAGTCAGTTAAAAATATTTTATTATATATTACATATGGTTCATTATTCAGTTGAAGTAATTACTATTTTAGCATTTGTAATGAATGATGTGTTTGTCTGATTAATGTAATTTGTTATAATTTTATTAAACCTAGTGGTAATTGCTGTACTCTCTGCAATTGGTGTTATATTCTGGATTCCAGCAGCTCCAGTGAACTGCTGTGATCATCAGGAAAAGTCACAAAATTAATGCCTTGCCATCTAGGAAAAGAATGGGTATCCAGGTAGTGCATTGATGGAAAGTTTTGTTTAAGAGTTTTAAAGAAATCAGAATTCTTCATACAAAAAGTGATATGCTATGTAAGAAAACGTATCCAAGTTTAATTTTTCCCATCCAATGTTTTCTTTCATCACACACGAAGGCACTGCGTGAGAGAATTTATTGAAATGTTTTTTTGTCCTGGTCACAAGCTGTATGAAAAGCTACTTGGTCAAATATAGTGTGAAACACAGCATAATGATTTCCGATTTTCTTTCAAATGAGTAAAGCCTGAGTGTGAAAGTCTGTTCATTAGGGCTGTAGCAAGTATTTTACAGGAACTGAGGTGAGGAACAGATAGACTAACTCTTAAGAATCTTCCAGGGAGAGTTACAAGGTGATTACTTGAACTTTTCCCTCTTAACCAATAAACTTTTTTAAAAAGAGTCACATCCACTAGTTGGAAGGAAATAAGGATAGAAGAAGGAGTGGGAGCTACCAGCTAATGTCCCTGAAACTCGTGTTTCTGTGCTGTAGAAACTGTTTGTCAGGAAAATAAAGCAGCTTTTGCTGGGAAGCCTCAGAAAACTGTAGGAGGGAGGCCATTGGAAGAAGACTGAGTATCTGTTCAAAGGTACAGAGTAAGCAAACAGAAAATTCTTTGAACAGAACACCTGAGCAGATTTGAATGCCCACACTTCCAGAGCCTGAACTTCTATACTTTTTCTTGTTAGGGGAAAGGTTTACCTTTTCTTTGTTTTCCTGGTCTTTTCAATTATTTACTCAGAAATACGCACTGCTGCTCTTGGATCAGTTACCAACTGATATTAGCCCCTGCTTTGGACCTGCAGCCTCAGGGAATATAAAGCCATTCCTAGTTAGCAGCCAAAAGCACCTACAAATGTTTGGAGTCTTCTCCCTTCTTTCTAATTGGGGAAGAAAGACTGGTAGGGGGCTAAGCAGCATCTTCTTCTTCAGAACATGTTTCCTCTTGCAGCTTTCAGTGTCTCACTCTGACTTGTGACCTCGTTTTAAAGCCTCACCTGAACTGGAACAGCATAGAGCAGGCTGGCAGTGTCTGGGACTTGATATAGACTCATGTCCTAACCTGACAGAGAAGTGAGTGTGACTTAGCTGCAGGGACAGAGAGCACTGAAGAGGATGAGGAGCCTGTGAGGTAGTGACAAACCCAGAACAGTATGGTAAATCCAAGGAAAGGGTGTGGTTTGAGTTTATTCTTACTGGAGTACAAGTAGGGGATATTACCTACTTAGACAGATTTTTTGTTTTTTTAATGAATAATAAATGATAAAACATATAAACACCTTGAGTGTTACTTTGAAAATGAGCAAGCACAGGGTTCACTCTCCAGTGTTCTAATGCAATAAAAGCAAACAATAAACAGGGTTCTAATGGCAGCTTTTGTAGCTTTCATCCAGTCAGTAGGAATTTGACACGGAGTGCAAACAGAAATGAGTTCTCAGTACAGCACTGCAAGAATGTGACTTACCATGTTATTCAGAGTAGGTCAGATCCCAGTGAGCTGAAGTTTTGTGGCTTGTGTTAGCTAAGTAACCAGTGCAGTTGAACTGAATGACGCACAAGTCTACCCTTTAAGTTCAGGAATCTGGAAAAAAAAAAAAACACAACCGAGAAATGTGTTTCATTCTCTTCATTTTGAATTAAAAATTTAATGCAATGTTTTACATGTTCTTAATCTATTCCAGGCCCTAACGCATGTGTCAGAGGCCTGCTCCCCTTTACTGGATGGCTGTAGAAAGAACAGGCAGAAATGGCAAGCCCTGGCTGAACAACAAGAGAAGAATCTGATTAATGGAGAGAGCACTCAAGCCAAACGGAACTGAGATGCTGATTTAACAACTACAAGCTTAAGTTCGTGTAGAAGACATAGTAATAGGGGAGTACTGCATTTTGCTAAACACTGTGTGAGTTTGGCTTATGTTTTGCCACTGCTGTGTTATTTTTCCACGTTTCAAGATACAGCATGACCATATACATGCCAAGGTTATATGGAGATAGTATGTTTCTTTTATTACATCCGAATGAGATGGAAAAAGATCTGCAAGGGTAGATTTTGCTCCCCTACTCCAGCAGAAGGTACTAGTGCAGTTACTGACTGTGCCCGAGAGCCTATTACGTTCCAGGTGTATATAGTTGTTTAGTGATCATGTTGTGGCCAGTATCTTAAAGACTACTGCATTTCGCACCTTTTCTCTCCCTCTTCCGATCTCGCTGTGTTATGTTATAACAGTAATGAGCAGTCTTGCCTGTTCTCTTCCCAGAGGCTCAGAGAAGAGATTGGGACTCACTCTGGGGAGCCTAATCCAGCATATACTATGCTTGACCTCTTTCAGAAGACAGAACTGGGCACTGAGGTGAAAAGCCCCAGAATCTGCACACCCAGTAGTTCATTTTGAGTTTCTGTTTTTGTTTTTTTCATATCAAATGGATGTCTTAGCAAGTTTCTTATTACATTTGAAGGAATTTTTAAGACCCCTGTGCAATACTGGGCGATGGGGGTCTTAGGAGTTTTGTGGTAGAAGTGTCATAATTTTCCATGAAACTGCTTGAAGACTGATGAAGTGTCCCAGCATAACTGACAGGCTGCCATGGAAGGATGGCTCCCATAGAAAGCTGCAAGAAGCACAGAGGGAAATGGAAACAGGATCATTTTTATCTGCTGGTTTTAACTTCATTTGGAAGTTGATTTTAATACCATCCACCCGACAGACTGAATCATGGGCAGAAGAGAATGTGACTGCAAGAGCAAGAGGTGGAAATCTGAATCAGAATGACGCAGGAATGGCACACTCCTGGTGACTATCAATGACTAGTTCTTTAGACCAGTGTTACTATGATATGGCTGTGACCACTTGGAAGAAAGTTTTATGTTAACATCTTTTAAAAATCATTTTAGCATTAGTTAACAATGATTAATCATGGTGTCTTAAAAAATGGGAAAAAAAGAATACCAAGAGCAAAGATAGCCAAGAATGCTACAGGGATTTGCCATTTGTATATGAGGCATTAATGTTCTGAAAAGTAAGAAATCAATTAACTTGCACTAGTAAAAAAACCCCCAACGTTGGTATTGTATTTAAATGAAGAGGTTTAATAAAAATGGTTTTGAACTGGGAACCAATTAAAGAAAATACACACATTAAATAAATCCCAAAAGAGTAAAACAAAGAGAGCACTATTCTTTGTGTAGACGGGATTAGGAGGTGAATGTCAGCAGTCTAGAACGGATTAGCAGTACATGTAACTTTGGCTGCACAGACACACACAAAATGTTGTGGCAGCATTTCTGCCAACTTAACTTATTTGTCACTGATTAAATTCTGTCTTAAACTTATCCAATGAGCACCAATAATATATTATTGCAGCTGAATTTGAAAACATTTTTCTGCAAAGGTATTTCTCCTGATTTTCTTCCCCCAGATTAATAAAAAACCCTCACAAAGTATGGATTTCAATAGTAATTCAGAATTCTAGGACTACTGTTATGCAGTGCTCCATATGTGTATTTATATGCAAATGACAGCAGCCTGCTCCCCACTACACACCCACCCCCAAAAAAGTTTTTAGGTACTTTTTGATGAATAGGAAACTTTGCTTCAGGATTTGCATAGTCCTTGTATAGTCTTTTCCTTGAGTGCATGAGATACTGAAGTATAATTATTACACTAACTGATGAGATACATATTTAATATGAATAAATTATATGTATATAAAGGTGTATTATTGCTATTGTGGTTGAGACTGGTAATTCATGGTGACAACACAGCAGATAA
Source organism: Sclerurus mexicanus (assembly GCA_013396755.1). NCBI lineage: Eukaryota > Metazoa > Chordata > Aves > Passeriformes > Furnariidae > Sclerurus > Sclerurus mexicanus. Next base: position 188,727 of record VWZF01004748.1, read on the forward strand.
TTATAATAATATTACAGTGTAGTGACGTACCTTTTCTATCAATATCCCAGTATTTCTTTGCTATATTGTGTGTTCAGCAAAGCTTTATTGTAACTAAACTTATAACTGCTACAAAAGAGTGATGGATTCATACCTTTGACTTGGAAAAAAGGGCATGACATTACATTTTTTAAAAGTTCACTTAAAATGAACATTTACACAGTATGTGTATATATTTAATTACATATCTGTACACATTTATCCCACGGAATCTCTTCCACGACAGAGATTGGAATGTAGGTATAAAGACAGTTCCTAGTAAATAAACCATTTCTTTATCATAATGCACCCGTATCTGTATATATTTCCACAAAACCAAAGCCTTTAAACTACTGGTGTAAGAACCTTGAAAGCATAGACGGCTGTACCTGATGAAATTTCAGCACATGAGCAGAGCTTTTACAGAGTGTTTTACTCTGCCTGAAGGCAAAGGCAGAGTGTGCTGGTTCTGTGTCAGAGCTTTGTGAGAAGGGTTTGCAGGAACTGCTCATTCCTTTCATAATGGAGATAGGGGACAATATGGGGGGAAAAGCCAGGCTGTTTCCTGCCTGGAGCTCGTTGCCTTCAGAATTCAGCATTTTCAAACCCAGCTAGTGGATTACAGCCACACAGCTGTCACTCATTTCATCATGAGTTGTGTTTCTAATTATTTTAGTCAGGTCTCAAACATTTTCTCCCCAATTTCTATTGTCTAGCTAAAACAATCAGTGTGGATTACACAAGAAACCAGCTGAAGTGGTTTTTCACTTGTTCAGTTCAGACTGAAGTTCATGAAAGCCATTGTCAAATTTGATATTTAAATCTTTGAGCACAGAATTTATCCACCAATGTCTCAATTAAGACATCTAAGTTAGTGTTCTACTTGCTCTTAGATATGGACATACTTTCTTTTAGACTCACTCAATAGCACAGTTTAATGCGTAAAGTACACTTTTCTTTCTGTTTTTGTTCTTCTTCTGAAAAAATGACTGGTCATATCTATCAACATACACAAAATTACTGATTAACCCTACCTCTTCTAATTAAAAATAACAGTGAGGCTCTTAAGCTGTAGGTACTACTTCTTTTCCAGTAAATTAGTCCTACATCCAATATTAGCTGTAGAACATCCGTTTTCTATTATCTCACACAATTAAAGAAAGGAGAAGAAAACAATGTAATGTTGATTTTGGAGATGGTGTTAATTAGAAGTTTAAAGTTAAGAACAGATTACTCTGGTATCTTCAAGTGAGCTAGTGATAAAAGTAAACAATCTATTCCACCAATGATCTCTCCTTAGAAGAGAGGACTGAAGCCTGATTTATGCATCACCCTCTGACAACTGCATGCATGTAAAGATAAACTTTTCACCTCTAATCCAATGCATTTTACCTGACAGTGCCATGAACTGACAAAATCAGAACACTGTCTAACTCATATACAAGGTTCTTCAAAATTCCCAGGTAACTGATTTTCCACCACATTGTACAGAAAAATTTTGAAATGTCAGATCCAGTCCCATAAAATTAGGGGGCATTTCCCGAGTGATCTGGTTGGTGTCTCTTGCAGTTATGCATAGGACGATAGCAGAGAGTTTTAATGGGGGGGAAAAAGCCTCACTGATAATAAATTCATACATTTTTAAAGGTTTTATAAAGACCTGGTATTTCAGGCAAATATATATTAGCTTTAGTTTGGAGTCTCTGTGATGCTGTGGGGTTTTTTCTTCATGTCAAATCACATGCAGTTTACATTCCACAAGATTTCAGCTTTATTTCACAGTTCCCTGCTGTACTTCTTCAGGGACTTGCACTAACTTGAAAGATAAACTTGAACATTGGAGCTTGAATAAAAGCATGAGTTTGGCCAGAATATGGCACATAAGGAGCGCTGGGTTTTTGGTGTGGACTTTGACAGGAAGAAGAAACATCCCAGAATCTGGCGTGGTGATTAGTGACACCTGTTAAATACAGCAAACAGTGACAGCAGGATATTTGTCATTGCTAGATGAATGGAAATGGCATGGGAAAGTTTATTTTCCACATAAGAAATTTGTTTCCATAGAGAAACTCCTATCTAAGTACCACTGTTTGTAAATGTGTATTCATGTGCCAATGCTATAGAATTGCCAGTTTCCACTAACTTTCATAGCATGAGCTTGTCGTGCCAGGGCCTGACGCATGCTCAGCTGCCTATTGAAAGCCAGTCGAACAGATTCCCATTTACCTCAGTGGGAGCTGGACTGAGCTCTATAGGAAGTGAAAGAAGGGGTCGAATGCCCCTTTTTTACCTATAAGGAGGGACCAAACTCTTCCCCTTGGTGACACCTGCCTCCCCTGCTCTTTGCTGTGTTCAGCTGTTCCTGCTGATGCCCAGGGTACCTTACAGATGGAACTGAAGTTAGGATTTGAGCTCTCTCTATATTCACGTGGCGGGCACCTGCATGTGTCTCTTAAAGAATGTAGTGTGAAATGCACTGTAAATAGTTTTAATATACATTCCTATTATAGTTTAGTAAAAATCTTAGTCACAGTCACTAGTCACTGAGTTTGTCCACTTGTATTCTTTTATCTTTTAAAAAAAATTGAACAAATATATAGTTTCTGGGCACAGTATTTTTATACTAGGTTGAGGGGTTTCTCTGTATATTATGTTTTGCCTTTAAGCAGTATTAAAGTCTTCTGAATGTTATGTGTTCTTGCTTGTTTCTGTCCTATGACTTCTTAGAGTAAAGCTAGTTACATTACTTAAAAGAATCATTATCCCTACTTACTGTACAGCTGATATAGAATACAGAGTCAGGTTATTTTCTATGGTCAGACTGCTGCTTATTACTTATTTCCTCATTCTTCTCTTTGTACTGTTTTCATGCTTTTTAAAATAAAAAGGACGATGTAAAATTTTACTGTTTGTTATTTAATATTATTGAGGTTGAATTTTCAACATCTCACTGTTCCCTGGTTCTTGTAAATTTGTATTTTATATTAATCTTTCCATGTCCTATAAATCCTAAAGAGAAAAGCATCACTATTAATATCAAGATACTTTCAAATAGCACTGCGATCAGCCAGTGGTGAAGTAGTTCTGGTTTAAAAACAGCAAAAAAATAATTCACTGCTACTAACCACTAGAGAGCACTGGAGCTGCACTTACTGGGAGCTGTCAGAAACCAGTTCATTTATTGGATAAGCAGAACCAGCAAATACAACAGCTACACAGATGTATCCTCATCCTCTGCCCCCCACATATCAGTTCCTGGGGTAGCATGCAAAAGAGATGGAAATACTCAACACGCTGACTTCAAGCAAAACTGAAAAAAGTATTTTTGACAACAAAAGCCTCCTCATGTGCAAACTGCTGATCCTAGAAGTAATTCCGGACCAGTGGGTTTCTTGGCAGTTCCTGCTCTTTGCCTGTTAGGTTCTGCACAGCAACACTTCTGGCCTGACTTTTTTTAGCTCTAGGCAAAACCAAGAAGTATGTCCATCCCTGACAAACAGCAGGCTCATTGAAAAAGTTATGAAGGGCCAGATTTAGCTCAACACAAAACACAAGCACTGTTTGCTTGAACCAACTGCAATTTATGAGTGCAACTGCACCACTGCCTATGTATATCGACATACATCAGGTCACCATCTGCTGCTGGGATTGCAGCCTTTCCAGCCCACTCCCAACCTAGTCATGCTTCCGCTCAGTCCCTCTGGCCTGCTGAACGCTTGAATTCACTGCAGAGGAGTGTCACAGTTTTCAACAGGAGTGCTGGAATACATTTCTTACCCAGAATATAACCTTCAACAACAGCATTTGTATTGAAGAGGCGAAAGAATATTACACTCGCTCTTTCACATCTTGCACAACACTGATGCCTTTTTAACAAATGCAAAAGACAATGGATCTTTCCTCCAGCCATATTTTTAGTAACAGTGGTGACAGCTATTGCTGACCTGCATTTCACATTCCCATGAAATCTCATCCTTGAAGATTTCTAGGAAATAATTCACATGAGTGAGTTTGTTCCAGTAGTAAGCTTTAGGGACAGATGTATGGAATCGGACAGTCACTGAGTTTTTCAACCCTTCAGAGAAGAGTAGCATTTGTTAGCACATACAGAACCTTAGAACCATTTCAGTTGAAAAATACCACATGTTCTGAATATGTACTATCAAGGAAAGATAAAATCCTCTTCTGTGATGAAATACGAGGTTAATCAATTCAGCCATAGCCTGCTACTGCCCACCCAGTGGTTTGTAATGGCTGATAAGTGGCTGAAAAATCTATACTTTACACAGGTTTCTTTTGTTTAACATCATTAAAAACTAGGAGTAAACCCCATGGTTAAATCATACCAGTAGTTTACAGTAGTATGGTACATTCACATAAAGTCATTCAGAATCCTTTTTCTGTAGTAGTTAATCAAGTCACTGGCAATTTATTTTATCATATATACAGCTTCTTACTGGAAGGAAAGTTCATTTTACAGATAAGCGGGCGGGGGAATTTGATCAAGGTCACACAGAAGGTCCATTTCTGTGCTAGAAAGAGAAGCAAGAACCAAATGTCTGTTCTGCTTTTATGTGAGACACAGAGAAAAGAATGTTTTATCTGAAACCATCTTTTCCTTTTGCATATACAAACACTTAAATATCTGAGCCACAAAGGGTGCTCTCTTGCTGTTCTGCTGAGCTGAGAACTCTGAAACTCACTATTTTACAGATGAGATTGGATTCAAGTCACTAATCCAGACAATGACAATAATCTCTGGTGGAGTTTGGAGCTATATCATAACCAAAAGCAAAAGTGTACAATAAGCAAAAAGCTATGTTGAAATGAGCTAAAAGTGCAGGTCGGACTTTGGAGAAACTGAAATGACTGATGCAGACTTTCAATGCTGTACATTGTTAGCTCAGTGGACTATAACTCAACCCCAGGCTTTGATCACATTTCATACTCCGAACAAAAAGAAACTGGAGAATACAGAAAAAGAATATTCAGATATAAATTTAAATACCCTAGATAAGCCTGACACAAAGTCCTGTGGGACAATTGGCATATCAGTCTCTATGTAACAAGTGATAAATGGCACTAATACTCAGAGATTCATGTAACCTTTTCTGGAGAAGCACACTTATTTTTATTGGCAGTTGTTCAGTCACCCTCTTTTCATTGAAATGAGACCAGATTCTACTACTTTAGGTAATCCTAGGATTCATTTTAACATGCAGCAATGGATGAAGTAAATACCAGAGTTGTTACTAGTTTAAGAAAATCCTAAATTTTGCTTCTAGATGTTTTTAACCTGGAGTTTATTAGCTCATGTACTTCAGTTCTCTCAATAAACAACTCTCAAAACCACGCAGCACTTTATGGACCAGAGCTGTTACACAGAAATTAAAAAGGGGTACATACAGACAGTTAAGAGCAAGTTGTAAGACCCACAGCCCACTGCTAACCAGACAAAGGGATCTATACTCACTGGAAATTTCTAAGTAATCTTCAAATGTTGAATCCTCGTGTTGAACAGATTGCATGTTAGCAGCACCCATGAGGTTCTCCTTGAGCCAAAACAAAAGCAGAAATGTAGCAAACAGGCAGCTGGAGTAGGACAAAATCTAACTCAAGACCAATCTAACCCTGCTGCAATACAACCCCCAACTGCAATATGTACTTTGAAATGATTTATCCAGGAGCTGGTATTAGTTAGGCTCCACTGAGCTCCCTGTTGCTAGGCCACCCAGAGCTATGCTAAAGCTGACTTTATTGGCATAGAATTATCTGTTTACCATTTTGATATAAAATGGAGTATTGCAGCTTAGCAAAATTTCACAATAAGGGAGCCAGGGACAGCACTTGAATGATTTGAGTGCCCAACCATCTTTGCAACCCACCCAAGACATACTGAAGAATCATTCAGCAGAAAACACAAAGAAGTACTGGCAAATCAATCTGCATGGTTTTAACAAGGAATAATCTCTGTTTTATTACATAATATTGTATATATTAATATTTTTATAAGCATATTATGTTTATGCTGGCACCAAGCCTTAATCGCTCCATGGTAAAGCTGAGTTCTGTTGTCCTAGCTAATTGTAGGCAGGCACAACTTGAGTGCAAAACACAAAACAACAAATAAGATAGATGAGTATAACCCCCTGCAAAGGCCTTTTTGTCACCCTGATCTTTGGAACCTCATTGTCAATTTACCATCACAATACAGCTTGCTATGATAATCACAGATTGGCATGACCAGTTAATAATTTATTCTCATCCACCTCATTTAAAGATCAAACTTCAAAGTTAGTGTTTGTCATTTTCAGTGTTCTGAAACAGGCATGTTGAAGAAAGCCACAAAGCCAAGAACACACCCTTAGCTTTCAAAGAACCAACAATACTAAAAACCAGGATTTCAATACACCATCTAAGTAAAAACTGTAGTTCTGAAAACCACACAAGGAAGAGGTAGGCAGAAGAAGGAAAAAGGTTGTGCAATATTCAAACTAAAAAAAAAAATCTATAAAAGCACTTCAAGAAGAAAAACCAGCTATTACAGGAATACAAAAGAACTCTGAATGAAGTACGGATCATATGATTCTAGCACATGTACAAAACTGAAGTCATATTTTGTCATATTGGAGTCATGTTTTAGTGCATTAATAGTCCTAAGGAACTCACGTAAATTGTGTAAACTGTCACTTGTTCTAGCAGTGACATTCCATCAGACCTCAGAGAAGAACAGTTCTTTATGCTGTCAGCACTGCACCAACCATCAAACTCATAAATATTGGCCACGTGTGGTTCTTACTTAACTGACACATCTGTGAGGCTGATCTGAACAGGACCCGAGGGACTCATGCCCAGTGAAAAAAAAATGTTAAGGAAGGGGAAATGGGGACAGAAATGGAGCAGCAACCTGTGATGTGAAATTCAGGGCCCAGCTGCTCGCTGCTCCCACGGTGAAAAGGTTTGCAGTTGGCCTGACTTCTGACAAACACCAAAGCATCACAAGGGGGTACAGCAAATTGTGAGATAACTGACTGAAAAAGCACATCTGAGAATCTTCTGGATAGCTGAAGAGTTGCTTCAGAACCACTGCCCTCCTTTTCAAGGTTCAGAGAAGCTGCTGAAGTAAGTTTGGTATAGAAATTATACTTAACCTGCAGAATGTCAGTACTCCAGGTTATTTTTTCAAAGGTTAAGCAGACAGGCTGGAATCAAATGTGGAAATTAATTGGTAGCATTGACTTTGCTTAAATATATAAACACTAACTTCAGATGCCTTAGCATTTCTTAAACAAAATGAAAGAACAGATTCTTGGGGAGAATGCAGAACACATCTTAAAAAATCTTTCTTGAAATGCTCAAAATAAAAGGGCATTTCCTAGTTGTTACATTTTATAGATGCCTCAAATAATGTGAATAATTCATGTTATTTATCAATTTTCTGCGGGATACAGCTGACGGTGCACTGCACCACTGTCAGAAAGAACCTTTCTGCATAGGCTGTACAGAGAGTTACCCATTTTGTTATGTAACAATAAATTGTGTGAACTATAACTAGGCACCACGTATTTTTGTTTATGTGTAGATACTAAACAGATAACAGAATGGCAATGATAACTACAAAGGTCAAGATACATGCCAATGCAATAAAAAGAGAATCTGACCCTTAGCAGAAATTCAGTTTTCCCATTTTATGTGCTGGTTGAAGGGTAAGATGGATATCCATGATGAGCACAGTACTGGGCATGGGCTTTGACACTTTTTCAGACATGGAGTTATTCAGTTGATAAAAATTGCATGAAATTGTGCAAAGAAGGTTAATGTAAAAGCCACATACTGAGACCTAACTGTTGTTAAATGCACATTGACCAATTCGGATTTACATTTACAGTTTGAAGATAACAGATAACAAAGCTGATGGCATCCATGTGAATGGAATAACTAAACCCCTTACCTTGGCAAAGGCAAAGCTGGGTCATTAGTTTTTGCTCAGTTTCCAATAGCACCAGTTACAGGGGAAGAGGAGTGGGGGAAGAGGCAGCTAAATCAGGAAAGGCTCATGTTCTGCATTATCCTTGGACAGGCAAAATCTAGGAATTATGGAAACCAACCATGTCAGGTAAATGCATCTAGCTGCACATCCTTTTTCTGTTGTAGAAATGTGTTAGATGCACATAGTGTTCACTGAATGTGTTATAATGAAGAAAATTTGTAGAAGCTGCTCAGAATTTAAACTGTATCTTAAAGAGTGAGCACAGGAATACAGAATATCATCCCAGTTTTCACACCTTAGCATCGGATAGGAAACAAGAGGATTGTTTTCTGAAACAACTGCAGACATTCAATAAATCCTCTGCCCCATGCTTATTTTGTTGAGCAGAACAGATCCCTACCAAATTGTAACGGACAAAGTAGAGATTTGTGTTTGGTTTGTTGGGTAAATAAAATTTCGTCCACTTGCATAAAGACTCTCAAAAGAGCATGAAGATACAAGAGAGACAGAAAATGTCATGAAATGTTCTTATTTTAATTACTGCTTTCACTAGATATCTGATTTTTACTACACGTGGTGGATAGAATGAACAGATTAGCAATTCTTTATTAAGATAAGCAATAAAGATACTGTCATGATCTGGGAGCAATAAGAGAGAGATTCAACAAGCAATGTGGTCAGGAGTGGAAATTTGATTAAACTACAGTAAACTCCTCCTTGAAAAGATCAGTGCATCAGTTGAGCTTTAGTCAGCCACATCATCCTGTAAATTGTTCTCAAGATAAGCCAGTACATAAATTCTCTTGGCAAAGCCACATTACTTCAGAGCAGTGCTTCTACAGACACAGCCATGGCCTTCAACGGCACTTGGAAAATAGACAGAAATGAAAACTATGAGAAGTTCATGGAGGCGATGGGTGAGTGTCACTTCTCCAATGCTTTCTGCAGGATAAACACTGCCAAAGCTGAATACAAACTCACGCTGTGTGTGAACTACCTTTGGGACAGCCCGTCCTTTTACTGTTTGCTCTGCCCTTCCGCAGTGTGCCGCATTTATTTGGAAGTATTTCGTGGAGGGGGGGAGGATAAAAGATGCTGAGAAATGTTCCGATTACATTATGTTCATCTTGAGCACCTTAACTAATTCCAGATTTATTTCAGCAGAAAAAAAGAATCTCTAAGTCCACATTTGAGGAAAAGGCTCAGATAACCTAAATTACAAACTTTAAGCGGAAATCTATAGCAGGAATATTATTTTGATAACATTAAACAAGTTTAAATATTACACAAGAAGGAAATAATCATTCTTCAATTTTACAGAAACACAGTTCAAGTAATTCTAACATCCTGATACTTACTTTAAGTTTGTACAGGCTGTGCATTATATGGATATAAACATATCCACCTCAGTTGGATAGTGGTTTGTATTATATGTGTACTGGTGAATGTGGCCTCAATAAAAAGTGGAGAAGAATAAAAATTTGGGTCAGAATGCTGGAATAAACTCCTTTGAACCATGTAAAAGTCACTAAAAAGAGACAAATATGGTACTCCAGGGGTTTGGGGTTTTTTCTGATTGATGTTAATTGATTTTTCTAGGCGTTAACATGATGAAAAGAAAGCTGGGTGCACACGACAACCTGAAGATTACTATCCAGCAAGATGGGAACAAATTCACTGTCAAAGAAGCAAGCAACTTCCGTACCATAGAGATTGAATTCACTCTGGGAGCCACTTTTGAGTACAGCCTGGCTGATGGGACTGAACTGACTGTAAGAGTCTTCCTATCTAATTCTGTATTTATTAGATGATAATAACTTTATGAAGTACAGTTTCAAGATAAATTATTTGTCTTCCTAGCTTGTAATTTGAATTTTACTTTTAAAGAGTGATTGTTCAGGAATGCTTGCAGTTTATACACAAAAGCACAAGTTAATGGTTCAACACTGCACCCACGGAACTCAGGGTTCCATAGAGAGCCCAAAAAAGCAGAGCAAGTAGCAATTTTCATATGATGAAATCCAGGTGATTGTAATTTTACTTGTTCTAATACTCAAGACCACCACCTAGAGTGCAGAATGGGTATTTACAGAAAACTACCTTTTTTCTGTTGATACAATTAATTAAAGTGCACTGACCACTAAAAATAGCTAGCTTGACAATTAAATGCAATTAAATAAACTAATGGTTTTATTAAAATTTCATTTTTTACCGCCTTTCTAAAAAAGTATTAATACACTGTTTTAATCTTTTCTCACTTTAAAGTATTCTGCAGCTTTAAAATCATATCAGTGTCAGAACTGTTGCAAAATATGAGTTTTTTTTCCCTTACAGGGATCTTGGAACCTGGAAGAAAATAAACTCGTGGGCACATTTACCAGAAAAGACAATGGGAAAGTGCTCAAAGCATACAGAGAAATTGTAGGTGATGAACTTGTTCAGGTGAGTCAAGGCAGTTACATATTTTACAACAGAAAGAAGTGAAAACAATTTTAGAAGCTGTTCTGAAAGTAGGAATATTTTACCAAGGCCACCCATCAAAATTTAAGACTTTAAAATAAAACTCACAAGCTGTGATTTTTATGTTTTCCTACACATGTGAACTGTATCTTATCCATGCATTCTGAAGCCTGTATACAAGTTCTATATAGGAGATAAACAGATACACACTGTATAGATGTGTTGAGGCTACAGGCCCTTTTCCAAGTGTCCTTTGGGTTTCTCCTGAAGCCCCCAAAAGCTGTCCCTTGGTGGTTCAAACATTTGCCTAGAGAACTGATGCCCGTTGACAACAGGCTGCTTTCCTTACGTTCGTCTCCCCAGAGCCTGCACAAGGGCTGGAGGGACCAGCACAGCCACCCCTCACCATTCATTCATTCATTATTGACCCTCTCTTAACAGGGAATTTTGCAATACCAGCCACTGATTTTTCTTCTTAATTTCTTAACAGACCTATGTATATGAGGGAGTTGAATCCAAGAGAATCTTCAAGAGGGGCTGAGCACTTCACCCAGAACAGCAGCAGAATGAAGAAATAGTGAAAGAAGACCATTTTCTACACATCCTCTATGGGTTTTTCCCTTTTATACCCTCATATCACCTCCAAAGGTGCAATTACCTAGCCCTGGTGAAAACACAGGCTAGTTCCTTATGTTACTGTTTTGCCTTGAATAAAAAAAATCCAATTACCAAATGCTAAAATGTTTTTACCATGTCCTATCTGAGCGTTGTAAGATAAAAGGCTGCAGAAACTATTTTGCATAAGCAGAACTTAAATATTTTTGCATAGGTTATGAAATGGCAAATTAGTTTCCTTACCGAGGTATTTTTATTGAGAAAGAGTTTCCCTGTGTACTGAATACTATGTAATAAGGGTGGCAAAACCTCAAATAAACCTGACAAAACCCAAGGCTCCAAGACTGTTCTATATAAGTATAAATGTGGAGTAAAATATGATGTGATAATACAGCTCACTTCGAGGACTTAAATGTTACTTTGCTCCTGTCAATAGGAATAATACAAAGCAGTTATTGATGATACATAGGTAAGTCACATAATGGCGTTTCATTGTATTTGTTTCTAGAAGTACAACTACTCTTTTAAACATGCAGAATTGGAGTAATTCCAGCTTCTTAGGGGTTCAAGCAATCTGTTGGAAGGGACCTTCAAGATCATCAAGCTCCAAGCCCTCTGCTGTGGGCAGGGACACACGAGATCAGGTTCCTCAACAAACCTGTGTGCTGCTGGCACTCCTGTCCTTCAGACAAGATGCCCCGAGCTCTTTCTTTTGGCTTCTACTGCCGTTGTTAGAAAAAGACTGATTCACCTAAGGCTTTGCTAAAGGGCTACAATATGAACTTTTGTGGTCTTCAGTGTATCACAGCTCCCCCTTCCGTCAAAATGCTCTCCTGACACAAGCAGTAAACCCACCAACCACCGCTCCGTTTGCTCAAGCAAGGCAACACAGAGGGGTGCGAGGCTTATGATCATTGTTTTGCCCCAAAATCTCTGATATGCTTCACCTAACACACATACACTTAACCAATACTTGCTATATAAAGACGAAGTCATCCTTATTTCTATTGACAGAACGTATTAAGGAAAGTAACTACCCCAAAGTGCATATTTAGAGGTAAGCTCTGTTCAAATACACCTGCTCTGCGCTCTGCAGCTAGCATTGCCTTGTCCCTTAATGAGAGGTTCAAAAGGGCTAAGAGCTACAAAGAGGAAGGTTTTGTTCAGCATACTGCTTGGCTTCTGGTCACTCTTCTGGACATGATGAAAATAATTACCCTGCTTTCAGTATGGAGTGAACTGGCTGGACTGAGGGTGGCATATCCCGACTCTGAGTGTGGCATCAGGTTGTGCTGCTTCATGTAATTTCTTCTGCAGCTGTGTGTTGTACAAATAAAGGACACAGAGTACACTATATATTAGTGTTATTAACTATATGCTCCTTATTTGTTTCGTGTACAAACTCCAACTAACCTTCAAGGAGAGGAGCGTATCTTAAACCAGTTTCAGTTTTCCCAGACTTCTTCACAACAGGATTTCCCAAATGATGTCTTAGTTTTTTTTCCAATAAACCGTATCAGGGTGAACTCGCGATTGTTTATTGCCCCAGCAGTCCCAGTCCAGCCGACAGGAGCCGAGCAGCAGGGTTTGACAGGGCTGGCCCCTGCTCTTCCCCAGAGCGTGTCTCACCTGGCAGGGAGCACCTGCAGCCAGCAGTGCCCGGCTACTACGGCAGCAATGGCATCGCCGGCCCACGGAGAGCCCGCACAGCACGGCCTGTCGACCGCATGAGCCAGACCTGGCGCTACCTGAGGCGGGAGGGGCCGTACCTGAGGGGGAGAGAGGGGGACTGAGGGGACAAGGGCGGTACCTGAGGGGGGGAAAGGGGAACGTGAGGGAATAAGGGCCGTACCTGAGGGGGGGAAAGGGGAACTGAGGGAACAAGGGCGGTACC
>VWZF01004748.1:201976-233356 GCA_013396755.1 Sclerurus mexicanus
CTGAGGGAAGGGCGGTCCCTGAGGGCGGTCCCTGAGGGAAGGGCGGTCCCTGAGGGAAGGGCGGTCCCTGAGGGCGGTCCCTGAGGCCGCACGTGACGCGGGGAGGGCGGTGCCACCGCCCGCGCGCCGCGGGGCGTGGCCGCGGTACGTGCGCCCCGCTCTGATTGGCCCCGCACCCGGAAGAGCCGCCCGCGCCTGCGCGGCGGTGGCGCCGGGGGAGCCGTGAGGAGATGGAGGCGGCGGCGCGGAGGGAGCGGGAGCGGGAGCGGGAGGATGGCGGCCGGCCGCTGTCGCGGTCCCTGTCGGGACAGTCCTACTGGCTGGGCCTGTGGCTCTTCGTCCTCTTCGACCTGGCGCTCTTTGTGGTCATCTACTTGCTGCCCTGAGGGAGCGGGCCCAGGTGAGGGAGGGCCCGGGAGGGAAGGGAAGGGGAAAGAAAAGGGAAAAGGGAGAAAGGAAGTAATCCCCCCTAGGTTTTACCCCGCGGGGAAAAGGCCCCTGGGAGAGTCCCCCGTGTTCCTCCCCCGGCGCGTCCCACGGAAGGCCTGGGAAGCACAAACGCCTGCGAGGAACCGGGAAACCAGCGCGCAAAAGCACAGCGAGAGCTCACCAGGCCTTGTCTGTCCCCGCAGCGCCGCTGTGTCACCGCGGGACGCGCCTCGGCCACGCGAGCGGGGCAGGAGAGCAGCGGGAGCACCGTGAGCAGCTGGGAACGCGGCTCCTCGTGCGGCTGCATGGAGGAGGCACTTCTTCGTAGTAACACAGTGCCTCTGTCTGTGTCACAGCGCTGTCGTTACAGGTTTTTACCTGTATCCTGTTTCTGTGCTCCGAGCTGTGCCTTAGAGGCTGTGTGAGACACACGGAGTGTGCTTTTTTTGGTCAGTGCCTGAAGGTTTGTCCAGCAGAAATGGAAGAATGCAGTGCTTGAATAAAATCCACTGAAAGGACACTCTGCACAGTGGCTGAGAATAAAACCCTGCTCTTGCCGCGACTGAAGTTTTAACTCAGACCTGTTCCCTCAACAGATGAAACTTAACCAGCTGTTTTATTTCCAAAAAGTCAGGCGTGAGGGGTTGATGCTGTTTGGGTTTCTATTATACCCTTCTTTCTTCTTCTTTCTGCACCTTCTGCAGTTACTGAGCCTCCTCAGGGTTAGTATTTATATATATTTATAGTAAGCTTTGTACCTGGTCAAGTTTTGGAGAAGAGAGTCTTTCCACCTATTGATGAAGGGGGTTCAGTTTTCCTTACTATTTTTTTTCCCTTAGGAATACTAGTTTCTAATTCTGAGAAGCACCGTTCATGGTTGGCTTGTTTTTTTGTTTTTTATTTTCAGAAATAAATATAATAACTAGCTGCAGAGACTTTGAAGTGTAGAGTGTTTTGGTGTTTCTTAACACATCAAATGAAAACAGTCTACCATATGGGGATGCAGAAGTGGGCACATGATCTTTCCCTTGATTTTTCTTTCATTGGTAAAGACCATTCTGCTTTGCTTTATAGGTCAGACCTACACTTTAAGAACAGAGATTCCCTTCCCTGCTGACATTTATGGTCTTGCCTGTTGGTTTCAGAGATCTTGACTCAGGGTGCAGAGGAGCACTGAGCTGTGATTGCATTCTCCTAAGTTTTTAAAGAGACAAGTTCACTGCTTCTCTTTCCACACACCCACACCACCCGGCATGATTTCACCAGGGAGATCTCAAGGGAACAACCTATTAGGGAAGCACTGTAGTGTTATTCCATTTCTCTTCTGGTAAGGAAGATGTGTGAGATGAAGCCTTCATAGCCTCTAGAAAGTGAAATTTCAAGGTATGTTCCAGTAATATAGTTTTCTCCTTCAGGCACATGTGGCATTATCTCAGAAAACTTAAGAGTTAAAGTGCAGTCTTGTGCTATTTCACAGCACCTGGAGTTTGGGAATACATATATCCAGGCAAATTTTGCTTATCCCCAAGAAAGGTGGAAAGAGAGCTTTTGTAACTAAATCAGTCATTTGTCACCAAGTAGGTAGGATTATGGTATTAAAATTGCTTTATGCATTTTGTGGATATTAAAAGAGTTTAATCTATTTAACGGCTTTATAAACAAATACTTTAGATGATGAATATTACTGTTCAAAAAAGATAACCCACCCTCTATAAAAACTTTCAACCATCAACAGCAGTGTTATCTGACACTAAAAATGTAGTTCTGGAAAGCCAACTTCTTTAAAAATGTGGAGCACAAAAAAGGACAGACAACAAAGACTTTAAATTTTTATCTTGATATTTTGAACAAGCAGAACTTCGCAAGAAAATAATTCTAAAGACTGAAAAATATATTAATTACAAGACTCGTTAATATCTTTACTGTTACAAAAATTGTCTAGGCTCTTATACAAATCTATAGCCAGGAGGGGACATTTATAAAAAAATAAATAGGCACCCTAGGTAAGTTAAAACGAGTTATCACATATTAGTTAGCAAATATTACATACATACATACATGGAGTGCAGAGTCAAATATAAAAACAAAGGTGCCTCGATTAGCTGTCTATGTGTGATAATTAAATACCTGGTAAACATGGGTCACAGAGAAAGTTTTCTGGTAAGATTGTTTCAAGCCAAGCGAGGAGACTGGAGAACATCTAAATCACAAGGAGTTTACCAGTTGTGCTTCCTGGGAGCCGAGTTCATTGGTATCAGTAATAGGCATTCATATTGCTCCTGGTACAGAAGTATCAACATTGCTAGGCATCTTTAAAAATAAGTGTTCTAACGTCCTTCACAGTTGTTGCTGTGCTAGTCATACATAAAAATACTGTCATTTCAAATACAAGATTTTTTTCTTCGTTGCAAAACATTTTACAAATTATACATTATTTACAAATTCCAATAATCTTTGTTTTTACATAAGTATTAGAAGACAGCTGTACTTAACTGGCTATGTATATTATGTAACATGGCTAGATGAACTAGAAAAGTTTAATTTACAGGGTCTGAAATCCCTCTCAAAAATATTACAATAGGAATCACCCATATTCTTACATTTTTAGTGTTCTTCTGTATTCAACTGATTTTCTTACAAAAGGATCATGTTTTAAGTTGCTGTTTACCAGCAGCCATACCTAAACATGCATAGTATTCTCACTATAAATTCTTTAATTCATTTTTTTTCCAAGTGCTACAACTAATCTTCATCAAGAAGGTAGAAATAAGGTTAATCTGAGATACCTGGATTGTTGCATATATATAATGTTCCAGTTCTACTGTAAGTTGCATGTAATTTAAAAGAAAAAATCCTGACCTTGCCACAAAATAACCAAAACTAGTGTTTACCTTGGATAATTGTGCTAAACAATTGCCAACGTTTGGTTGAAGCACTAAAACTCACGTACATAAGGTTATAAACATAAAAAAAAGCCTTTCTGACTTAACAGTGCAAGAATAAGCAAGAGTGTTCATTCTGCATATTGAACCTTGTTGCATTATTTTCATAACTAAAAGGCATTGATGTTTAGGTATAATCAGCAGCACCCCAAGTTAACACTCTAATGTGCATAATGGAAAATATTAGCCATTTTGGATCGTGTCAGGCTTTGCCTCACCACATGCTACCTAGACCTGTGCGCTGGTTTAACTAACCAAATAAAAGCCAAATTAATCCTCCTCTTTGTTACTGTCAGGTTCACAAAAGACAAGGTAAATGCTAGAGCTGCCAAAACTGTAGGCAGAGTGATAGAGCAGGGAAAGAGGAGCCTCTTCTTTCCATGCCCTTCAGCCACCACAGTTGGAACGGTTGCACGTTCAGCCTGATCTGCTCACACAGACCATGCCCATGTGTAGGGCTGTTCCAAATGAGCAAACACGTCAGTAAAAAAATCAGAAAAAAAAAATCAAAAAAAAATCTAATGTGTGATCCCCTTGAACCACTGCTCAAAATGTCAAGCCGAAAAAAACAAAGGAAGTTTAATAAATAGCAGCATTGACTTTGCAGGCAGTTGAAGGGAAGTCAGAACTGAACACAAGCAGTAACTATCTAAAACCTTACAAAACTAATCTTTCGTAGTTGCATAACTCTGTATTTAAAATTAGCATCCTATTCTGTTATACCAGTTTGTAACTTATGTGGTTAAATTTAATAAGTATAGCTTACAGGATGAACAAAATCTGATAAATGTGTTTAAAAACGTACACTAACAGAGCAGGTGTATTAATAGGACAGTATTACTGCAGTTTACTTCAATTCCCTTTGAAAGTCTCATTTAACACTTCCAAACCAGGACGGTTTTTAAAGAATTATTATTAAGGCTTTTCAAATAAAAAATAAATCCTCTGGGTAAACTTGTATTAAAGACACTTGAAGGTTTGTGAAAGCACAGACTCTCAGAGAAGTCAGTTGAAAAAACTGTCATCTCCTGCTACCTCTCAGGACAATTAATGCTCTATTATGACTACATTTACTGCATTTTATGTGGTAGTGTGTTTATCCCTTTTGTTAGTCTAAGTACGTAGTGACCACAGTCTGAAGGAGCACTTCTTAAACTGCAACTAATGAAATCTTCTTACAGAATTAGTAACATGCAGTCGATCCTCCTGCTGTAAGATGTGTGCACCCCAAGGGACCACGTTTAATACAAACTGTAGAAGACAAGCTGAGTAACAGAGGTAAGCATTAAGGCAACTAGAGTAACAAATCAAAGGACCACAAGTTTAGCACCTCTTCTCTGTTCGCCTCGAATTTGCATATTCATTTGAACAGTCATAACTCCCACGAAGACTACACTCAGCTGGGTACCTGGTTATCCCACACACAGAGCCAAGGTTTACAGGCTACACGAAATGCCAAAGTCAGATCCAGGTGTGGGGTTTCTTATGGATCTATCTGCTGCAGTGTATGCCTTCTGCATTTGCCTTGTACCTCTGATCGGGGGCGGGATGCCTGGGCTCCAGGGTGCTGTGGTATGCAGCACTCAGTTCCACTCCAGCTGCTGGAGGCTGCTTCTCCTTGTGGAAGCTCCCGCTCTCCGCGAGATACAGCTTGGGCCTCTGGTGGTACTTCATCCTGTACGTGTCAGTCATGCAGCTGTCCACTGAGAAGTAGGTCGTCAGGGACACGCTGTCATTGCCGTCCGGGTAGCCGGGACTCGGTCCCGTGTGACGGGGGCCCTTCTTTAACAAGCTCTCAGACACGGTCCAGAAGTCATTAACTGATAAGCGAGGTGGAGAATCCGGTTTGTGGACAAACAGCTCGTTCCCTGGGAAGGGCTCTCTAAGCCTCTGTTCTGCCGGGAGCACACTGGGTTCTGGTGCAGGTTTTGGGGGCACACCTGTTTGCCTCAGTGGGTTACCTTGCAGTGCTTCTGGTGATTTCCCATCCGCTGCAGAGCCACCCTCTGAGCCCGGCAGAGTGTTCAGAGCGTATTTCTTGGGGGGCAAAGGGGGAGGAACGTTCTGGTACACTGCTTCAGGCACCCAAAGGGTGTCCGCCCTGCGGAGCGGGTGCCCGGCGTGCTCGCAGGGAGGGGCGGGCAGCACCACGGGCCTTTGTGACATGGACTGTGGCACCAAGGGTGCCAACCCCACCCTGGGGCCAAGTGTTCTCGTGTGCTGAGACTGCGGCTGGGCAGAGGGGGCAAAGTCACCATGCAGCAGCTTCCTCCCACTGGCATTTTCCGTGTAGGGGTGGGACACCCCATCAGGACAGTACGGCGGCACGTTCACCTTCTCAAACCTGTCTGGGTGAAGCCACTCTGAAGGGTTCTGCTCGTTTGCCTTGTTCCTGCTTTCTGACTTCACAATGTCTTTGACAACTGGCTGTAGGGCTGATGATGGGAAAAACTTCCTGTTGGCCTCGGGCATTTCAGCTCTGAAATACAAAGCCACACAAGATGTGAGTATCCCTAAAAACATACGAAGAGGTTCAAGTAAACCAAGGATTTTTTCAAAGACAGTCTTGGGAAAACTGCCTAAATATTCAAGCTGACAAGAGAACTGAGATCTATTACTGTTTGATTAAAACTTGTAATAAATTTTTTTCTGCAAGGTTTCTTTCATTTGAAAAGTAAAAAAAAAAAAAAAATAACACCACCCCCCCAAAAAAAAAAACCACCTGCAAGAGATGCAAAGTAAGATAAACTCCTTCAACATTCAGGACTATGTCAAACATGATCTCTGCTGTCTTCTAAGCATCCTCGTGACTCTGATACATCCACTTTTCAAATATTGAAATATTGGATGTTACTTTGAAATGCAAAATTTGTGGTTAGATTCTTGATTGCCAAAAGTATTTCAATATCTTAACTTTTCAATGCTTAATTTTGATAACTGTAATGTAACAGAATTCAGTGTTTCTTAAACTATTACAGAGTAAATGAATGGCAGTATTAGTTACCTCTTTACTGGAGGACTGGGCACCTGCAAATGTAAATCTGTTGGGAAACCAACATGAGGTCTGTAATTAACTTCAGAATTGATCTGGTCTTTCCTCAGATCTGGGGGTAGAAAAAAAAATTCAAAATAAACAGATATACAGTCCAGTTCCGTCTTTGTAATTCCTCAGAGGTTGCAAAAAAACACAAAAAACCCAAACACAAAACAACAGGACAATTAATCCATTTCAATTTTTGAGATTGATCAAAATAGCCATTTTGAAGACAATCTGTCACATGTGGTCAGATTTTACCTTAATCCTAAATAATCTGGAGAAAATTTCCTGGGTTTTTTGTGACCAGAAAATAGGTTATTTCACAATTTTGAAGTCTATTAGACACAGCTTAATATTTAATCTTACTAAAAAACACATTTTCAAAAGCAGCTTTTTTACAAAAGCATGCTTATTCAAACATCCCAAGTCATTTAAATTGCGAAACAAAAACTACTTATGAATTCTGAAATTTCACATCATGTAATAATAATTACATTGGATGAATGTAGAGATTGGGCATGTTTTAGGGTCTTTTTTTCTGCATGCAGGTTTAAAGAAATACATTCTTTGAAGCAATTAAAACCTTAGAGCATGACTGTTCAGGTCGCAGAGTGACAGTGAGCAGACAGAACACTCTCAAGAGTCCCAAACACACACACCACTGAGTGCCTGGGCCAGCACTTCTGCACACTCCCCCTCCAGAAGCTCTTTTTACCCACAGACAAAGAATCATTCCCTGAAAATACACAATTTATGAGCAAGGCAGCTCCTAGTGAACAGTAAATAAAGGAAGCATTGAAGTATTCACATCAACACCACCTAGAATAAAACACTCTCTTTGCAAGTGACAAGCAAGAGAGTGTTTAGGGACAGGTACTCTAAGTCTCCCTAAAGCAGTGATTAGTCCATTATAATCAGTCACCTGCTCTGAAGCCATTCGCAGGAATGGATTATTATTATTATTACTATTGCAATAGCTTGTTTTGTCTGGGTATAGACTAGACTCATAACTACACACCTGTTTCACTTGTTACTTCCCCAAGTTTAAGTATTAAAAGTCTTGGAACTTTTGACTCATGAACATACGAGTCAGAAGCCCAACAGGAGAACAGAACTAAACTAAAAACTCTGGGTGATACTCGTTTTGAGGGTCAATATCTGCCCTGTCTTTAAGTGATGAAAGACTAAAGACACTGTCTTTGAGCAAGAACACAGGTAACAGACTAACCCAGCACACAGCACAACAGACAAAGCCCCACTGTGGGTTTCCTCCAGGTCTCAAAATTGAAAAAAGAAATCAGTTAAAAATCTTGCATGATAAACAATACCACAGCCTCAGAAATAACACTTATAGGAAAATGCCATTACTGAAGGAGCTTGTGTGACGCTGGCAAGGGGACGAGTAATTAACCCAAAAGAAAGGTAAAAAGTGCTGCACTGAGCCACAGAGCTACCTAACACTGACCTAACATTTTGAGGAGAAAACAGCTGAAACCTGCTGCAGGTGGCGATGTGTTTCCACCAAACACAGCTCGCTCGGGCTCTGCAATTCCTGCCAGCTCCAAAATAGACCTGGTATTTCCCTTCTTTCCGTCCATGCACGGTTAAAACCAGGCGCCGGCCCCCATCGGGAATTTTGGCTACACGTCCTCTGCAAAGCTAAATATGGGTGGCACACAGCTGGAGCTCCACCTCCTCATCAATGGGGTCGCAGGAGCTAGCAAGAAAGGAGAGGAAGCTCTTCTAGGAGGTACAAACCTGCCTGCTTGTTTGGATTTACCAAACGCCTCTTTTCACATCTCAGCGGCCAAGGCGGGTTTTCAAAGGATCAACACCCGTCCTACAGCCCACAGGGAGGGAGGACAGACACCTTCTCCTCTGGTATCTCCATCTGCACACACAGAACATCTGCAAAAATCTGCAAAGTCCATTTTTCTGTGGGGGGGAAAACCTCCAAATGAACATAAATACAAAAACCCCACAAGAAACTCCACCTAAAACTCAACTCCATATTATATTCAATTTCCTTCTAAGGCACATTTCCTGGAGTTTATTTTCCTACCAAAAACCCTTTTCTGTACCTTACCTTTTTTTTAATACTTTTTTTAAGTTGTCAATAAAACCACCAAAGCACACCACTTTTCATAACACATTGTGGCAAGTTCCTCTCTCTTAACCCAGATGTTTTCTGAATTAAGTTGAAATGACAGGCAAACTTACTGGAAGCTTTGGAAATGTGGAACAAGAACATAATCTGAGTCAAGAAGGTAAACACATTATAACTTGTCCAAAACAAAATATTTTTTTTTTTTAAACTGGTGACAAATCCTTAGGGGGAAAAAAAAAAGAAATCCTTATATTCAAGAAACTGTACTTTTGGAACAACATTCAGTTGCAAAACCTTTCATATATATCTTTATCATTTAATGGCATTTCAGAAAAGCATTTATTTGTTTCTGTTTCATGTTAAGTAAATCAAATAGCTGCAAGCTTTAATTCTCGACTCAATTCTTCAAGCTCTATATTCATGTACACTGACTGCACCACAGGGGTAAGGACTGGATTTCCTGAGGTGCAGTTGCATATTTTAAATTATTACTATAAATGGATGGCATTCCTAAGCAAATGAGTTGTGTTTTCAGAACAATGGTTGGTTTGTGGGGTTTTCTGAAGTGACAAATAAGCAAAGGCAATTTGGCTGCTTCTTTTCTCACTCACCAGAGCTTCAGAATGATTCTAGACTTCAGGTGGAGTTGTCTCATGCTACTGAACTGAATAATTGATAGGAAAACCATTAAAATTATAGTCATCTTTCTTCAATTTGAAGCATGTGAGGTTGGAAATTTTGCCCTCACGCTGCTCATGTCACATGTTCTTTATAAAGAAAAAAAAAATTGCCTCCTCAGTTCATCAAGTTCAGGCATAAACAGGAAGTCATTAATATGAATTATGGATGCTACATCTGCTTATTTGCATTTTCCTGCCAAAATCTGACCACAGAAATTAGGGATTGGCCTCGGGGGACCTTTGCTTGGGCAAAATTATCAACTGCTTAGTGCCAGTGTAAGCAGCAGCCATTTGATCTGGCCACCACTGCGTGATCCAGTGTTTCTATCTTTATAATGCTCTAACAATAAGTTTATTTTTGTGAGTCAGGGACAGAATTCCTCAACTGCTGAACAGTAGCCTTATTCAGCTCCAGTTAAAAGTGAGGAGCTGGAAAAGCACAGTTACACAAATGGTGGGCAGAATTACAAGTCCAACATTATTTCCATAAGAAGTTTTCCACACAGAAAACCCACTCAGACACGTTTTTTGGAGTTGCCATGACAGCCCAACAAGGATTTCTTATATTCCATTCCTCTCTCAGAAAGGACTGAGCTTTTTTTTTTTAAAGTCCAATTTTCTGAGAGTCTGTTTGGTTCTTACCTACCAACCCATGTCTTGTTCATAACACTCAGAGATAAAACATAGGTAATACAACTGTAATTGACTACTATTGTCCTTGCTAAAGGTGTCCTGACACACTTTTAAAACTGAGACGAAATAAATCTTTAACCCCACACACATGTGAAATTATCCAGTTCTTCAGGTCATCTTTTCTGTCCACGAATCAGTTCCACTAAAAGTATTATTTTCCAAAACTTGCACACATGAGATCTTTACAGCTGACTTAAAGACATACCTTCTTTGTTATGAACCTGTTCAAAAGTTAGTTACTGAATTGAAATAACTCATTAGATGGGATTCTATTACCAATTCTTTAAGAAAACCTTGAGGACCACCTGGAATCACTACATTTCTCTACAAAACAGACAATGAATGTTGAAAGTTTAAGTATCCTTGAGTACGCTCTCCAGAGGACACTTTGTTTTAACCCTCCTAATTTTTCATGCCAACAGAGTCCTTTATATATTTTTCACTGGTGTTTTTTTCTTTTTTTCCCACCTAAGTGCATTTGATAAGAAAGGTGTAGTACAGAACTAAAGCAGAGTAAATGTCATGCAAAACCAGATCTTTGCATTCCATGCAAGTCAGTTTTGGGTTGGGCTTTTTGTTTGTTTGGGGTTTTTTTGTTTTGTTTTTTTTTTTTTACTTGTCAAAATAAGCAAACACCCACTTAGTTCTCCTTCTACTACCAAAAAAAATAGACGAGAATAAGGACAGAAAAGGTAGAAGCAATATGCCAACACTGCCCACTTTAAGTCTTAGGAGAAACTATACTATACTATACGTTATTTGAAAAGAAGTATGATATCTATAAAAATCAAATGTTTCCTGAGGAAACAGCCTAATATTTATTGCCCCTCTTTGTACAAGTACCCTTCCATTGTTTCAGCAACAGCAGATAATGATTTTGGCTGGCCTCATACTGACCTATAATATTTATATGCCAAGGCATTTATCAACTTTATAAAACCCCAGCAGACATATTAGTATGTAAAAGGAAGTAGACTTCCTTATTACAAGTGTTTCTTCCTGATACTGCTTCATATCTTGAAGGAAAACAAATGGTAACACAGTCCACCCAGACATTAAAAAAAAAAACACCAAAAAAAAAAAATCTCCTTTAGTATCAAGGAAGAAAGCCCATAGAAATGCTTTTGGGGAACACACAGGGAGTGAACCAAATGACCACGTTTTTGTATTTGGGTTGTTTTTGGAGGGGGAGGCAAGGGGAAGAGAAACATACACACTTGCCAGAGACAAAAGAAACCCAAAACCAAAATAACAACAAAGAAAGGATATGAACACTTTTCATCTTCATCCATCAGTATAAAACTCACTGAAAAGCTTTAACAAAATTTCTAATTCACTGTACAGGAAAAACACCCACCAAACATATTTCCTTTGCTATTTTCAAGAAGACAGAGCACACAGGCTATGATGAGTCAGTAAGAGGAATCTCTACTGAAAAGTATATAAAAACTCCCATTCCATCACGCTCAAAGCAGCCACAAATTCCATGCCAGTTTTCTTCTAATCCACTGAAATTCAGCCAACCTGATACACAAATTGCCTAACTTTGAAATACTTAGTTATGGCTTGTTAAAAGAAAGCAATGGTAAATGGCATGTAGAGTTTTTAATTTTGTGAAATGTGAAGACATTAATTTATGCAGCAAAATTATAAAATACAAAAGGCTAACCAGAAATCCATCTCTTGTGTGATATTAATAAGTATTCAAATTCTGGTACATCTGAAATACTTTTTGAGTTCTTACCATGGAAGTTCCTGTTCTGCTGGGGTACCAAATGTAACACATGGTCAGCTTTTTTGGTTGACAAGTTCTGTTCACTGTAAGAGAAGCAGATATGTGACTTGGACACTGCTTTTCACACTGCTCCCACCACGTGACAGGCTGTGCTGATCCACAGAAAATCAGGATGATCTGAATCTTTTACTGTGGACAGGCAAACAGGACTGATTTTGCTTTCTTGTGTTTCCAAAACAATCCAAGACATTTACTATGGAAGCTGCATTTTATATGTTTTAACTAAAAAGGTTCTTTTTGACAACTTGCCACAACACTTTATGGAGGAAGTTCTAAATTTTTGCATCTCCACTTAGAGAGTCACAGAATCATGGGATGGTTTGGGCTGGAAGGGACCTTAAAGATCATCTCCTTCTATCTCCCTGCCATGGGCAGGGACACCTTCCACTAACCCAGGTTGCTCAGAGCTCCATCCAACCCAACCTTGGACACTTCCAGGGATGGGGCAGCCACAGTTTCTCTGGGCAACCTCTGCCAGGGCCTCACCACCCTCACAATAAACAATTTCTTCCTAACATCTAAAACTACTCTCTCTCAGTTTGAATCCATTCCCCCTTGTCCTACATGCTCTTGTAAAAAAGTTCCCCTCCATTTTTCTTGTAGGCTCCCTTCAGGTATTGTGGAAGGAAGTGAAAGCCTTTTCTTTTCCTGGTATTTGCTATTGTCTTTTCCCATAAAATAACTTTCCACATAAAAAAACATATATCCAAAAATTTGCTGAGATCCAGAAGTCATTTGTGACTAGGCTTGGTCTCTTCTCAACTCTTCAAGGTGCATTTGGACAACACTCTGAGGCACATGGTGTGGTTCTTGGGGTTGTCCTGTTGCAGGGCCAAGAGTTGAACTTCGGTGATCCTTGTGGATCCCTCCCAACTCAGGCTGTTCTATGATTCTAACTGTGCTCTTTCATTTTATGGATATAAACAAGATTTAAAAGAATAATGGATCCCTTGTAGTACTATATATATTCCATATACAGTTTAAGATACACAATAGGGAAAACCATGCGGAAGGATTCTAAATTTCTGTTTCACAGCACCCCATACATTTAGGTTGGAATGGACCTTCTCAGATCATCTAGTCCAACCCCCCTTACTCAAACAGGGTCAGCTCCATGCCCAGGATCACATCCTGCTGGGTTAGGAATATCTTCACAAAGATTACACAACCCTGAACAACATACTTATTACTAACATACATCACTTCTAAGTGAGTTCAATAAAATATGGCTACTACCCACATTTTTGGCCAGTTTTGGTAATTTTACGCTTTTCAGCAAAGACTTTTTTCCAACAGTTCAGTCAATTACCAGGTGATCAATATCTATCTGAGGTGTTGCAGAGCACTGTGTTTCTGCCCAGGGAGCAGGAACAGCACACAGGATTCACCCAGTGCCATTGCCATCTCCCTGTTGGGGCCTGTCAGTACAAATGCTACAGGTATGACTTCCACAGCCACTGTGTTCCACCTCGCATGGCAAGTCACCCACAGTCTAAAAGTCTCCAGAGTAAAGCAGTGTAGCAATTATTACAAAGGAGAACGCCCTGTCCCTCAGCACAGCTTAGCAGTGCCTGGCCCAGTGCCCTGCACAGAGAACCAGCACTGCAGCCTCACAGTGAAGGTAAATTGAACACTTAATTGCCCGCACCCTTATTTCTAAGTACGCTCCAGCTTTCCACATACTTGGCCTCAAGCAAGTTCCAAAGCACATTTTCTTGGGGTTTTTTTGTTTTTAAACAATACATAAATATTAGAACAGCTGATTTTTTTACGAAAGCAACCTGTGCAAGCTCTAAGAGCAGGAGCGTTACCTGCAGGAAGCACTTTCTTTCACATTCTTGGCATCTGCCGGATTGATTCCTTCAATGACAGGAGAGTCCGGATTTGCAGATCCGTTGCTGATATGATCACTGCTTTCGTATCCAGATTCTGTCCTCTGAATTTGCCAGTTATCACCATGGATTTTTCTCTCTGTAAATCCTTTGCTTTTTTCAGTGTTCCCTTTTCCCTCCGAATCCAGTGAACTTCGACTTCCCGTATCCTGTTTTGTTTCATCTTCATATATAGTCATTAAACCCTTCTGCATTTGGTTCTCCTTTGGCCAGTGGTTAAAGCTCCGCTCCTTTTCGTGCTTAGATTTGCTGCTCAGGTTTGCCTTGTGCTTTGGGCTGGGCTGTTTTTTCTCAGTCTCACTGAAAATGCTGTCCACGTTCAGTGTCTCCCGCATGGGTTTCCAGCCTTTACTTCTGCTCCTGCTGCTGACGCTTCCTTTGTCCCTGGAGTCCTGGCTGGTGTCCGTGTCGTAGCCAGTGACACCGTCAGCCCGTGTCCTTGTCACTGGTTTGTCCCCAGCAGCAAAAGACTCTGTTTTATTTGACCCAAGCACGTGTGCAGAAAGCTTTGCTGGGTGAGGTGCGTTGTCGTGCTTGTAGGGGCCTCTTCCCTGGCTGCTGTAAATCCGCTGATCCGCGCAGTGCCTGAGCCCGTTTCCCACCGGGGGAGACCCCGACTTCACACTGGAACGGTCTTCCCCCATCAAGTCTGGTAAGATCAAAAGAAAAAAAGCTCCATTACAGTTCTCGTTAATGTTTCATGGAACGGTTTGGGTTGGAAGAGACCCTAAAGGCCATCTAGCTCCAACTCTGCCTGCCGTGGGCAGGGATACCTTCCACTAGACCCAAAGCCCCATCCAACCTGGCCTTGAACACTTGCAGGGTGGAAGTGGCCATTTAACTGATATTATTAAAGTACTAATGTTTCTTACAGTATCTCTACAAATCCAGCACGTATTTCAGAATACTGCAAACTGGGAAGCCCTAATCTGACAGTGTGTTCTCTGAAAACCCATTGATTCTCTGGTGACATTTTTTAAATGTACCTCTTTGTCTCCCAGACTCTTTCCGTGGTCCTCTGTCCGCATCTTTTCGTAAGGATGTGAAGTTTTTCATGTCAGCAGCTTTCTGAGCACACTCTCGGGATAAGTCCTTCAGCCTGTCCTTTTGATCGCTGTAACCCAACTTAGCTGCAAGAAACACTCCTTGTCAAAGATCATCACTCAAAAGTCATTCCTCATCAACACACACAAATATATTTATGGGCCATAACCTCAGTTCTTAATACTGCTACTACTTAAAAAGACTAATGGATTACACAAAAATTGGATTTCTTTCCAAAGAAAGTCCACTGACATAGAGGACCACAAAAAATGCTACATATCACAATACTATTGGGGAACAGTGTTCCTCAAGTGCCCACTGATCCACAGATTCAGCCTCAAGTCACTGATGTGCCTTTTAGCCAACAATATGACTGGAAAGCACGACGATGATTGAGAAATGGATCAAGGCCTCAAGAGCCACTTTAGTGAAGGAATAATGAGGGTAAATAAAAAATACTCTGCATTTACAGTTCTCTGGAAAAGTTAACATTCCATGACAGGTACTCAGATGTCACTTAAACACTGAAGGAATCTTTGAACAACTAAGTCAGTCACTGAGGGAATTCTTGCATTGGGAACAGTTACCCAAGGTTACCACGCACCTGAACTATTTCACAAGAAGACATATCAGGGGTTTTTTGGGTGAGAATGGGGAATACCTACCTGGACCCCTACCACCACTTGCTTGAACGTGGCTTCTACTGAATGCTGAATTATCTGGCTGAAGCTTTTTATTACTCCTTTGATTAGTGGGGTCTCCAATTCCATTCTCTTTCACATGCTCGGATTTAGCAGCAGAATGCTTTTCAAATCCTGTCAAACAATACATTCATCTTTAGAAAGAAAAATCTTCCTAAATTAACATTCTCAATACCTAAATTTAAAAAAAAAGAAAGCTTTTTAATTGGAGATTAAAAAAACAAAGACCAGAAGAAAACCCTCACCAAAACCCACACTACATTTCAATGTACTAGGCAATAAGGTTCTGTAATATTTCATATACTGCCATATTTGCAGTGGAAGACGGCCCTCAATTCTTTCCTCCCTGAAGCAGTCTATGCCCCATCACTATGCATTATGTGAAGAGGAACATGTCAAATTCAATCTGGCTTTTATTTAATTTCCTTTTAAGATATGTTTAGGATTAAAATACAAAAACCCCAAAAAGAAGGAAACAGTACAAACTTCAGAACCAAAAGGTTGGATTCTTACACATTGAGACCTGTTGTATATGAATCTCAAAGAAAGGAAGTTTCCTGAAGATCCTTCTGATTTTTCCCAAAGTTCTGAGCTGTGCTCTCTGTATATACATATATACATATATAATATACATACGTATACACAAACACACACGCTCCCAATCTATCTCCATATGTACATGAAGCTTTAAAGGATCTTTTTATGGCAGTTTCAAAAGGTATTTTGAATGTTTCAATACACACACAAGAACATCTGCATAAAAAATATGCCACAAATTCCTTCTGAAGTTGTGCAAAGCACTTCTGAACAACCTACAATAGCACATCTTTTTCCCCATTACCCAGTAGCCTCAATTTTTATTCCCTTATTAACCAAACAGTTCTAACATTGAATATATACACTCATTTCTTTTCTTTTGAGACCCTTTAGGTAACGATTGATAAAAGTATTCCAGGACAAAGCAGCCAATCCTCCTTTATAAGCCCCATTTCAGAAATACAGCTGATACCGTTATTAAAAAAAATAAAATATGTTTAATTACCCAAGTCCTCCCCATTTCCTGCTGCTGCTTTGCACTGAGACCAGTGAATAATCTGCTTTGGAGCATCTTCTGGAGATACAGCTGTGCCATCTGGGTTAGCATAGAATAGCAGCAATGGCTGGAAGTGACACCGAATGCACCTGGACACCACGTCTTTCCATTTTGTTCCAATCTGAGGGAAAAACCCAACAGAACATAACCCCAAAACTTTACCAACAGCACTGAACCTGAATACAGAAGGGGTTATTTATCAAGCACCGGGTTCCAAATGCCTAATTCCAAAGGTACTTTAAGATTTGACATTTTGGCATGTTGGTTTACATAATATTAGTCTATCTTTCTGTTGTAGTTTAACTCGTAAATGGGATAACAATCAGAACATCATCCCTATTAATACAGCTGCCAGTATCTTCTTTTTCTTTAAAAGAAGTACAAATTCAACAGTACACAAGTGCATGAACATTCTGAAGCATTCAGCACTTGCAAGGCACGACTATGAAGTAGTGAAGCCAATTCCAAAATTCACTAGTGAAAAGCAGTTTACAAAAGCAAAGTTTTATTAAAGTAAAAATCCTGGCTCTGACTTGTTTCAAGTTTGCTGCCAGAAGAATGCACTCTAGAAGAGATCACTGAACTTGGCAGGAGTAAAAGCAGCATTTACCTCTTTGACATTAGCGTCATCAAACAGCACCCACTTGCAGCTCTTGGTGTGAAAGGCAAAGGCACAGTAATGGCGGCTCGTGTAGCAAATCATTCCCACAAGAAAAAGCTCACTGTTTTTGGCATTTTCATCTGTAACCCTATAAAACAGCTATAAAAATGATGACATTTTAAAACATGTGTGTAAAGCATTTAGCCTCGATTTCCTGACCCACTGCTGGCATTTCACCAAGACAATTGGAGTTGAGTGTCCTGTGGCATTATACAATTTCCCTGAGTATAAATACTGATTTTTGCACTTAACTAGATCTATTTTAACTATATTTTTAAAACTTTTCTTTGCCTGTTCAAAAGAGTAAAATATTAATGCTCTGGAATAATTCCCCAAATTTCAAACTGCAAATGACATTCCTGGATTTTCAGCTAGGAACACACCTACATTAATCTTTGTGCTCAGGCACAAGCCCAACACTTCTGCCAGCACTTTTTCCTCTCACAGGAACTACATCAAGCAGCACATTACAAAAAATGGCTAAAGTGGACATAAACTTCGAAGTCAAACTTTTTAAAAACACATATGAGTATTTCCATGCCATACATATCTACACATACATAAAATCTACATAAAGTTCAACTCTAGAGGAAGCAAACAGTGAGTTTTAGGTACCCCAGGAAGGTAAAGCTGCGTTGCCAGGTTCCTCATAACCTCTTCTGTCAGATCAGAGTGCTCCGAATCCCACACCAAGCCGATTGTCACAATCTCGGGACAATTCATGAGAACACGACGGATTTTTATTTTTTGACCACAGTTACTCTACAAAAAGGGAAAGAAAACAGACATGTTTAAAAGATGGAAGCCCAAAGGTGAGTTACTACACAAGAATTAGTGCAACAAAACAATTCTAAGCCTTCTAAGTCCCAAATTTAGTTACGGTGTTTGTTTCTAACAATTTAAAAGTAACATTCTTCATCATAAAAACCCTCCGATGAAAATTACAGCTAAACTTCTATGTTCAATCACCACTTTAAAACAGAAACCTCAATAACTGGAGCAATAAAATACAAGTTTAAGGGCTTTTTTCACCCTCAGCTGGAGGGTGCTGAAGCAGCCAGAGGTAAGCCTGCTTTTAGGGGAATACTTTAGCCTGATTTAAGATCCTGAAGAGTCCTCCCTTGTCTATTAAAGCAATGTAACATTTTTGTTTACTTACAGGACACTTTCTGTAGTCATCAGCAGTATTTGCTGCCTGCAGCAATTCTGCAAACATTTCTGGCTTGAGACGTTCGTGCCTCTCCATCATTTTTTCTACTTCATTACTGCAAAAATTAATGAAAATAACTTTGGATCTCCCTTCTTAAGGGCCAACAGATTTCAGTCAACTCTCAATTAACTGTATTGTATGACTAGAAAGAAAATATACAGTGGTCAAACAGCAAACAGCAGCTTACAAACTTTTTTTGTCAAGCTCTCTTTACACCCAAATGTTACTTCTGGACAGCATCTCAAAACCATGATGTAACAAAGAAATGCATATTCATTTTTAACACTTACAGCACTTCTTTGCACATTATCAGAAGGGTGCACATAGAAAAATGAGTACCAAGAGTAAAAGCTCTTACCAGAGGGCTGTGGTGGAAATGTAACGCACAAATTCCGTGAAAGGCAACGGATCCGAGGATGCTCCACAACTGCGACACACGCACTGCAACACCAAAAACACTTCTGTTTGTGCTTGCCCGGGACAGAGGAAGCAAGTTACTTGCTGAAGCAATCAAAGGAAGGCCTGACCTGCTCATACAGCGTCATAGCAAACTTCTGATGAGAAATGCAGGACTTGGAAGTGCACATATCTGTTTCACTGTTTGGCACTAAGTGAAAGTGAATCCTCTCGAGGATATTTTCCTAAAAAGAAATACCAGTGTAAACACAAACTGAACTGATGAAGTCAGAGTAAGTGAGGAACAATTTAATAGTCCCAGTACTTGCCCTGGCACCACAACGTGCTGCAATTGCCATGAGTTTGGCCCTTGAATCAGCATGGCCACATTTCCCTCTTTTGCCTAAAATACCAGAGGTAATGGGGAGAAGTGAATCTATTCAGGTAGAGCAGGCAGTGATCAGTTCAGGAGTCCAAATGCATTTTTATTAGATGGAACAGTAACAGGAGGCTCTCCTTCATGACTGCAATCCCTTAACCTGACTGCAAGACCACAAACAGCTGCTTTCAGTAGTTCTACACTGGATTTTCCTACATACAGGACAGTGCATCTGGGAGGAAGGAATTAATTTATGGATACTTCCAAGAGATGTCAAAGCTGAAAGTAAGCAAAGCAGCAACCATATTTTCTGCCCCTCAAATCTGTGTCTGAGGTTTAACACTGTGGGTATTCTAGGGAGAACACTTTCATTGTCTGATACAGGACCTCTTAGAAAGGTTTCTTTACCAGGCTTCTGTGCCATCTGGAATCATCCTTGATGGCCACAGTAATGGCTCCTGTTTTTCAATGAGACACCTAATAAAAGCAGAAACAAACTAGAGCAAGAGTAAAGATCTTCAAGTATCTGTTCACTCTTAGAGAAGAAAATGGAAATCTCTGCTCCAGAAGGATTCAGTAGTGAGCTGGTGAGTTGTAATGGAATACATTTCAACAGCTGATGAGAGAATAGTTGGAGGAACAGACTATATATTCAAACTCATAGGTGCTCCTTCTCCTCAGGAGATAACCCTTCCCTCTATCGAAAAATTTCCAAGAGTGACTCAGGGTTCATCATCCTCACCGCCCTGAACTAGCACAAAACAGACCAGTAGCATTATGTCACTTGAATCCTCGCTGTGAGCCCAGAGCCACCAAAACAAGAGGCCAGCTTGCCATCAAACTAAGCCACTACAATCCTGCTTAACTGCCACAAGGAATACCTACAAAGCATTCTGCTGCATCGTCCATGAAGCCAAGCTGGAAACGCTGCTCATCCTTGAAGCTCTCTGCGAGGGCATGTCTCATGTTGTCCGACGGGAGGGCCTTCTCTCGGCTGTGCTGAAACTGGGAGAAGATGGCCTGGCAAGAAATGCAATCACTTAGCTTCATTACCCGCTTGACCAGACACCTCAGTTCTATACAAATACATCAGTGTCTGCATAAATATATATAATGCTAATGTTTGTGATGTTTAAAAAACCTACACAACTTTTAAATTAAAACCTTGGAGTTACTCGGTTTCTGTGTTCTATTACTGATTCCATGATAAGGAGTTATGCTACCAAACTGAACTTTGATCCGGTAGAACAACAACATAAGAGTATATAAAAGTGCAAATGATTGACTTGAGCTCCCAGAAGCAACACAGCCCCTGGTCTGTAATTATACAGCTTTTTTAATTTGCCATGGAATAGCAGTTCATCCATATGTATTTCATCTTTGCAGCTGGTGTGTATTTCTTAGGGCGTAATGTAATACCACTCAGGTTAGTTTTACACCCATCACTCATTAAATAATGCAATATTTACATTACTACTTCAGAGGCGAGCGTATCTTTATTATAATTATGGATATGCAAAAATCTCCCATAAATCACATAGAATGCTGATGATCCTGGCTGTTAAATCTGCTCACTGCTGGACAGTGCAGACAATGCAAGAGAACAGGTCAATATCTGCAGTTCCAGAACATGATAATTAATTGCACTTGATCTTTCCTTCATTTCCCAGAAGAGAGAGTTGGCTGCTAGTTTTCTTCCTGGCAGAGATACCCAAGTGACCTCATCATATAGCAAGTAAGGAAAGCTGATTTTTGAAAGAACTGAAAGTTAAAAGCTATTAAATGAATTACATATTTTCAGATATCAGAGGGTATATTCCACTGTCAAAAATTTTAAGGCAAGTTTAAGGGAGAAATGAAGAGAATAAAGGCAAAGCAAGCCAGCAGAAGCCATGTGAAATGCAAATAAGGATATGCATGCTTCACATAGGCTTCCTATGGTTAAAATCTGTTGGATAGAAGGCAAAGATACAAGAGATAAGCAAAGTTTCGGTGCTGACAGAAAGTAGTGTTTTAACCTTGATGCACTGCAGGGTGTCCATCAAATACCTAAAGTTCCCTCTCAAAACAAAAAGCAGGGACTAATGATAAAAATTACCATCACTATCTCCATGTAAACATTCAAAATGAGGTTTTTAACAGGTCTGAAAGCACAAGTTAGCTCTGCTTTGAAAGCTTTTTTCAATACTCATTTTGGCTCTAGGTAATTTTTGGTATGCAGCAGAGCCTTAGCTGAAAAAACAGTGCAGATAAGAAGTTGTGCAGATATGTATGCTCAGTTTAGTGGCCTGCACAGTCCAAGTCCCACCCCAGTGTTATCCAGAAAAGAACAGAGCGTATTTAATTCTGGAACACCACCAAAAGATTGAACTGAGGTAAACAAGAATTTATTGGCTGTGCTTTTAGTTTATAGGAGAGGCTGATATAGATAAAATACCCTTCATTTGTGAACAAGTAGGAAGGGATAAAATAGCCCAAGACCAAAAAGAAAAGAAAATAAAAAATAAAAAGAACCAAAAAATCTCAACCCAAGTCACAAATACTGAAATGCATCCTCATCCAGCAGATACATTGCATGAAAACGAAAAAGCCCCAGGTTCTGAACACAGACCAAATAGAATTACTCAACCAGTATCTCTAAAGAGCCAAGAAAGCAAAACCAATAGTGTACATAACAGCTAAGGACAGATCCTTCCAGATGAATTAACTGCAATGTTTTGAGCTCAGTACACAGGCCAGGGAGTTGAAGATCACAACTATACTGCTAAAAAAAAATAACTAATTCCATTCTAACCGATTTCAGAACAGGCAGCAATACCGTTTCTTATCAGTGTTTTAGGGAATGCGTCAAAATAGGGAGATGTCAGTCCAGGCAACACAAAACATTCCGGCACAGTAAGCCATCCAGATAAATCACAGAGAGGTGCACCATGGAGTAACCAACCCCTCAAGGACAGAGAATTGAAAGAATAAAGAAAATTCCAAGCCCTGAATTAGAGCAGCCTCTCGGAGCAGCTGAAGGTAGTGCATTGCTTTGGGAGGTGGCCTAAAGTGATGCAAAACCTCAGCTGCAGCCACTGCCCCAAACCAGAAACAAGATTTAATCTGAAAACACAGGTATGCCCCAGTTATGGGTCAGCACTTTATGCACTGACAAGATCAAGTGCCCAGCACACAGAACACGACATGCATCACAACACTGGTGAAACAAAAAGTGCCGAGTTCTGCAGAGTCAAGAGCTTGTAAAAAGGGTTGGAATAAAAGCCTCAGGAAGTTAATCTGAATATGTGTAGTCTCAGCCTACTTCAAATTGCTGGCTTTTTGAAATTAAACATTTGAACCACAGAAATAAAACAGCAGCTTCTAGAAGAAAATGTTTGGAAAAAGGCAGAGGCACATTCCAAACTGGCTGTACAACACTGCAATCATGACAAATACTAAATATTACTGAAAAAACTACGTAAGATTATATACATCCTGAAGGAAATGTCACTGCAAACAGTTCTTGCCTAAAACACTCCTTTAACTCCCTGAGGGTAAACCCTTAAATAGTTGGCTTACCTTTGCCTACAATTTAGCATCACTGAGAATCACTTCCTCACTGAAACATTTTCCAATAGTGTTGTTCCTTTCAGCTCCCTCCAGACAAGTGACTGCCAGTTCTGTATGTCACTATGTCTACTATCATATTTTAAAAGACAGTATGACTTGCTGGCACTGACCAAAGTTTTATGTTTAATCAGGCTAAAATCTGTGTACTGTAAAATTCCTTCTTTAAACACAAGGAAATATTTCTGTTACAAACATCCTTCAATTTAAACTGTTTCTTTACACAAGAATGACTTAGAGAGTCGCCCAGGCATATGTATGACATATTTTAATAAATAATTTAATAAAAATGATTGAAATTATTTCCCCCCTCATTTTTGATAAACGGTTCTTCCAGAATTTATCACTTACCTTTAAAGCACAAAATATGCAGGCATCTCCTTGACACACATGTCCAGTTAAACCTCTTAAACTTCGCCGAAATATGTCAAGTTGCCATAAAACCTACAAAGTTGCAGAGAAAATAAGCCATGAGTTCTGAAGGTTCTCCATTTAACGCAGCAAACAGCAGTTCATTTTTTTTTCTTAATTTCACATAATGCACAGCCTAAGTACCAATTTTGCTGCAAGAATTATGGTCCCTATCCTTTAGTTTGGTAAATTGCGGTGGTGGAAGTTTTGCATTCACCACTTGAAATCTGGATCCCTTTCTTTTTTTTTAAAAACTATTTGAAACAATGTGCTTTGGAAAAAGAGCTGAAGTACCCTCAAGCAAACAAGCAGGGATTGCAGCAGCTTTCTTACAGCTCTGCAGAAGACTAAAGTCTATGCTACATTCTTATGGGCTTTTACTAAAATGATTGCTGAAATGCATTTGTTTTTCCCCAGATCAGAATAGCTGCTTAAACAGATATGTTTTTACCTTTTATTTGTGTAACTACCCTACATAAAGATAATATCAGCACGGCTGCAACACAATAATTTCAGTATCTAGTGCCCAAGGTACATATGAAGTAGTTCAGAAAGTAGCCTGCTAAAAAATAAAATAAAACCCCCAAAAGTGAGTTTTCAATATGCACAGTAACAGGACAGCTGCAAACTCAGGGGGAGGGGGAAATATCCTACCTATAAATATAAAAGCTTAAACGAATAAGGATGCATTTGAAAACACAAGTGCAAAGCTCAGTTTTGAAGGTTGAACAGAGGTTATGGGAAAGAAAGGAGCATGTTCCTCCTTGTAAGAGGGGAGTCACCAACCATCAGCCACTGTTTGCTCAACAGCAGGATGTTGTGAGGCAGTAGGATTGTCTAAAACTGTAAGTAAAACTGCGCAGGGTTTAATTTTAGGGCACCCCAAGTGAAAATAGCAGAACTGCAAGGGAATATAGGTCATGCTGTTCCCACTGAGCGCAAAACAGCAAACATTCGAGTTTTTATCTTAAACATATTTAGATACCATGCACATACACACCATAGCTACGCCTCTCCTACCTCCTGTGTTTAAATCCATACCACTTTGAAGCCCTACAGGATTTTTAGGAAGTCTACACATCTATTTGACTCCAAAGTTTCCAAATACAAAGGAAAGTCTTTCTGATATTCTTGATGCATGCAGATAAAATAACACACTGTCATTTTATGCAGAATTAAGTATTTAATACTCTCAATTCCTTCAAATTAAACACTCAGTCAAATTACTTCCATACAGTGTCTTCTTCCTGTAATTGCCACTTTTCTTTCCCCCACACACTTAGGAGAGTCTACAAAAATTGTTTAAAAAGTGAAGTTTTTTCTTACCTGAACAGCACTATTAAGAAAGCAGCTGTTTTGTCCGGGTTCATTTAATAAGCCTTTTGTAGGGGCCAGGGACAGTATACTTCCAGGCTGATAAACTTTTCCAAGGTTCCCCCCAGGTTTTCTTAGGAATTTCACCCATGCCATTATTTTTGAGAGTTTATAGTTGCAATGTTTACGCTTAAATGTTTAAGGATATGATGGGTGCAAGGCAAAGAAGGCGGTTCTATGAGAGTATTCCTAAGGTCATGGCATGGCATTCCATTCAGCTCTCTGCAACAGTAACCATTCCTGGGTTTAAGTCCATTTGCCAGGAGCAGCTTCCAGCCATCGGTCAGGATCGGTGTCTCAGTAAAAACACAGCTAAACAAAGTTTTTAGCTCTCAGACTTTAAAAAAAAATAAAATAAAAGGTGTCCAGTTAAGGTTAAATCATGTTAGAAGTTACTAGAATAAAAGTTCTTATCAAGCAAGTTGCACAGTAACTGACTTCTTCCAGGGGTAGCAATGAATTATTACTAGAAACCATTAGTTGTATTATGTGAAAAGTTTATGTATATATAACCACAAAAGTGGAAAGCTCTTGACAGGTGTTATACTCCTGTTCTCTCATTTTGTTCCATCTTCTTTTTACTTTTAACTGTGACCCATGACATATATTCCAGTTTAGAAGACCCCATGTTTATTTCATTCTCTTTCCAGTGAACCTGAAATAGGAAAAGAACCAGAAAATTTAAGAAGAAAAACTTCCAAAACGTTAAAGACCTTCTAAACCAGAAAAGAGATCATGGCTAAAACACCCTCTTACTCTACTGCCATATGCAATAACCAGGGAAGAGGAGAAGAAAACATTACCATGTAAAAACTGTTTTTAAGGCAGAAAAAATAAATTATTTTACCTATCATAATAAGTTATCTTCTAACTTTTTATACACCTCTAAAGAGCACCATAAAATTACTGTAAAGGTTCTTCTAACAACACGCAACCTCTTATAAAAAGATCATATAATACATGAGTTATTCCACCTTTGAATGTCCGAGTCCCATAAAAACTTTCCCAAGAAATAAATATTTTTATTCAACACTGGAAAACCTAAGCTGGTTTTAATTTCAGCGTCATAGATGGATTCTCAGCTAGTCCTCAGCTTTCTCCTCAACACTACATAAAAATTAGGTCTTTAACCTAGTTGCATTCTCAAAGCACCCAGAAAAACACTGCTAATAGCGAAGCAAGAACATTCTGTTCGTTGCCTCTGAAAATCCATTCCAAGATGTTCCAATCCCAACAATAAGAGTTGTTTCTCTCATTGTTGAAGGAGCGTGTTTAAGGTTAAGTGATTCCATACCCAGAACATCACCACAGCCACATGTCGAGCCCGAACAGTGACTCTCTCACAACAATGGACTATTCTGCCAGTTTGGCATTACTACATCACCCACACAAACATCTGAAGTAATGGCACAGAGCAGAATACATTTAAATCAACCAAAGCAGATAGGGCTGCATGTGGGAAAGAAAAAAAAAAAATAGGTGAAAT
This sequence comes from Sclerurus mexicanus, assembly GCA_013396755.1. NCBI lineage: Eukaryota > Metazoa > Chordata > Aves > Passeriformes > Furnariidae > Sclerurus > Sclerurus mexicanus. Next base: position 227,916 of record VWZF01004748.1, read on the forward strand.
TCAGCCTCACATTACAGGTGAGATATTCACCTCAGATTTTACAAGCATGCATGAAGCCTTGCACCCCTGAAATCATTCCCCTTTATTTAAAAGAAACATTGGTACTTGCTTGTATTACTTAAAAAAAAAAAAGAAAAAAGAAAATCAATAACTGGAACACAACCAAAAGTCTCTTTTGCCCCATGAATAATCAGATGGGTTTTGTTTGTTTACTGATGTTACTGTATCTCACCCATAAGTAATTTGATTTAATAATACTGGAGATAGTAAGTGTGATTTGTGACTGCACTGAGCAAAGATTCTGAAATCTGACTGGAAACTGACCTTGACACAACATCATGCGACAATTTTGCTTTCTTTATGTTCACTTCAATAAACCCAGAAAGGGGAAGGAAAAAGAAATGCAGTGAATAACTAGAAACGCATATCCATTTCAGATCTTATTAGCAATACACATGCTGTTTGGGAAACAAGACTTCTTCCAGAACAACTTGAGACAAAGAGCATTCACTCACTAAAAACTTATTTTGTCTTGCATTTCAGGGATGCCTAAGAACAAACATGCACCAAACATTTAGCTGTTGGGCTGGGTTTGGGGAAAAGTTATAATGATTCACTTAATAAAAAAAAATTGTTTCAGAACACATTCATTGTGCAGTCTTCATATGCAGAAGTTCCACTACTCGTTCTCCACTAAGACCCTGCATCGAAGACTGTGGTGCACTGGAGATGAGCCTTCCAATGGTGCCACAAGCAATGGGATTAACTTGTCATCACAGCCTCTCCCTAAGGTGAAAAAGTTTATAGTCCCATCTTGTTTTAAACTTGACATGTTTGGTTGAACTCTGAGGTGACTGGGACTTGGACCACTGCCTCCCATACCCTGAAGTCAATACTTCACAGGACTGTAATTAGGAACTGAACATTTCTTACTTGGCTGTGGTAAGCCAGTGTTGCTGAGGGCACTGCAGCATTTATTAGCCACTGGGGTTTTGCCAGTTCTTTGCAAGTTCTTGCCTTGACAAAGGTGTGAGTAACTGAGAACAGACCAGAAGTCAGCTGTGGCTGCCCCATCCCAGGGAGTGTTCCAGATGGGGCTCTGAGCAACCTGGGCTAGTGGAAGGTGTCCCTGCCCATGGCAGGGGGGTTGGAACTGGACGGTCTTCAAGGTCACTTCCAACCCAGGCCATTTTGTGATGGAACCACAGCAGGTCTTCTAGAGGTACAATCTTTCAGCAAAACAGCTATTCACGCAGCGTTACTGACACATTCCATGAGATTTTTAGCAGCCAAGAACTAAAGAAACACTCTTGCCCTTCAGACTAAAGGAATTGGTTTTGTCAACTCTTCCCAATCAAGGACACTAAACGAGGGCTATGGGCTCTCAAACCAATGTCTATTTACCAGCCTAAGTTCTTCTACCTTGCCCAGTTTCAGTCACTGTTCTTCAGTCCTCAATGATCTCATCAAGCACCTGGCTACCCTTAGCTGTGCAGCCTTACAGGGCAACATACGTGCCTGTCACAAATTTCTGGCTCTTGCCTTTACAGCTTCCAGAATAACAAATACACTTGTCAGCAAAACTGCATGTTATCACCTGCTGTCTTGGTACAGCCTCGAGTGTAACTCTGACTGCCACAGACTTCTCAGTGTAAGAATCAGTGTCACTAAAAGCAGCTTAGAAAGCAGTGCAGTTGCTATTTTACTGAAAAAAAAAATCACTTGCTACGATCACATTTGGGTTTAAGCATCTTTGATATCCATTTAGATAAAAACTGATGAGTTAAGCACCTGGTTCTGTGAACACTGGAACTAGCAGTGCCTGGGCTCCCCATAACTTTATGTCTCACAGCTGAGTTCTCACAGTTTTCTCCCTAGCTGGGACATACACCAGCTCTGCTTGCTCTCCTTCTTACAGGGTCTCTCCCTCCCAGCCAGCTGCCTCTTTACATGCACTTTGTAAGTACTTAATCATCCTTACAGCTTCTATCCCTTCCACCAAATTGGGTGGAAACCTGCCATTGGGTTCAAAAGTAGTTGACTGCTTGTGCCTCTGAAATTTGGCTGAAGAATCCTTATTTACATCTTCTCAGCTTCACTTTGCAACTGCTCTCCGTGTGTTGCATAATTGCCTGGTGGCAAAGCGTGCCCATGCCCAGTGCTGGGGTTGCTTTGAAGCCACACAGCTTTTTGCCCCTGCTTGTGGCTCACGCCTCTGTGCCGAGCTTGGCAACCCACCCAAAAGAGTGACAACTCTGGTAATCAACTTCTAAACTGATACAACTTAGGAATTTAGACACAGGGAAACAAAAATTGTGAGGGAAGAGTGATTAAATATATTACAAGGGAATAAAGTTATGATGGGAAACCCCCAGAGTTCTCTGTGGTTCTCAGCATTATTAGCACTGGGGTTACTGTTTCCTCCTCAACACAATGAAATCCACCAGAAATTCAACAACTTGAAACTGCAAGAATTTGACTGTTTTCCACAGCTCAAAAGGCTGTCATTTAAAATTGCCAATTTTTGTGAGAAGAACAAAAATCTGATTTGTATTGTGACAGTGCTGGAGGCTGCAATGATTTTCCCCCACATCTGAAAAAAACAAGTAAACAAACAGTGAAGCTGCTTTAAAACTGTAGGAAGAAACCAAAATTTGAAACAAAGTCTTAGACCAACCTCAGTGGGGCTGAATCACAACTTTTTTGGCCCCTGCACATATTCTGTCCCCTTCCATCTTTAGAATTCGGTTAAAATTCTTTATGGCACCAGCTCTCGTGCCCCAGAAGATACATGTAATGCTCTTAGTAGTCACCAGTCTTTGTCTCTGAAAATTATACTATTCACTTCAAAGGCTGTCAAAGAAATATGTTTACAGGAATGCAAATTCTCACTATTTGAAACATCAGAGAAAGAGAAAAACTTCATTAATAGCACTCACTGGCAACACACATAAGATGAAACAAGAACAACAATACAAGACAAGACCAATACCAGTGTATTACCACTGGCTGGTATTGGTCTGACACATTCTTTCTCCTTCAGTCACTGACTCAAGAAGTCCCCAAAACAGCAGAGGAGTATCTGATGGTATCTCTTCTGGACATTTTTCAAACAATCCCTGAAGATTTTCAACCCAGACTTTTTTATTTCCAAGTCCTCCACTGTCTCCTCTCCCAGCCCTCGCCCATTCTGCTGCTGTCCCTTATATGCCAAACCCCTGCTCCTGCACGTCATACTTCTCTGTATCCTTTCAGGATGGGAGAACCAGAAGTGTAGATGCTAACCCAGATGGCTTTTATATAAGTATACAATTTTTCTCTTTAAGCTGTTCCAATAAAAACTTTCCTGTTTGCATCAAATCCAAAACAACGGGTTCACAGCTCAGCCTCTCTGGGCTGTTATAACTAGAAGCCGACTTTAGAAACAGCTACAATGGGAACTCTGAGTAAAGATCTTGGAGAATACAAATTCCCAGCCCATGACATGGGCCAGCATTTACAGTGAATCATCCCACAAACACTACAGAGAGAGATTTTTGTTTCTCCAGCTTCCTACCAGAGTTTTGTTCAAAGATTACAAGCACTCTTTCTGGAGCTTTAAAAAGATAGAATGTATTTTGACAGCGATAATTTTCACACTTGCCTTTTTATCACAGATTAACTGCCTTTGCCTTTCAGCTCTCTCTGCACATGTTTGATCATTAACAGAAGCGCAAAATACCAAGTTCTGCTCCCTCCCAGAAAGCTTTCCAACTCCTTAAGTCACCAGGAAAAAACTACATAACCAAGGAATTAAAAGGAATGGTAATGTGAGCATCATCTTTAAACCCACGCATATTTTACAGGCTCGACAAAAAGGAAAAAAAAAAAACAAAAAACAAATGAATGTCTGAATCACTACACTTCATATATTTCTTCACGGATAAATCCTGTGCAAATCTACCTACAAACATTTCACTCTACCCACGCATCTGAAATTCTGATCCAGCCAGAGCCCATCATCATCGAACCTGGCCCCAACAAACTCCAGCTTGTTTCTCCTTAAACTAGGAGGTTCCTGAAGAACTCTGTGAATGAGTTTCGTTCCCATTACTGTGTCCCTCGAGTGACTAAACAGTCTTAACCAAGGCATTAACCAAGGAAAAAGGACAAAGTGCTGCTACCAAGATCTTGGAAAGCAGCGTACCCAAAACACGTGACAGTGCCAATGCCCTGACCCTGAAGCCCTCTGGGTCTCACACCCAAACAATTCTGCCAGTAGAACATCGTGCACACTGTATGAACCAAAAAAGACTCTGCACTACCAAGTTTTGATATGAAAGTCAAGTGCATATTTTAGGTGTTTTTATTGTCAACATCCCACTGGCCTAGGATAACAACTTCTTATACAAATCATTCAATATTTTTAAAAAAATAACCAGCAAATACCTCTTACTTTGCAACAATTTGTTAAGGGAAGAAAGGATTATTTACCATTTGACAAGGCTAATTTATAGTCAGATTAGAACATTAGGTCACATTGTTTCGACACCAAAAATCACCCTTTCGTTCTACAAAAAAAAAAAAAAAAAAGGAAAGAAAAGAGCAATAATAAAGTCAGTCAATGCATTTCCATTGCCTTGAGGTGGAAGGGAATACTGCATCATCAGTCAGGCACAGTACCATTCCCATCATTAAGCTGTTGTTCTTAAAATCGTAGCTTCAAAGTTAAAAAAGCTTAAGCGTTCGGGTTTTTTTGCTGCATGTGAAAATAAAGCACCAAGCAGAGATACGCGTAGAGAGAACGAGCTACGCTTCCTCCGAAAAGCCCGATTTTAAGCCATTTGCATTGAAAATCAAATCGGGGGACAAAGGCAAACTCCGAGCAGGTGCCGAAGCAGGTGGTTTGCACGGCCCCGAGAGTCCCATCCGCACCCCCACAGCCCTGCCTCCCACAGACGCCGCGCAGCCGGCTGGATCCCGCACGGCGCTACCTGTGCCGGCATTTCCTGCTCGGGACGGGCGCGCAGCCCCGGGCTTGGACATGAACCTCGCTGCCCCGGGGGCTCGCAGGGCCACGGAACCCCACACACACCCGCCCACCCAACCTCCGGCAGGAGCCTGAGGGGCAGGAGGAAGAGGAGAACCAGGAGAAGGAGGAGGAGGAGAGGAAGGCGGCAGTCCCGTCCACCCTCAGCACCGCCGCTGCCTCCCCCTCAGGGACTGGGGCCCCGCAGGGACCGGGACCCCTCAGGGACCGGGGTCGGGGCCACGACCCCTCAAGTACCGGGCCCCCTCTGGGACCGGGACAGGAGCCACGACCCCTCTGGGACCNCTCCCTCTCCTCGCCTTCCCGCGGCCTGGCGCCGCCGCGCCTGCGCAGTGCCGGGCGCTGTCCCGGCCGCTGTCCCGGATATTCCCGGGCCCGGAGCGGGGAGGGGAGGCGGGGGCGGGCTGGGCGG
>VWZF01004748.1:233363-366358 GCA_013396755.1 Sclerurus mexicanus
GGATAGAGCTGGGATAGAGCCGGGATCGGGTTGGGATAGAGCCGGGATAGAGCCGGGATCGGGCCGGGATAGAGCCGGGATAGAGCTGGGAGAGGGCTGGGATAGAGCCGGGATCGGGCTGGGATGTCGGGCTGGGATGGAGCTGGGAGAGGGCTGGGATAGAGCCGGGATCGGGCCGGGACAGAGCCGGGCCAGAGCTGGCCGAGGTGTGAAGGCCGTGGCGGGTGCCCCGGTCCCCCGGCCTGGGAGGCGGCAGCGCCGAAGGGCAGCACGGCAGGGTGGCCTCTTCCAGCTATTGTGTGTCAGGACGTGTGGCCCTGCACGCCGGCTCTGCTCCAGGTGCCAGGGAAAGCGCCGGCAGGCAGTGGCGGCTGGAGCCGGGGCAGCCAAACCCCACAAAAGTAATCTTTAACACCTCAGAGTTGCGTTTGCCTTCCGTGCTGCCCAGAAAGATCCTGTGTTATTACTGTGTTATATCAGCTGCCTGAGGGTCATTGGCCCAGAGTCATGTTCCCTATGATTTTTATCTGATCTATTATTTTGGTGAGGGAGGGGTGTTTCCTTTTGCTACTTGCAAAAGGAATTCCGTATTCGTGAACGCTCATGTTTCTGGTTGCTCAAGTACCTTTTATATTTCACTATTATGACCATCTTCCTGGATAAACATGAAGATTTCATTAACACATTTCATTTCTAGACCAGCAATGATATTTTAAGTGTTACCACACCCAACATCAGCCAGTGGCATGTGCTGCTGGATACAACTTCTTGTATTCTCTCTCTTCCAATTGCCTTTTTAATAGTTTTCCAGGATTGGAAAAGTGCTTCTGTGTATAACAGCGTGTTCAGTTTTCCAGTAACATCTTCTGCAATAGTACATTGAGTAATTTCCCTGTAAAGTTCCCTTCCTGCACCTGCTTCAGGTCATCCAGATTGCAAAGAGACTCTGTGGGGCATAAGGCACTGCATCAGTTTAGTTCACTGCCTTATATAAATGCTACACTTCCCTTGTTCCCCTATCCATTTTTTTTTAAATTGATACATTTTGAGCAGATTATTTTGGCTGGTGTTTTTTCTGTTATATCACTAATGGAAAAAGCTCTCTGGCAAAGGTGATTTTCTCAGTTTCACTCTCCAACATTTTTCATCAAATGGCCAGCTTTTTACTTAAAAAAAACCACCCAAAACTGGTGACAATTATATTTTCCAGATTTTTGTCTTGTGTATATACATATATATATATGGCTGTGTTTTTCAGTGATCTGTGTAGTCATACTCAAAAGTTGGAGTTACTTTGTACAAGATTTATATAAAATTTTGAGCCTTTCATATGTCATGGCCAGTAACTGACATAAATATTTTTTTATTTTTAACAGTTGCCTTATTTCCCTGCCTCTTGTTTTCTTAAATTTTCCTAGATGTTGTGATTTTTGAAGGGAATTGAATATCTTGTGCTTTCATTGCCCTAAGATTCACACGGTACATTGGCACAATGAGAACTCTTTGTGTAGTTCTTTCTAAGCTGTTTATTGATAAGTGTTTGAATTTCTAATTCTCACTAGAAACTTTAAGGTAAAACCAAGTTAATATTTGACATATTAACACTACCATTAAAAATCTAATTATGTGTCAGTGCATCACGTTATTGTATATTTATAAAAAGCATTGCTTATTGTTTTGGTTAGTATCAGTTCAGTCCTTGATCCCTGCATTACTTCTTTGCAAAGCCAGTCAAGCAAAGGCATCTGTGTACCCCGAAGTGGGATTATGACCTCATTCTGATTATGACCTCATTTTGATATTTTTGCTTCTCCCTGAACTCTGCTCTCTTGTTTGCCTCTGCCCTTCCTTCAGCAGGGATTTGTTCTTCACCACTAATCTTTAGAAGTCCCTTAGGATTTATATTGGTTTCTTCTGTTCCTTTTTTCTCGGAGTAAGTGTAGTCTGTGAGCTTTAATTATGGCATATTTTAAGATTCCCTAGCAGTGAATCTTAGCAGAGTCTTCCACACAGTTCAGACAGGGAATGACACAGGTGCGGCACAGGAAGCCCTAAATGAGGTAACAGAAGAATTTTAAAATTAGAATAAATGGTGCAAGTGCAAAACAATGCTACGAGGGCAGATGATTTCCTGTTGCACTTTGTGCCAGTACAGGATATGTGCTGGGCACGATGCAGGGGGGCAAAAAATTGTTTATGTGGGTTCGTTACTGATGTTTATGCAAAGTTTGGTGCTATTAGTAACACAGATGGTTAAAGTGGAGAGCTGAGAGTTGGAAAAGTGTTAAACTGGGAGGAGAGGGGTTGAGGGGGCGGGTTCAGGGAGTGACACAAAACACAGAGCTGACCATATCCAGATCCTTAAGCACATCCAGGGCATTGGGCTTTTGCACATGTACATACTTATGGATAGTTAACTGCCAAAAGAAAAAATCTTACCATAATTGGGAGGCATCAGAAGGTTTAAAAGTAATTGCATTAACTATTTTTTCTTGAAGCTGCAGTCATCATACGTCATTTTCATCAATGAATAGGCTGCAGATTTTTGTGTTACAATGTTCCTGTTCCAGAGTCATCTATACTGCTGTTGCCACTGGCTGATCTGTAAATAAGTTAAATAAGTAAATCAGCAAGTTTTGTGCAGGATCTGAGGCAGAAAATTCCACAACCTAGCGCAGAATTTAAGGTGTGGTTTATTAGTTACATCTCTTTTTTTTAAAGTCTTCTCTGCATTTAATTCAGTACTACACATTATCCTGCCTGTTATCGTTCAGTCTGTTCTACTGGCTATCATAAAGAGTGTTATGTGATCAAGTGCCATGTAGCATTGACTTCAAGATACTTACGAGACATTGCCACTTAAATTGAAAAACATGTTTAATTCCAGTGGCTGTCATGTTTTTTATGAAGTAATTTCTGAGTCTGAAGAAGGCGTTGGAGGCTGTGCTGCTCTTCTCAGAAGAAAAAAGGATAAAGAACATCATTCTTGTAGAGGAAAATGTAATTTCAAAGATACCAGGGGAACTGGACCCTATTCTGCATAGGCTGTAGCAGGATAAAGTTTCATTGAGAAAGGTAAGGGTTACTTAAGAGTACGTGATTTTCCATGTTCTCTAAGCCTTTGGTGTATTGTCAGATCATATGTTTAAACTTTTCTGCTCAGAGAGGAGGAAAAAATCCTTCAAATTCCAAGATGTTCTCGCACTTAGTCCTCTCTTTTACTGAGTGAAAAAAGGCACAGTGCTCTGCGTAATACTGCAAGAGTTACGCATAATGAGGAAAACACACTGGGAGGAAGGAGAGCCATAAGGGAGTAAAAGGATCAGAGAAAAAGTAAATAGTATTTTTATTACTTGGGACATAAAATAATCATATGCATTTGATAGGGGTGCTGAAGAGAACCCTAACAACATTTTAGTTGCAAGCTCTCTAGGTCATATACTCAACTGTATTGCCACAAAAAGATCCAAAACAAGAGCAGAGCAAGTGAAAAATACATCTTCAGCTTTCAGTAAGTTAAGTGAGGACACATTATTTCATGAGTAACTTTACCTAACTATATCCCAGTGCTCAAGCCTCCCCTACCAGGAGTACCTATACCCACAGCTTTTCCTTTTGAACATACTCCAGCAGTGTTTTCCTCATGTAGTCTGTAGCAAGCAGTCACATGAAGCTTAGTCATCTGATTGATCTCATTCCCACATCCTGTATAGAGTCTAAAATTTATACTTGTAAATTGAAGACCTAAGAAGGCATGAATGAAAGGAGAAAATTGATCCTGTCTGAAAAAAGAATGACTGGATTTTTTTCATCTTAAAAGCTCCAAGTGAAGTTTTAGAAGTAATGAGAGTGTTAAGTGTTGGTTTATTTTAGCTAGGTTAAAAAAAAATCCTATCATTTCTGTTCAAGTTTCTTCTCCTTCCTCCTCTCAGTTAGCTGTAGACACACTTTCACAGAACATAAACCACCATTTTTAAAGTTTTCTTCCAGCAGGTGCAGGAATAAGCATAATATAGTTTGCTCTTATTCATTGCACATTAGCCTGACTATACATTTTTCCACGGTAGGTTTCAAATGCTAAAATAATGGGGTGGCAAAAGCAATTTCATTGAAGTCATCTAGAATTTCACCCTGAGAAAAACACCCATTGGTTTGCATTCTTCTGCAGACTTTTTCATGATAATCGGACTGGAACAAGGGCTCTGTGTGCTTGATCATGTTTATTCTTTAGGAACAAGGAAAAGGGTGGGGGTTGCATAAGTCTTGCAAATGAATATTTTTCCTCTTGGATAATCCAATTTCCAGTCCAATAATCTACTTCTGTGGAACAACAATGCAACTGAAATCCTTTCCTATTTTAGGCAGTTCTGTTTTTAAAGTTAGTGGCTGGTACAGTAAAGTATAAGGAAATTCAATGCCTGCTGTAGATATATATGACCACTTGTTTAAAATTGTGTCCTCTTCTGGATGCTCTTGCATGAATAAAGTTTTTATGTTGATCTTTGTTTGTGTTGCATCAGTCTTGGACAATCCTTTCAAGTTTCCACGTCTCATTTATTGCTTCCTCTTAGGGTGTAAGCCAATGGATGTCTGCAAGAGAAAAAGAAAAGAAAGTCAGAGAGGTTTGGCTTCACACAGACACCTTCTGTGGCTAAGCTGAGCTTGCGAGGTGAAATCCAGCATGAAGTAAAATGAAGACAAAAGAGCTATGTTTAGTGAGTATAAAATTAGGAGTAGTACAGTGGCTAACAGCATATAACAGATACTCTGTCTCATTAGAAGTCAAAAATAAATACTTCACATAATAGAATGCAAAATATTAGTAAGGGTTTAAAAAATTATTTTGTCCTGCGTGAGAAACTTAACATTATTTGTTTTAAAATACGAGTTGAGTCCACACCTCACACTCTTCAGTCTATAACTAAATAAAATTTAACACAAACGTGTTATGGAATAGGCTGATAAAAAAAAAGGTGAGTGGTGTGTTAAGTATTTTAGTGTCTCAGTGCTCATTGAGTTTCAGGACTTTTCTTTGGTTTTTTTTAATCCTTTCTGAAGTTTTCAGAGCTCCCAAAATGTAGTCTGTGCTGTAATACAACATTTGACTTCTATTCACAGAAGCTGGTTTTCATTTGCGAAGTAGTAAGTTACTTTGCAGGTGTACATTTGATATGTGTGCCTATAGAATGTACAAAAATTTAAAACCCAGTAATCAAAGAACATGAAGACTTCTTAGAAAAAAGACCTAAAAAAAATGTGGAAGTAAATAGGATAAAACATTTTTTTGTCATGGACAGATCATGTCAGAGTCGTCTGCTTTCTCTCTGTGTTACAGTAACTGCTTTTCTAGACAAACAAATTTGTTAAACTGGAGAAAAGGGGAATTTTTAATGTAAGTGTCAGATGGGAAAAGAAATGGCCCAGAGGAAAAGGTAGCAATATGTTCTGCTGAATGGCAGAAGGAAGTTGTTGGAGCTCTGTCCAATAACTGATACTGAAACTGCTGTTGTTCATGTTTTCATTAGTGATCTTGACACGAAAACTAGAATTTGCTAATGAACGTTGTTGACATCACAATGTTGGGAAACACTCCTTGCAGCGTGGCATCGTACCGGAATAATTGGATGACCTTGAGGAATGAAGAAATAAAATGGGATACAATAGAATAACATAAAGTACAAGGTCATATGTTAGGGCCTAATAGGAAAGGCTCTGTGATACAAGCTCAAAGCTTGTCAGATGGAAGATGAGAGAATTTCCAGGAACTGGGTGTATAAGCCAAAGGCTGTGAGTCACTGGTTTGATGCTGCTGTGGGAAATGTGAATTCAGTTTTACGTAAATTCAGCCCCATAATTCTTGTAATGGTAAAGCAGTACTAGTGGCATGTGTTGTACCTGTGAGACTTTAAAACAGAACACAGTGGGAAATTTACATGCAAGAGTTTGAACTTAGGAGAGTTGTAAAAATTGTTTTTAAATCCTTTCTGAAAGAGAGGAGTGGACAAGAGACTGAAGGAACTTGAAATGATTAGTTTCGACAACTGAAGCGTAAAAGACCTTACAGTCTTTGAATGTATTAGTTGAAGCAACTGGGAGAGGAAAGGAAGCTTGTTTTAATTTAAAACAAAGTTGCATTAAGAAATTTTTCTAAGATGGGTGTGAACAAATTTAGAGTGGAAATTAGAAGAAGTTTTTTAGCAGTCGAAGGCTGTAAACATTGCTAAGAGCAAATGTCTCGTGCAAGGGGCACATTATAGAGTGGCACTGTCTATCTCATGGAGCCTTAGGGTTGCAGGCCTGCTTTATGGCTTCTTTCCCACTGATGCTTCCCATTTTCATATCTTCCCTTCTCTCTGCCTGTTTTATAAGCCATATCAGAAAGAATGATAAAGTATCACATTAAATATATGGAGACTCTTTATTTTGAACTGTGTATAGTATCCCTTTCTTTTCAGCAATGATGCATTAACAAAATGTATTTGTATCACTGCACGACCCAGCTAGAAAATTAGCACTTCCATTTTAGTTCAGTAGTGCTTGCTGTAACTGCTCAGCTTGCTCTTTTCCTTCCTATTTGAACAGCATGTTCTTATTTTTATCCGTGCCAGCAAAGAGTCAAAATGTTCTCATTAAGAACTTGAGGAGTGACATATTGCTGGGATTCACTGCCAGAATCAAGCCTTACTTGGCTTCTTGACGTACAGTAGGCCAGCCTAGGAAGAGCCTGTCATGCCTCAGATGTTTGTTTATAATTGTTTGTACTTATCTTGCGTAGTCATCTTTCAGTAATCTTGAGCATAATGACTGCAGTAACTACTGTTTCAAGTTAGTGTTTGCCCACATTGAGTAACTTGGCTGTGCAGAGAAACTTTTCAAAGGAAAAGGAAGTAGAATGATGCACTCTAGACTGCCTCATGACTGCCAGCCTTCCCACTGGGGGGATTGTTAGCCTCCTGTCAGCCGAGACCTCCTCAGGATTTGAAGCTTTTTATTGCTTTCTTGATTTATTTATTCAGAAGATGATTGTCCAGTTGCCCTTCAGAACTCCAGAGCAGCCCAGTCTGGAGTTATACCTTCCACACAAAGCAGCCCGAGGGCAATCCTGTGTTAATGAGTACAGCCAGCTCTGAACTGGCAAAGTTCAAGCTGTTCTTTGTACAAACACCATGGAATATTTTAATCTCCATTTGCTTTTGAAAGAACAGTTGGCTCACAATGCCAAGGCTTACTTTCACTCTTACAGTGACTTATAAATCCTCCGCCTCTTGCAGGTGTTATTTGTCTCACAGTGTCTTTGTGAAGTAGGGGAGTATTGCAAGTTCTGGGCCAGGTATTTTGGATGAATAGTCCCTTCTCAGGAAATCCAATTTCCATCTGAAAACTAAAGGTTTGTGAATTATTCTTGAATTTAGTTTATAGTTTTAGCCAAAAATAATGGTAAAGAAATTACTTGGACTTTTTAATAGCTCAAATTCATCTTTATTTTAAGAAGTCAAATACTAGTTTGTTGATACTTTTATCATATTGAATCTGCCCACTGTAGAATAAAATCCATTATCTCAACTAAAATGAAAGTAGAATGTTATTCTACTACTAATGCTTTTTTTATTCATTATACACAATACCCTGCAATATTATGTATGTACTCATGTAAACCTATTTTTCACTTTATTTCTTTCTTTATTTTTTCCATGAGATTTCTTCTTTAAAATGAAAAAAGATAAACAAAACATCAACAGCAAAAACCAACACAGACAAAATTAAAAAAAACCCACTTTCTACAGTCTGCATTAATATTTCTGTTTTATTGATGGGTAAACCAAGGAAGAAATTTTATATGTTGTGTCCTAGAGCAGTCTGTGATGGAGCCTGGTCCCAGGCTTGGGTTTTTCAGACTCCTTTCTCCCGAGGCTCTTCTTGTGTTCTAATCAGTAAAACGAAACTTTCTCTTTCATTAAACCTTTTATAAAAACCATAACTTACTGAAAAATCCCTTTGGTAAGCTGGGAGCTGGTGTGTCCATAACATGCAGAGCATGGGGAGTGTGGCTGTGGGAGGGTGAGGTCCCTACACAGCATCAGGAGTGTTGCCAAAGGCGGAGCTGAGCTCGGGGTTTGTGTTCCCTGCAGCGCCCGTACGCCGTGTGGGAGGATTCAGTTAACTCTGCCTCTCTCTACTTCTGGCTTACATTGAAGTGTCCTCATTCACATGTGGAAATTGGCTTTCCTCTAACTCTCCCCAGAATGGCTATTTTGGTGCGAGTTAATAAACTTCGCTACTAATGGCACGTGCTAGAATTGACGTGGTACTGTAACACATGAGTTTTGGAAGGCAGACAGAAAATATTTCATTGGACTGCCAAATCCTTCTTCCACTGATCTTTGTCAGTGCCCAGCAGAAGATATTCATAGAAAGAAATAGTGGTCTTCCTCACACAACTTCCTGTTTTCCAGATCCACATCCCATAGTGGCCATTATCCATAATAGGCATAGTTATATCACTATGAATTTGTTTATTCCTGTTTTGAAGTTACTAATAGTTTTTGACCCACATGTATATATATATAGGACCAGGTTCCACAACTAGGCCCTTCTAGGAAAAAATATTTATTCCGTTAACTTTAAAGTCAGTTCCTTACCATTTTATTAAGAGTCGGTTTGTTCCTGTGTTATTGTTCCCTCCTCATCTTTTCCATACCATTTGTGGAGACCTCTGTCATAACTTCCTTTATTTGTGTTGGAATAGTTTAATTGCTCTGTCCTTGCAGGGAGGTTTTATTTGTCTTTTTGTTTTCTGAGTCTCCTCTATTCTACTCTTAAACCATGGTAACTCTTTTTTCGGAGACAAGGGTTAGAGCTCTCTACTGGTTTTTACTTATTCTGAACACTTAGTCTCTGCAGGCTGTTCAAAATCACGTGTTATCTCCTTGAAAAGATTTTACCTTTTTAGTTGATTTTTAATTTCCTTTTCATAGGAGTATTTTCTATGCAATTTTTGTTTCTTAAACTGTATCAGTGTTCTGACTGCATTTGGTAACTATTTTTGATCATCTATATTCTAACACCCAGTTACATAACAGCTCTGTGGCAAACATACTATTTATAAATCATTTAGATCACTTTTTATTTGTTTTTGAACAGTATGTAGCCTCTGGGAATAATAAAGGAGCCAGCACTACGTGACTTGTCAGCCTTATGGGGAATCTTCTGGTGTTTCTGTCTAGACTGCTTATCATTTATGGACCCTACAATGAGAAATTCTAATCTAACATAAAATGCTCTAAGGCATTATTAGAGTTGTTTGCACTTCACCCTATATATAGTGCAAAATGAACTATATGTGTATTTAGGCCCAGCTCTATAATTCAAAATATCCATTCTAACGCTGAACACATAGTAGCTTTGGTAATGACAGAAAATTTGATTAGAAATACATGTTTGAGATGAAGTGAACGTGACCTCTGTCTGCACAGAGGTCAGTGCCAAAACCTTTGTTTGATTCCACTGGGATCAGAATTCCGTCTCCAATGTGTTTTTCCTGCTTCTGATAGAGACAATGTGTATTAAATTCATTTAAACACAGGGATACTTTGAGACAATAGAATAATGATTTATTTCCACAATTGCCAGTTGTATGGATTATGCAGGAGGGAAAGCAGCCAAGACATGCTGACATATTTAAGATTTCTAAGAAGGGAGCATGCAGTTAAAAGAATTTAATCTCCAGTGCAGACAGCACAGGCCACGAACCCTGATTTTTCACGTCAGAAGGGGTTTAAGGTGCATCTGTTTTAAAAAGCCCTTATGTTCCTGGAGCTATTTAGAAGTGCACCTCTCTTATTTCTTTCTGACATACTGTAATTGTGGGGTATTTTATATAGACTGGGAAACAGCAGATCTATTTCCTCAATTCACTACATTTTTAGTGAAAACATTTGCATGAATGTTTGAGTTCCCTTAATGTAAATAAAAATTAGGCAAAAAAAGCTTTGGGAACAAAGAGTTCTAGATATTTTTTACTATATATTTAATCTCGCCATACTTGTGCCTTTTCATCATAGCCTTCAGTGCCCTTCTCTTTTGGAAGCAGGTATGAGTGTCTTGTGATAAAATGTATGTGTTATAAGCACATTTTCTGAAATTCTTATCCTCTGTTTCTGTAAAGATGTTGCTTTTGTGTTTTTTCATTGGATCTATCCTTGCAGGTCTGTTTATTACAGCTAAAAGAAGCCTTTAGAAGCACCACTGAAAATTTAGAAATATTTGTTGATCTTTGCAGACCTGTAACTAAAGAAACCTTTATTCTCTCACTTCAGAGCCATCTCTTTGTCTACAAAAATTAATACAAATATTGATCTCTGAAGATCTTTGTCATTAGTTACCCAAATGTAGGCTTTCCCTCCAGTTAAGGGATAAATTTCCAGTGCCATAGGACAATATCTGAGAAAATAAATGCAGGTGCTAAACCCCATTGAAGTGAATAGAGAATCTCTGGCTTCCCGGGCTTACCAAGAGACCTTCCTTTGTGGCAGAGGAGTTGGTTTTTGGCAGATTTGTTTATTGCAGTGGGACTTAGACAATGAGGGAACATCTAGGCTGGTGCAGCCAGGGAACATTCCTGGACACTGGCACTGGATCCTCTGTGCTCTTGAGTGCTTAGCACATTGCACAGCCCTCCTTCTGCCAATTGTGCTCTCCCAAACACTTCCCAGGCATGGGGCAGGAGTTTAGCCACTGGATCCACGGATGAATAGGAAACTAAAATTTGCATTGCTCCTCACAGGTGTCTTTTTTAGCCTTGGAGAATACATATTTTTGTCATTGTGCGTATAACTGCGATACAATGAGCAGCGTTAAGGTCCCCAGGCTAATCCCTTGCTAGGAAAGCATTCTCAGTCAATGAGATCGATTTTTATTTGTTTATTTTTGTTTCTTTAATTTCCTAAATTTGTTCAGGACCTGTACATTTGTTTGTGCACTTTGTGTGGCAAAGTAAATTAAAGAAAATAGATGGCAGAAATTCCTTTGCCAACTGCCTGCCTTGAAATCACATTTGAAAAACATATACATGTATTTATAAAACACCATAACTTGCCCGTGTATCAAAAGCAAGAAATCCCTTGTGCTTTTATGTCCTAGTGTACACTATGGCTGTAGGGGAAAATGAAATTTCTTTCTAGTAATAAAGGCATTTGTGGTGATACTATTTTGGTGTGTTTGACAGAACCAGTCATTGCTGGGCTTTTCAGTTCTGATTAATACAAACATTCTAGACATCCAGGAAATACCTCTGTGCTTTTTCATAGCACCACGTAATCCTTGTCATTGCCAGATTTACTGCATTTTTTGTTAACAAATCCAGGTGACACAAGTATTGAAGTCCATCATAAAAGCTGGGCAAGATCAGGAAGGAGGAAAACGGCCTGGACTTGCTGTCACTGAACTAATGACACAATTCTTAACTTTGGCCAAAAGCAGGCTTGGGAAACAAGGCTGATTTGTCAGAGCTTATCTTGAGCAGGTGGGACTTGGGGTGCATTGAGTGCAGAGTTGTGGAGTTGTTTCGTTTTACCAAAATCACCAAACCTATCAAGTCAAGTCCCTTGAGAGTAGTGCTACTTCTTTTCTTTCTTAGTGCCCTTGTTCTTAAACGACAAGCAAAGTAACAGAAGAACATGTAAACACACATAGAAAACATCGCTGTCGTATTTTCCAAATGGCTTTATTTGTATCGTGTTTACAGCAGAAACTCGGTGCCAGAAAAGAGACACTGCATCAGACATTATTACTTATACTCCAGCTGCCAAGGGAAAAATTTTGTCAGTAGCCTTCAGTAATACTTGGACCAAAACCACATGGATGTGCAGCTCTCAGCATGACGTAGGGTGTAGAATGCAGCCTGTCTCACAGGTCCTCTGTTTCTGGAACGGGGTTGGACTCTGCAGGCTGAATGAACACTACAGGGATGTTCTCCGACGTCCATCCTTTCGGAGTCCTGTTGAAGGATCTTCTGGCAGCAAGAGGGTTGGCAAGGATCATGAATCTGGGGTCGTTTAGCATCAGTAGGTTATAATCTGGTACCTTGAATTTAACCAGCTTTGATGCTCTCTCAAAACCACCAAAGGGAGTGGCAACTCTGCAGATATTAGAGAAATAAAATGTGATTTTAAAAGTACCTGTTTTCTTTTCCTCCCATGAGCTGAAAAGAACAGAATCTAAATGGTACTGATTTGATCCCATTTCTTGTTTATGTTTTCAAGCCTTTGGGAAAAGTATTCTGATTGTTTTTCTGGGAAATTCTCTTTAAGATCTGATTTATTTTCCCTTAGATAAAGCCTTCAGCCTTATTTAAAATTTAAATGGGTGGAAGAACCGAGAGCAAAAGATGTTGCAAGAAAACCTTGTCACTGGTGAGTCACAGTTACTAAACTTATTTTGCTGGTGATAAGTTGGTAAGTCTGAAAACGTATCTTGACACATTCTCTCTAGCAAGTAATTAGTTCAGGAAGTTCTCACCCCATTTTCTCCTCTCCCCAGTTGCTTGTTCCTCTCACCACACTGTATTTCAGCACCGCATTGTACCAGTTAGAACGTATGTGGGTTGTGCTATAAACTTGGGTCACTTATGGGATCTGGGTTAAACAAAGACCCTTCAAAACAAAGGAGCACTTTAAAATCCGAATTATTTCAGCAATCTGGTTTATGTCGTTATACTCAAACAATTGTAGCAATACAAGTGAGAAGGCAGTGGAGTGTAATGTGAAGCAGAAAGGAACAGCCAAAGACAACAGGCTCTGGAAAGGAGGGGAATGGGTGAGGACTTGATACACCAGCTTTGTTTCTGAAGAAAATGTTTATGTAACTAAACCCTGAAACACTGTTGGGCCAGCGTCTTTCATGTTGTTTAAATGTGAATGTTCCCTCAGGCAGTAAGCCTGAGAAACTGAAAGATGAGGAATACTCAGCTGGAAGTGACTGTTACATGCATTTGCAAATATTTTAAACCAGTATTTCCAAAAACCTCCTGTGATTATTCTATATACGCAGGTTTCAGGCTGAAGAAACGTCTTGAGTTTTGATGTCACTTTTTCCAGCCTCCTTTGTATAAACAAACATATGTGCCCTGCATTTTGATGAGCTGCATGACTTTGCTGGGATATGTTCTAACCTGTTTAGAGTGTCAGATTTTTAAGCTACACATGAGCACCTGATTTCTGCAAAGCCAGATATGCAGTGGCACGGGAAAGTGAACTTTCCTTGAAATGGATTTTCAACCAGCCTTAATAGACTTCGTGTGTGGTACAAAACAACAGATCTGCTGGAATATAATTCCAGTGGCTCTAGGGGTTATAGCAGAAGCCCAGAGAAATTAATACCAACAGAAACTAACAGATCATGTGAAGATCTGACTGGGATTTTCAGTAAGATAACAAAACCTAAGGAGAATTAAGTACACACACAACGAAGAGATTAGTTCAGGAAAATGAATGTGTGACATAAAGGAAGTGGTACTGCTCTGTCATTACATGGATAATTCACTGAATTTTGGTATGAGCAGCATTTGTTGAAGGGGCTGGTGTTAACTCCGAAGCGTCAATCCTTGAGATATAAAAAATCATGAAAGCTCTGGGCAGGCACACTCGCTGAGAGAACACTCCTTGGGATTAAGCTCTAAAAATGTTTCTCAAATGAAGATAAGATGTTGCAACAGAGGCAGCCAGTCCAGGTATTAAACTCTCTTGAGGTCAAAGATGTTTTATCCAAAGTGCCTGTGGTATCAAGCTTTTCTTGTGCAACTGTCTTCTAGGCCACAGTGTCAAACTGGGTACCGTATGATACCGATTAAACATAATTGCTTGGTAATTGGCACAGAGTGAATGTAGTGATCTACATCTTACTGGATAATAAAGATTGTTTTAATTGCTGCCCTAATTGCCATGCACATTCTCACATTGTTGTGGTATTTAATTCTCATTGATACGTGTATTAAAGGGATAATCAAAATAAACAGAGTAATGATAGCTGTATAAAATGCAAACCAGTTCTGTTGTCTAAAACATCCTTCTTGTAGTACTTTAGAGTTTTAAATACAGCATATTTCTGTAAGTAACAGGAACAGGAAGGTGTTTTATGGAAATTCAGATATCTTCTCTGGCAAAATACCTGCATGTAGTTCCTGTTCAGTCTGGCCTCAGAACTGTGCATTTCTGCATTATAGGCAGAGACACATGATGATTGACATGAAGGAGAGTACAGTAATTGGCTAATAGACGTTAATTTGCCTTTACAGCAGCAGTAAGTATATTTTTGTGAGCAATAACTTGTCTGACAACATGGTGTTGCAATGACCTCTGTTGTGTGCTCATCAGCTGTACCACTTGAGCTCTGATTCACTGTATAGAAGCCTAAAAGATTCCAGTAGTCATTGCTCATAGTGAGGGCGGAAACACTGGTTCAGAGCCATAGGAAATGGCACCAGGAAGTGTACCAGATTGTTTAATATTCACTTTGCATATTCCTAAAAAGTAGGTGCATGATTTAACAATAGCAGGCACAATCGTGTTTATTTTTAGCTGTTGTTTTAGCAGGAGTCCTTTTTTTTCCCTTCTTTGGTCTTTCTTATTGAACATTATATTGTCTCAACACGGGAGACTGCCTGCAGTTGATTATTTGGGAAAGTCTGAAGAGATGCTTTAACTGTATTAGATTAGCACCTTCAATAACATAATTACAAAAAAAGCCCGAGTTTCGTGTTTTAAAATGGGACTGTAATTCATAGAATGTTCTGTTTATTGTTAATTCTGTGCAAGAAGGAGACATGGGAGCAAAGAACCTGATCCTGCAAAATGCTCTGGGCTTCATGGGAGCTTAGTGCAAGAGCTAATGCTAATTTCACGGAGGCGTGGAGGTGCTAAGGAGCTGGCTAAGCACCCAGCTTCCACTAATCTCACATCTCTTCAAGTCAGCGCCCAAAATTCCTGGGAGACTCTGGATCCCAGCATTTTTATAATAGAGTTCAGAATCCATGAGTCAATAAAAGCAGACCCCTGTCCAGACGGACTGCATTCCTGTAGTGTTTTTGAAGGAGTCGTCTTTGGGAATTGAGAAAGCTGAGTGAGAATTTATCTGGTGGGAGAGGCAGAACTAGTCAGACTTGCTTGTCCTATGTGAGTAAGATGTAGCGCTTTGTATGTTACTCATAATCCTACCTCTGACATTTTATCCAGCTCCAAGAAAGCAGATGGAATATAGGTACTAATTTAACTAATATCATAAACTCCCCAACAAATGCAGATTCCTGCTGCTTTCCCGCAGATGGTTACTGGGTGCTTCCACACAAGAAATCTTGCCACTAGGAAATACTTCTTCAATCCTAATAGGAATTAATCTCTGTGCTTTTAATCCATGCCAGTGTGCATCTGTTCCAACACATCAGGCCTCCCGAGCTGCTGAAGTTGCGTTGCTTTTACAGCTTGTTGTGTAACAAGGAAAGCTGAGAGGAACCTGAAATGGCCTGTAAAGTCCGAGTGCCACTTTAACCGGCGCCACGGAATGAGCCAGGAGGGATGTGAGTCCCGTTTCCCTTGGGAATCCTGTGGATCACACTCACTGTTAACCACACCCCTTCCTGACTAACCATGACTGTGCCAGTGCTTTGCAGGAGAACAAACAGAGTGGCTCTTTACTGACTGGTGAAGCAGGATAGAAAGCCTTGATAGATACCCTCGCTGATAACAAAATGGGGCTATTATATCCCACTCTAATTGCTTAATACGGTATCATTTGCTTTCTCTCCAAGACTGCAATTAAAGAAGGAAAGGATGCTGTGACCTAGATGCACAGAATGTCTTGGGATCTAGACAGAGAAGTCCACTTCTCTTGGCTTGCTAGGCATCCAGTGTGCCCTCTGTTTTGAATCCCATAATCAGACGCTCCCCTGGGCATTTTTAGGAGTGTAGGCACCTAAGTCATGGCTGTAAAGTCCTCTCCAAGAGGCGAGTATCTTGGGTTTCAATGCACATTCTCAGTTTCTTTTTGGATCTACTCCTTCTTGCTAGGTCCACCAGGCATCCTTTTATTTTCTTCTGGATGTCAATTTTTTTTCCATGAGAAGGAGAGTTGTGGTGAATTATATGTTGTTATTATATTGTAATTATATATATATATATATTATATCTTATTGTTTTGAATTTACCAATTTGATAGTCTGGATTTGGATTTATGTGCCAGGTTTTTATGGCCGCTACAAGGGAGAATATTGATCTTTTCCTTATATGAATTGCACGTATGTTCAAGAAATTCTGGCTGTAGTGAGCCACAGTTCTGCCATGTCATACACAGAGAAGATCCCCATAGAAAGAAATCCAAATAGTTAGTGTTGTAGAGAGGACAACTAACAGAACATGGGACCACAGAGACAGCTAGAAATCCACAAAGAAGCAGTCAGACACCATCTCAAGACACACATCCCTGTTAATGGAGTCTCTGTGTCCTGCCTGATCCTGTCCTTCACAGTAAGGACCAGCATCTCTTTTGTGAGAGGGAGAGCTGACTCTGTCTCCATGTTTATGCATCTTTGGCTTTTTCCTTGGGCTGTCTGTTGTTTTGTTCAATTCCTTTTCTCAAGGACAATAACTATAGTACACAAACTGTGCTGTTACTGTTCTAGTGTTGGCAGCTGGGGCACATCTCTGCGACTTGTGTTTGCTACTTTGTGTGCTGAGAAGAGTGTGCCATACAGACTTAATTATTAACATGGCAATGTATGTTGCTCTTAGGAAATCAGAATTGGTGCAGTGTCTGCAGGACCAGTTTTGATGTTGAATTGTGTAATGTTTCAGCCCTTGCACTCATAGCTGAGACTCACATGGACATCAGGAACACAGTGAGGTCTGTGGTGCTTCTCCCTTAAGTTTGTGTTGCCATGAGCCATTTTCCTTTTCAATGGATTGCTGTCTGGAGTTTTGAGGGAGGGTTTTGCTTTGGCTCAGCTGGCTGGGTCTCAGCAGGGGTTGTTTAGAGAAGATCTGACCAAACCTCAATAAATACAAATAGTGGAAATGGTATGAAAGAAAGCAAATGGCATAAATAAGAATCTGTTTTAAAACTTTAAAAACCCAGTGTTGTCCATATATCCAAAAGTTCCACTGAAAGCCTTAATATACCTGTTACTAGTAAGTAAAGCAGTGTTTTGCCTGTTAATTTGTTACTGAAGGTTATCAAAGGTATAAAAACTGTTAAATGCCATAAAATGTGTAATCTGCAAACTAATCTGTGAGGGATTGATTGCAGGTTGAAGTTCAGTGTACTGTCATTGCCTAAAAAAGGCTACATGTGTTGTATTAAAAAAACCCTAAACATGAGTGGTTTGCATTTACAAACCAAGTTTTGACTGAGAGTTTTGTTTCTCTAGTATTTATGTACTGGTACCTACTGAAGTCAACTGCAGAAATACTGAAAGGAATTTGAAGCCCTTATTTCCCATATATTGAATACATTGCATCCGATACTTTCTTTCTTTCAGTATTTTTAACAACTTATCTTATGTTCCTGGTTCTAAAATTTAATGTTGGGCCCACACTTTAGAGATAGACTAGTTTCCTCCTTAGTGCTCTTGTTTGCCACTTTTGATGTCTGTGTGTGTTCATGTTTATGCATACACTTGCAAACACAGGTGGTAGGCTTTTTTACAGCTGGTGGAAGGATTATATTTCATAGTAACTTTTCTCTGCTCTGTAAAAGTCAATGTCCATTCAGAATTAATTACCTGTTAAAGCTCCTGTAGTCAGGCAGTTCTGGCTTTGCTTCTGGTGTAAAAAGTTTAGGATACAAAGCTTCCAGCAGCTCTGGATCATCCCTGATGGCTTCAATCCAGGGAGACTGGTAATACTTCGGCACAGCAGTAGTGTTGAACTTTTCGGGAGGAATTTCTTTCAGTGGTCCAGAATATCCTGCAAGGTAAAATCATTATAATGATACTTTGTGTTTTCTGCTTCCTTACCACCATCCTGTGTAACTAGAACTAAGACACCATCATTCCTCAGGAAAAATGAACAGTTGGGTCAAGTCACCTGGCCAAAGCTACACAGAAACAGAAAGCTGGCAGGGGAAAAGTGTGGCCTTTTGGGTAACTGCTCCAAAATATTCTGACCTCTTTTGAGGCTAAGTTTGTTCGAGTTTTATATAAATTTGTTTCCATTGTAAGCATTTCTTTGAAACTGGACTGTAGCTACACAGTGCTTGGGCAGAATTAAAAAGAATTTTAAAACCAGCCTTTTGATTATAACTCAGATAATTCCAAAGTTTTTGGGTGAAATTTTTCAGAAGCATTAAAAGGAGTTAGGATCACAGTCATTATAGTGGTGGTTTCCTCTCTGATTTAAAATGTCCAGCCTACTGGGTTCTCTGGTCCTTTTCCTCATCTGAAAAAGTGAATGATCAGTTGTTCCCTCTGCATAATCATTTGAGGATCAGGCTTTGATCAGAATTTTACTAAAGAAATTAATTCCTTATTCAGTGTCATTTCTTCTACAGCCAAGTGCAATAGGACAGGAATAAACTGTGAGGAAGACTTGAAGAATTAAAACCAGCAACTGATTGACCAACTATGTGAGTTACAATATTTATTTGAAATACAAGGGAAATCTATTCTATCCTTTTACCCTTCCACTACATTTAACTTTTTAAAGAACTCTTCTTCCTTCAATAAGCTTAAGACCCCCTGTGGTTTACTATCTCCTCCTTTTGCCAGACCTCTTTTGCCTAAAGAAGGGCTTGAAGGTTTGTATCATGTCTTAGCAATGGAAATTCTCTCTGCTTGCATTGTATTTGCCCAATGGATGCCCAGAGCCTTAGCAGTCACTGACAGAGCAGCACTGACCTAGTTTGCATGGACTGGAAAAGGTCTGCACAAAACATGCATTGAGTAATTCTGAACAAAGAATGAATTTGTAAAAATCACGGGCTGCTCATGGATAATTCATAAACAGGAAGAAGGGCTATATCACTGAATAAATTAATTAAAACAAATTAGCCTTCTCTAGTCTTTAAAGAATACAAAATAAGGCCTTCTTGTAACTCACTGCTTTAAATAAAGCCAACAGTACCCCCACAGTTAAGGATTTAAAAAAGAACAGTTTATGCAGCCAGAGGCAAATCCCTTTTAAAGTTACTCCTCTCTGAAGGGTTCTAGCAAAACTTAGTGACTTCAGATTTACATTGATGGACAACTAAACTACAATGACTAGCTTTCACACTCTTGAGCAATGTGTTGCATATTAGAAACAAAGGTTTGGCAAAGAAAAGTCAGTATATTAATGTGGTTTTAAATCCGAGGATCTCTTTCTCAGTGTTTTTAAGACCAATAAATATAGGACCAATCTCTCTTGATATTAAGGTATGCTTTCAGTTTAAGGAGAAGTAGTACATTGGGTATGTCAGATCTTTTACAAATTAATAGAAGCAACTAAGAGCACCACTTTACATTTCGGTGAGAGATCCTCATTAGTTATCTAACTCAAATGTATCCATTTCTAATAGTAAGTCCATTAACAAATTCTGCTTTATAAAAAGTCCTTTCTCCGCTCTGAAATGAGAGCTAAGTATGTTCACTGCCTGTGAGCTCACACATTACCTGGGGCAATGTTGTCAGGATGTGGTGGGCTCCGGGGATCAGGTGTGTTGGGAGGTGTCATTGGGGCCATTCCTTCCACGCTGAGCCCGTCCATTCTCACACTCGGGATGGGCTCCCCACGCTGCATTCCAAGGGAAATACATATCACTTGCAGGCAAGACAAACTGTGATTGATTCTCTGGTGAGGGTTGGGGTGATGCTCCAGTGTACAGCCCAGACCTCATTCCCAGGGTGTACAGTCCTGCTGCTTGGTACCCTGCTAGCTAGACAGTACTGCCCAGGATGTTCTGCCTGTCAGCCAGTAGAAGCAGCAGTTTCACAACTCTCTTACATTGTCTCTGGAACCAAAAATGTCTGGTTTTTCAGTGTTAAGAGTGTGATCTGATCACAGTTTTAAATGTCTGTATTACAAGTGTGTGAATGTTTCATGGACAGCATTGGAGCTGTTGTGAGCTAGGTCAAGAGCATTCCTAAATTACAGCCATCCACCCGAGCTGCCTGACATTTTCCTGGGATATTTAAATATTGATAAGCAGTCTATGAAGAGGGTTCATGCTGTCTGCTACTGACACCAATCACCACAAAATCTTCTCAGGCATATGGGCAGTTCACAGCAAAGAGCTGCTCTGGTCATTTTGACAGGGAGCCCCATAAAATGTCCCCACTACACATTAAAAGCTGTTCTCTGCCAGACAGAGCACTCTTGCTACCCAAATGTTCCAGAAATCTGGCAAGTTTGAGCCCTGTGAGTTTCAAAGCACTGATTCTTCAAAGCATCTCTTCCCCTATCAGTTGAAAACTCACTGCATTTGTTGAACTGCTTTTGTTTGGGATTGTCTTTTCCTTTATTTGTAATAGAAATAACAACTTCAGTGCAGGTCACTTTCTGGAGGTTCATGATATGCTGTTATTTTCCACCCTCCTATCGGGTTATCGGTTCGAAGGAAACATCCAAAAGCTTAATCATTGTTGCTTAAATATAGAATTAGAGTCTCATAAGAAGTCAGTATCTTAATTTAGCTATGACACATAGGCTAAAAGCAATTTAAATATAGACTGGTTTAGAGTAAGAGTTTCTTGAAGTAGGAAAGCAAACAAATAATACTTGTTTAAACCTGAAACAACAAAAAAAACTATGAAGGCAGAATGTTTTTTAGTCATCCTGAAGTATGTTAGCAAGATTAACTTTGGCAGGCAGAATCGTAAAGATGATGAAGACACCACCAGTGGTGGCTAAATAGACACTTAAGGGAAGGGAACAGGAGCCAGAGGCATCATTTTTTCATGTATTGAAATGTCATACTCGGTGTACACCATGTGTACTCTGTGTTTTGGGGGGAAGAAGTGGACCAGAGGGAAACGGATCTGTCAGGCTCTAGCAGAATCATGGAAGTACACACAGAATTCTGACAAGATTGATGATGTGCTCAGAATTTATCTGTGTAGCTTCTAATACTCGGCAGAGGGAGAAACTGGGGGAGCAGTATTCATAAATGGGCTTCTAAATAATAGTATTTAGTAGCAGCTGTGGGTGTTTAATTGAGTTATTCAGGTTTTTTTTTTATAATGTGGGATTTCTTTTGTGCAGATTTATTTTAAAAAGGCAGATTTATCAAAGCTCAAACTTGATCTCATTTTATCCCTGTGTAATTTAACTTCTGCTGAGTGAGCGATCAAAGAAGTTTGAAATATCTGTACCGTATGAAATGTAAATTTGTTTTTTTTAGTTGTCTGTAAGATGTCCATAAAAGCTAGTCTGACTGTGTTTCATTAGTAATTCAGTACAAAATACTCACATTTCTTGGCTTGTTTGCTACGTAATGGTAATTTTCATATGTGTATTTATCAGATCTCCGCTGGCGTCTCTTGAAGAGTCTGGCGCCTCTGTTGCTGAGTGTGGAGAGTTCCTCTACCATGATATCTCTGGGCGTGCTGACCTTTTTTCCAAGGTTTAAGGTGGGTGAGACTGCAACACAGTGGGTAAGTACAAACCTGTTTGCTTTAAATGCCTGATATTCCACCCCTTGCACCTGAAATCTGACAAGATGTTAGTGCATACTCAGCTGACACGTAGCTCGGCTTCGTAGGGGGTTAGTGAAATTAATCCTTCTTCCAGAAGTTTGGAGGAGAGCACTGAACAACACAAACCTGCTTTTTTGAAGGTGCCAAGCACCTCAAGCTGCAGATTTACTTCAGTTGAAAGGCATTCAGCTGTCACCAAGGTCAGATCTATAGTGTCCTACACACCATATCAACGGCAGACTAGTGAAAACTGGCTTTTCCTGAAACAGGGAGCAAAATCCCCACTGACCCCAGGTGCCCACATCAAACCTTCGGTCAGCTCTCTGTGTCCTGCATTGGATAGATGAGAGAGAACCTCTTTGAAACATACCTACCAGTTTCTTATTGCTTATAAACATTTTATTTTTAATTATGCTTTTATATTCCGCTCGCTTTTATAATCCAGGGCACGTTTGGTCCTTTTAAGGAAAATTTGCATTAGAACATCTCTGTTAAATAGCATTTTAAAATAATTTTTAAACTAACTTTCAAAATAAAGCTAAATGTGTGAAAAATGAGGGCCCTAACAAAGAATTAAAACATGCTACTAGGAATTGATTCATTTAGAACATTTTATTTTCTATTCTCTCTAAGAGGAAACTGAAATCCTAGATGCAAATTACTTTATTCACTACTTGGGAAGAATTCCTTCTTTGTCTTTATTCACATCCTGGGGAATTTGAAAATGAGAATGCATAAACAAGGGAGGGGGAGATCAATCAGGACTGTAAACAGAGAATGCTGAGTGTCAGAATTCCTACTGGTCACCTTTGTGGTGGTGTTCTGGAAACTGGGGTGCTGGTGGCCCTGAGCAGGCTATTGCTGAGTGATAAAACAGATAAAACTTAAACCTTGGAATACAGTTACTTAAACACTGAAGAAACTATTTCCTGCTTGCTTATTTCTGCTTGGTATGTTGTACAATTTAACAAATACAACAATAATTGGATCACATAGTAAATACAGAATTTCTAAGGAAATCATTCCCATTGCCACTTACTTTAATACTTATAATTTTATTAGTTGAAGTTGCCCTCAGTTCATAAACTTCAGGAAGAAAAAGAGGATGATACAGTGTGCTTTGGGGATTATATCAATGGTCTATGTGTTTCTTTGATTCACTTATTCAAAGTTTTATTCTGTTATTTCTTTAATAAGAAGACATTCTGTCCTTCACATGTTCCTATGGTCTACAGGATTTAAAATTCTGAAATTTGACATGTGTTTTATTACATTAAAATGAAATGAAAACAAATTATACGTAAGGCACTATATCTTGCTTTCAGGGTAAGCACCCAGGAAGCCAAGTTTAAAATTAACATTACAAATTAATTAACTGCAAGAACTACCTGATGCCAAAGTTAGTATTGCATAATGAAGAGTTTCATTTTGAGTAAATGGCATGTTCAACCTGGCATGTGTCTCCTAGTGATGTTATATTGGAAAAACAATGCGATGTGTGACATTTACTTGAGACAGGTATATTAAATATTTAGCCAAAGCTGTGCAGACAAGAGTTTTCCATGTAGTAAATCAAACAAATTGGTGGGCCCTGGAGTGCATCACTGTTGTTCCACTTCTGTTCATACGGATTTCAATTGAAAGTTTGCAATGGCTTTAACAGGAACAAGAGCAAGTTAACTGGATCAGGAGCTGGATCATGCACTTCTGCTTTAAAAATAGTGTGTGCAAGGAATCCTGACAACCTCCTGTTATTTAAGAGGTAGCTACAAAACAGAGAGTTCTTAACATGGGAGAAAATGACTCAGCTCACCCAGTGTAGCCCTATCAGGGACAGATAGTGGTGGGGGTTTGGCTCTGGGGTGGAGATAACCACGCTGGTTATTGGCCTGTGGCCTCAAATTTAGACCTCAAGGCATATTTTGATTTTAGCATTTCTCAAGGTGAGTCCACACTGCATACATACTGCAGAGATATGGACTGTTGGGTGGTTTTGTGTTAGTAAGGAGTAAGAAATTTGCCCCACAAATCAGCAACATTCCTTGTTTGTACACAGAATGGGTGGTATGCACATCCCCAGAGACTGTGGTGCCAAGATGGTTGGAGATCTCTGTCCAACCACTCAGGATTCTGCTGGGACACACTGGGTCTTATCTATTTTGGGCCTTGCTGTTCCCTTACATGCATGCTGTTCTTGTTAATGTTAACTGAAGGCTCCAAGCTACTTTGTAAGCCACAGTTGTGTACTATTGTGTATCCAGGCAGCATCCCAAAATTGTAAGTGTGAAGTTCATTTGAATTCCTTGCCAGCTAAAATCTAATCATCTGTCTGGTTTTATGATGTGTCTAGGGATTGTTTCAGTGTCAGTGCAGAAAGGGTGATGAAGAATGAGAAAAGGAGGACGTTTAGAGGATGATAGAAAGAGAACATAAATGTCATACATGGATGTTGTAAAATGATATTAAAAGTTTATTTAATAGTTTAATACTAATCTTAACCTTTCAGCTTCATTTCTTTAATTTGTTCCTGCCACATTCTTTCTGTCCTGTGCTTAAAATCATAGCAGACTATATTTCAGTATGACTTATGTGGTTCCTCCTGCATTCATTACCTAATACTCCTTTGATCATCCAGTTTACAATCTTCTATATAAAGTTTAATAATGAATTTCAGATAGTGTGTTTGTTGTGGTGTCAGACCTAAGACTTTTTAACTGTATCAGGAAAGCTAGTTAATCATGTAGCTACTGAAGAATGATTTAAGCAGTAGCATAGAGCTGGACATGAGATTCAAGTGATGAACTCCAAGGGCTTCCTAAACATACGTATTTACATACATGTTTACCTCTCCCAAGTAGCCTCGGAAATGTTATGATTAGTCCAAGTCTGCCACTGTGAAGCCCAGGGTTTGTGCAGGTCCCTTTATCCACAGCACTGATCTACTGCAGCAGCCTCTTTGAGACCATAGCAAGGTTTGCAGTTGGTCTCTATTCCTATTTCATGACTTCTCAAACTTCTCTAAAACACAAATCCATGTCCCACAGCCCAGCGGATGTGCACTTCCAGTCATCACCAGTCTTGCCCACAGTCTGGTAGTCTCAGTCACTGGTGAAAAACTTGTCTGATTTTGGAGTTTATCAGCAACTGTTCCTGCTACAAATACCTTTTAACAAGGACTTGGAGACTCACTGTTTACCTGAAAGCATTGTAATAAAAGGGGGCTGAAATAAAAACGCAGTAGGTGAGTTTTCTGTGTCATTCCAAGCCTTGCATTACAGAATCTTCTGCTGGTGTGTCAGCAGTAGGAGTTTCACAGAGACTGGCTTAAACTGTACATTTAGTTTTTACATAATTACCAGATGCAGGACTGTCATTAAGAATAGTGATGCAGAAAGACAGCAGTTCACCTTCCAGATCTCGGGTTTAGCTTGGTGAAATAACCATTCAAGGCAAAACAAAATGCCAAAAATTAGTAGAGCTGAGTTTAGCAATTTAAAAGCCAGATTTCTCCTTGATTTTTCCAAGACTTGTTCAGATTTGGTCCCAAAGAACTAATTTATACTTTGTGTGACTACGGCTTTGGTTATTCTTCTGTTTCCTAACTCACTTCACCGAGCCTGTACAGACTCTTTTTTCCACCCATTTAATGGAATTTCTTTTTTTTTTTTTAAATTTAATATCCCAGGCATCCAAAGAAGATGCAAAAATAGAATGTACACTGAAAGGGTTATGCCTTCAGTGGCCACATATCACAGCCTATCTTCCAGGATAAGCTGTCATAACTATGTGTATGAATCTTGACAGCAAATCTGATAATACGTAAATAATAAAAGGAAAGATTATGTGAGGCAAATGCTAAGCATCAGCACAGATTATCCAATAACACCAATGATGTCAGGGGCTGTATGGTGCATTTATTAGTATTGCTATGAATAGTAGCAGCATTTACCATGTGAAATGCCTGGTTCCAAACAAACATATGAAAGACCTTTTTTTTTTCTTTTGCCCTGAAGAGCTTGCAGACTATTTCAGGCACATATAGTGCTTGGGTTTACAGTACCAAAAAAAAATGGAGTTCTGATGAAATCTGGAAGGGCAGACTGGCTTTCAGACTTGAGTGCGTGTTCAGTGGAGAATGGAAGCAGGAAAGAGGTATTTGCTTAGGAATAGAAACTGCAGGAAAAAACCCCTCTGCAAATATCAGAAGGAGCTTCTTTTTCTAAGATCCATGTGTCTCTTATCCTACTCTTCCTGCAATTGCAATGGTCATTGAGTGAGTGCAGAAACCATGACAAATTCTTTGGAGCAAAAGCCCACCAGAAATGTTTTCGAAACTGGAATTTAATGTTCAGTGTTTCATCCTATGCAAGCGGTATAACTTTCATAAATTCTAAACATTAATGGAGCTTCCTGTTTTTCCAGTGAGTCTTGTGGGGTGCTTATCACTTTTAGAAAATTGATCTTTTATGTAGATGGTAAAAAAGGCTTCATGAGCAGGATTGGAAGGATCTCCAAAAGCATCCAGCACATACCTAATGAAAGCCAAGCAGATCTGTATACCAAGTGAGTTAATTGCTTCTTAAGGTGTCATACTAGAAGCATAACTTTTAGAAAATCAAGCAACCTTCTCATAAAAGTGTCTGCATTTTCCTCAGTGCAACAGCAGAGAAGTGAAATTTCTTTCATGTAAGATTAATTGGTGGCTGCGCATTAGAGAGACTTGCCAAGTGCTAGTAGAATGTGTTAGTTACAAAGACAAAGTTGGAGAGGAAGGAACAGAGATGTAAATATTTGTTTCAAATTTTTTTATCAGTCATATAAAAAAAAGCTGAGTGGAACAGTAATAAAAAATAGAGTGGGCACAGATCAGTATGTTTCTGAGATGATAGCCTTTTAAAATGGAATGAAGTCATGTTATTAACCCCAAATAATGTTCTGAAAGGCTATCCTAGCAGAATGTACATCAGCTGTTAGATTACTTCATTCCTCCACAGCAGTTGTTCATCTGAAAATAGCTTTCAAATGAAAAGAGGCAACTACAAAAGGATTAGTTACCATAGGCAGCATGATACTCCCACAAGATTATTTATGGCAAAACACCCAGAGACAAAGCTGTAAGAGAGTTAAACTCTATGATTAAAAAACTGTATTAGGGAGGGCTAGGGGACATTGCATATGCAGTAAGCTGGGTTCAGTGCTATACCATTTCTGTGTATTTCATCCATAATGGCTGATGCTTGTTCTTTCCTCTCTTTGACCAGGGCAGAATCTGATAACATTGTGATTTGCTGATACGATTTTTCCTTGCTGGAAAAAAAACAACACATTTTTACGTTGTTGAGCCAGCGCGCACTATTTCATTTCATTTCGGCCAACTTTCATTTCCAAAAGCCTGTTCAGAATGGCTGAGCAGGGAAGTCAGGTATTTCTGACAGAGAAAGACTGCACTGCAAAATGCACTGGCAGCTCTTGCTTGCAGACAGATGTTAGGACACGTTTTGATGGACAGAAGGTCCCAAGGAGTGGACTTGGAGTTGGCTGTGTAAATTCTCCAGCAAAAATCAGTGTCAGTGGCCTAGGCCTTGTCACATCTACATATTATATTAAAAGATGTAAACTCATGACTCATTTTAATTTACATCTTGGTTTATGATTTTAGAAATGTTACATTTTGAAATTTACTCATCTAGTAAGAATTTGAGGAACGAAACAAGTTACTTTGGCATCTTTAAAGGAGGTGCATTTCTGACCAAGTAAAAAAAAAATAAACACCTTTTAAATTGCCAAGTCAAGAGGTTACATAAATGTCTTTTCTATGACAGTTTGTAGGACAGACAATGTCAAAACATTTCAGGAAACAATACACTTACCCTAGTGTTTTGTTGTGCAGATAAAAAGCAGTCTCAAGGCTTTAGCTGAAGCTTCAGGAGTTAGTTATGCATGGGGATGACCTGCCTGGTCCCGGATGGTTTGTACCCTGGTGCTTGGATCTGCATGGTACCTAGTACCGAGGCAAACTGGGGGCTGATCCTCTTCAAAGGGGTTGGCATCCAGCTGACATCAACTAGTTATATTTAGAATCAAACACTCCAGCCTCTCATATCTTCCTGGCAAAAGAAGAGAACAGAGAAGATTCAACTGCACCCACAACAAAGACAGTTTACGTCCCTTTCAGAGCTTATTGGAAGATTTGGTGGAATGCTCCCCTCGTACTTGCACAGATCATTCTCCTCATCTCCTCCTCACCTCTGAGAATAATAATCTATGTCTTACAAGCAGGAAAGAGACATTTAAAAATAAGGTGGTAAATATATGGATGGGCAAGACTATATTGGATGAGAATGGCATGGGCTAATCCTTCAGTGAAAGATGAAACCGTGCTTCAGTAGGAGCTGATGGCTAAAGTCAGTGGCAGATGGCTGATCTACAGAGTCTGTTCTGAAAAAGAAATGAGATTTTTTTCCAGTGTTTTATGTGCTAGGGAGTAATTGCTCAAGAAGCACACGCCTCACAAACTGTTACTGAAAATCCCTTCGTTTTCTCTGTGCGTTAGGGACAGAAGCCTGCAGAAATTTGAAGCTTAACAACATTCAGCATTCCAGGATAGTGTTGTATCAGTTTATCAAAGAAATGTGTGATATGTAGAGCACAGATATTTCGTGACAGCGACCAGCTTTGGACACAATAGAACAGTGGCAGAAGGAAACATTCCCCCCTTACCTTCCTGTCTGAATGCAATAAGATGAATTACGGGGCAGTAAAAGCCAGGTGAAGTTTTTGTATTTACAATTTGGATCTGAGTTTGTTCTAGCAAGTTCTTTTCCTTGTGGAAAATGATGGTCTTATTTGGCTTGGAGGATTGATCAGAAAATTGCTCCTATCCTGATATGACAGCAGTAAGGGATTCTGACTGTAAATGACATCTGGGGAGTAATAAAATGCACTGACACAATGTGCATAACTTTTCGAGCAAGAGGCTCTCTGAGAAAGATAAAATGCATGTGCCTGATGCAATGTCCTGAAAGTGTGTCTGTCCAACCACCAAACTGCATTGTTTTCCCCTCAAGCTTTCTATTCCCAGGCTTAGCTTTGCCCAGTGTATTTCTGAGATCCTTGGCCATCTCTGCCCCGAAGAAGTGTTCATTTTAATCCTCACCATCAGAATTTATCTACTGCTGTTACTCATTGGTAGTCTTTTTCTAGTTTTTGTGCTTGGATCAGACACTGTCAACAGTACCAATGATCATGGTGACAGTCTTGGTTGAATCTTATCTAGGTGTTCAACTAACAGCCAAGATTGGTCTCAGTGGTCTCAGCCAACCTGTCAAGTGGGATGGAAGGAGAGCCTCTCAGGGACTGAAAGCTGCTTTCTTTATAATGCTCAAAGAATTTCAGGGCCCACATTATACACCAAGTTGCTAATATGTCATTCATATATATACATGACTAGTAGAATGTCCATAATAATGAGTGAGGGTTAAGGAAGGTGAAAGAATTACAGTCCCATGTGTCATCATCGCAAAATCAAACCTTGCATTTCAATGAGAATAATTATTTAACTAGTGGCAAACTAGGATGATTAAGTCAGGCTGTGAACAAGGACAGCATTTACCTGTCTCCTTCCTTTAGGTCATTTTTGTTTAGCCAAGACTTTTCCTTCTGGTCTGGTCTTTTCCAGCACCTAGTGAGATCTTTCCCACCACACTGCTTCCTCTGAATTGCATAACTGACCAGAAAGAATGCCCAGGCTGGCAAGTGGAAAAAGACTGAACCAGTTCTCACTCATTTTCTTTCTTCTTATGTCCTTTGCTTCTTCTTCTCTTCTCTTCTCTTCTCTTCTCTTCTCTCTTCGCACATGGAAGAAAGGGAGTTACTGTAGTTTTCTCTCAAACTAGACTTAAACTAGAGGCATTTTAAATACTGAATAATGCCTCAGTTATTAACAGATACTTAAATTCATCCTGCAACTAGGACTGCCATATATGCTAAATTTTATGCCATGAGTTGAAATCAGTGTACTATTCAGGCTAATAAAGCTAATGTATGCCTAGTGTCTAATTCACAGTATGAGTGATACCTGTTGGTAAATAAGGGGGTTGTAGTTACCACACAACAGCAAAGTCACTGTTCAATTCATGATGTAACTGATGTTTCTGTATTCTGTGTCCCTATTAGCTTCAGACAACTATTTACAGGTATAACTTACTGTGAAATACCTGACTGGAGCCAAAGAATCAATTAGGTGGACATAAAGTGCCAACAGTTGCTGTTTTAGATAAAACTAAAGGGGGAGATAAACTTCCAACCATTATTTTTTTAAATGAAACCGGCCCCATAGATGTAAGTGTACCTATAATCTTGGTTCTACTTAAATTCTGAGCCTAAGCCTCCTACATGTGTTGCAAATGAGACTAAGTCCTGTTGATGCCATAGGTTTTCATGAAGTATGTCCTGCATTTTGTCCAAGGCAATACAGGGTTCCCCATTTTCACTTCTAAATTCAAATTTGTTTGGAAAAAAAAAAAAAGGTAGTTATGTGGAATATACTTCCCTGCCTATGAAAACTGTGGGAAAAGCCATTTTTTTCATATCTCCAGTTTTAAGTTTTGCTTAAGGAAAAGAAATCATTATTATTTTCAGGTGAAAAATGAAATATTTTTATTTCAATTTTATGCTGTATTGGTAATTTCTCTGTAGCTACATTGGACAGACTGGCAAGAGGCCATTATATTTGAGGTATTGACATAATGTATTCAATAATGGATTTGAGAGACTTTTCAAAATATTGTTACTGTTGTCATTTTATTCAGAATCCAAATACTACAGTATATTTTTCTGGGATCCATAGAAAGACATTCTATAGTTTAGTATTTTCATTATCCTCAAGTTTTATTAAAACTATTTATTAGGATGGTTTATTTTGTAGGATTTACATTTACCACATGAGACCTGGTAACAATTTTCACAGAAAGGTTGCAAAAAAACCCCCCAAAAGTCAAAACCCACCAAAAGCAGCCCTCCTGTTTTAGCTGCCGTGTCTGTAACATAGAAAGACCTGAAGGAGGATGACAGGTAAATGTTGCCCTTGTTCACAGACTCACAGGCTGGCTTAATTATCTCAGTTGTTAAATAATACTTCCCCTCATTGAAATTCCTGGTCTGATAGGTACAGCTCATTGGAGACCGTGGTCTGTGTTTGGCTGCAGTTAAATAATCCATAATAATAGGCACAAGGAGCAAGGAGCATTTCTTCAGCAGCACTTTTTCCTTGCTGGGGGACCCTTCTGAATTTAGGACAGGCATATTGGAAACACACTTTCTGTGCAGAGGTGCTGATGGAGCAGAGGAGGCACAACGTCCTCCCTGTTCCTCACTGGGAGTGGGACAATTCCTCAGCAGGCCTGGGGTGCTGCAGAAGTGTGGGCATGGTTGTAATTTGGGCTACAAGAAAAAACAGATGCAGGGGGAGTTCTCAGGTGTCAGCGCTGGCTGGCACTTCCATGCTTTACTTCCACTTGAAATACCCATTTTCAGGAAACACAAAGCTGAGAGCCCTGTGCAATCCCAAGGGCTGAGGCCACAAGCACAGGGGCCTGTCTTGTCAAAGGTTTAATCAGAGCCAGCAGCAGGCCAGGGAGCTTTAATTTATTATGTGCATGTTCTGATGGTCTCTGCTGAAAACTCATTCATTTCTTCGGGTGGCCCACTGTACTGTGAGCTTGACATATTATTTGGGGGTTTTTTTGTTCATGAAAAAGGTGCAAGTCTTCTCCCTGCTTGTAACAACAGCATAGTTTGACATGGTGTCACAAGCATGGAGTGTGCCTGCATAAGGGACTCAAAAAGGGAGGATCCTTGCCTCTGAAATATTGCATGGCATGCACATCTCTTCGGCAGGTTGATGTTTGCTTGGGAATAAGTCCTTTTGATCCTGCATTTAATTCTAACTTCTTTCTCCATACCTCGTGACTCTATTTAGAGGTCTTTTCTAAAGGATTCGGATACCTGAGAATTTTATTTTGTTAGCTTCTGATGCTGGTACTGTGATTTTAAAAGGAAGCATTCCAAAAGAAAAAGGAGTTCAGAGAAAAGACTGGCTATTCTGCCAAGTTGTTGAACTACTTCTGTTTGCTGAAGAGTGCCAAACGTCAAATTGGCAAAGTGTCTTGGGGCTTTTGTTTTTGAGGGTGAAGGGGGGAATTTTAGTCCAAAATGCAATTCATAAAGGTAAAGGATGTAGTATGTTTTTAAAGTCTTTGAAGGTGCAGATCCAACACAAACCTCAATGTGCATCCGATTTTTATGAGTTCTGTTGATACTATCAGATCAGCAGATTGATGTCACACTTATTTTCCCGACTTTGTATTGACAAATCCAACCATTCAGAATGAAGACCCATCTTCTGGACACTGGTTTCTAAATAATGTGTGGCTTTAACTGCATTGCGGGGAAAGTACATAATATATTTTGTCTGACGTGCACTTCAGACATCTTTTCAATTTTCTGAAAAGAAACTGTTGGAAAGTTCAGATTCTTCTGAATGCAGGAGCTGGAACTTGGAAAACTGAAAAAAAGACTGAGGTTAAATCCTGACACTTTAGCAGCATTGCTGTCCTGGCTGTGCTTTGCTGTGCTTCGTCAGTCACTGACCAGAGAAAAAATATTTGTCTTCTTCTTCATATCCCCTGAATTCTTTTCTCTTTGGTAAGGCAGCTACAAGTCTGGCTTGTGGTGCTGGCAGTACTCATTATGCAAGTATCTTGTTGATCTAAATTCTATGAATTTGGTGGTTTGCAACTAACTCTGAGAAGACAACGAGACTTTTGTTATGAGCAGGGCGAGTTCCTTTATATGTGGTTTGCAGCTCATATGTTTGTTTTTAAGTCAGGACAGTGCAAACTCTTAAAAATAAACCAAGAAGAGAGCAAAATTCCACCACTTGAAAACCAGCCTTAGAATGGTGAACACTGGTAAACAAAGCTGAGAATAATCAGGAGGGAAATTGTGGTTTGAAGAAAAACAAGCTCCTGATCCTACCAGTAACCACCTGTTAGTTCTGTGTGTGTGCTTGGCCTAGTGATTGCTGGGGGTTACAGCTCCAAAGCAGCACTGCGCTGGTTGAAACACAAGTTCGAGAGCCCTTCAGCAGAAGTGTGGTCCGCAGGACAAAATAAAGGTTTCTGGAGCTATAAACACATTTGGACAGAAAGAAGAGTGTCTGGACTGTTCTTACGTCCAAGCATAAGCAACATCAAGCCTGTGTTTATTAAGTGTGGTTTATATAACTTTTCAGGCTGATATAATTTTAAATGAAATAGATCTTTAAATTTAATCTTATTTAAGTTGAATAAATCTGCCAAGCTGAGAGTATCACCTGAGTGTAAAGGCAGAGAGGGCGAGGGGGGGCTGTGGCTAAGTAGGAACACTGTGATGTGCACTCACAGGAACTGTGTTGGCAGGAGAGAGTCAATAAAAAAACCCCAACAAGGCATCAGGTGGCCAAGTGTTTTCATAAGGATAAAATCGGCAGGAAAATACCCTGGTACTAAAAAGTATTAAAAAGCGTTCTGCAGAAGGGTAACACAGTAACTGGTTTATTGCTGATGTGTTTCTGTTATTTTAAACACTCTTCCCTGAAACAGACAATGTCAGTATTCCTTTGGAATCTCAGGTTCCAATTATCTCCAGCTCTAATTCTTCCCCCCACTGATAAAACTTACTGGGGGGCAAACTTATTTTTTATTTATATATTTTTAAGTCAACTGAATTCTCCCAGAAAGAGAACATATAACAATGAACTTTATATAAATTATAATTGTATCCAGAGATCACCATCTCCTGTAGTAGATTTTTTTGCTTTTGGTCTATTCATGGTCCACGCAGATTCTTTTGTCTACATGAAGAATATAATTAACAAAACTTCTAATTATTTCTTTTACAAGCCCCTAGACTGTATCAGCATCCATTTGTTGTAACCATTAACTGAAAAAAACATTTTTCTATTTTCCCTTGAGGAAAGTAACAAATTCTTTTATTTTTTTTCTTCCTTATAAAAAAGTCTCTTCCATCTGTTTTATGATTAATCCTTGTCTGAATTCTTCCCAACACTAGAAATGCAGAAACCAGATCATGGTACAGTCTTGAAGCTTCACAATCACATGGTATGCCATATCACAAGCACACAGCTTAAATACAAATCTCATTTATATTGTCAGAACATTTTTTAACATTTTATAATATTTACCAGAAAAACTGATGATATCTAATAACTCATAAATGGAGGTTCTTACTATTTTTTCCTCAGATATTCTTTTCCCTTAGAACACATCCAAGCATAATAGGACAAGGTGTGTAGAATTAATTCCATAAATTTAATTGAATAATTAATAGTTTAATTAAGTTATTTCCATAGCTGACATATTTTCCAAATGTAGTTTCTAGGTAGATTTTCTAACTATTTTCTACTGCTTTACTGGTTAAGGGCCAGCTGGGTATCTTACCAAGGGGATGCTCTCTGTTGTCAGTAGATGTGTAGGACTTGGGGGCTTTTTGAGTTGTGGGAGTTGCTTGTTATGTCTTCTGTAATGGAAATACCTAGCTTTAAAAAGTACCTTTTATACTTAAAAAACCCTCACTCAGATTTACTTGCAGGATTTCAGGCTGTGCCACATACCTCAGTTTTCTGCTTGGCTAGGAAGCTAAATGGTTTAGTACTGTCATTGCTGTTGCCAGTGCAGTCAGAGTTAACTTGTGAGATGCAGAACGTTCAGCTGTGGGTTCAAGTTCTGCCTCCTCTGACCTGGAGGTGACCAGTAGACCTGAGCTAAAAATCCTCTTTCTTGATGCAGACATGTACATAAATGCCTGTGACCAGGCACCTCGTTCTGCTTGACAAGAAAAATGAACAGAAGAAATTATTACCACAAGAAATGACAGGATACTCCTGCTGCCCTGAAGGAAAACATTGTGAACATGCCTCACGATCCCTTGAATTGAGTGAGTCTGTCCTGGAAACTTCAGCACGGTTCCAAGAGAAGTGTCATCCTAGGTAACAGGGGTTTCTTTCCAAGACACTTGTTCCTCTGGGTACAGTTGCTATTTGTAAGTGATTCAGACTGATGTCTCGAAGTCTGGATGACTCTTCAGTCCTGACACAAGGCAAGTGTGTTAACCTTGCTTTATCCTCGGGCTTTTTGGGCAGGCCAAGCTCTTGAGATCACCAAGTTTTAGGCCCAAGTGTCAACAGGAATGGTGCTGTTCTTTATAAGGGGAATATGTCATGCACTGAATATTCTGCTACTGGGTGTAGTAGTTTCTAGTTCTTCTTCCTCAACGTATCCCTGATGCTACTCACAGGAATATTCCACTGTAAATTAGAATAAATGAGGGGAACTAGAGTTGTGATTTAAAACAGCTGAGGTTTCCCTGAGTGGCAGAGCTCTTGTTCACTCCAGAGAGAGCAGAGTCATGTCTCCTTTCAGAGACATGCAGCATATTTCAGTCAGTACACATTACATAACTTGTCCCACATTTCTTTCTCTTTTTAGTATGCGAGTGTTATGGGAAATTATGTTCCCATTAATCATTATAGCTGCTCATCTCTTTCTGTGAAAATAAATTACCCTCTGCTGCCCTTCCTGCACGGGAACATATTTAACTCAAAGTAAGGATATGCCCATGATTGGTTCAGGGAAGGGAGTGTCAGCTCCTGGGGCTTTGCTGCTGCCGAAGGATGAAAGCAGGATTTGTCTGTGCACTCAGTGGATTGCAATGCTGTGTGGTGGTGTCACTCGCCAAATAAGATTCCCCCTGTAGCACATGCCCAGCTCGTTTGAACGTCCATGGAAACGGTGTCCATCCATTGCAGGGGACCTGCAGCTGAACCCCAAGGGCAGTAGTGAGTGCCACTGCCTGCTTTGCCACACCTCTGTCTGAAAGCACTTTGGCTGGGAAAGCAGAAAGCACCTGTATGACAGGGAAAAACCAGCAGGCCCCCAAATTCCTGCTTTAGCTTGTCACCAACTTTATTGGGACTGTCTTCAGAAAGCAGTTAAAATCTAGACATCTAAAGTGACACATCCAGCACCTTGTTCAGGCTGCAGATCAGGGGGCTGATTTTAAGGCATGATGGGCATTTATGCGTTTTAGTGTTTACAGGTCTCTGCATCTGAAAAGTAAAGTTATTTTTATTTACATGTGTTGAATGTGAATTTAGTGACTTACCTTATCCAACAGAGTAAATATAGAGGCCAGGTTATTTTTAGACTTCACAATGTGATACTGGGCAAAAGGGCTTTTGACACACAGATCGCTGGTTACCAAACCACAGACTTGCACCAACATTTTTCAGTAACTGTCTGTTTCTCTTTATTCAGGACATGCGAAGACTGAGAGAGCAAGTTAAAGGCTGCTTGCAGATGATCCTCAGGGAACAGATCCTCTATCAGGAGGTCAGTTTTCTCCAGTGAAGAGATCTGAGGAAAATTCACCCTCAGGACAGACTGAGTTCTCTTTTAAAGTATTTGTAAGAAATGAATTCAGGTTTAGTTGTATGTGGAAAATGAGTTTCTTATTTGGCCTTTGAAGAAAGATGAATTTACATTGCTCTTATGGAAGAGTACCTGTTGTATTTTGAAAATAAATATACAGTACAAAAAGGCCCGGAAATTTTAGGGCAAAATGGGTTCATTTATCCATTTAAACCAGACAATTAAGTACTTAAGAATGAAGCTTTTCTGCTGACCTCTTCAATTCTATGCTTAGAAATGAAATCCTTACATAGTGAAGGTAGCAGAAATGAAGAAGACATCTAAATAAACTTGCTAGTCATCTTCAGCTGAGAATCATGTGACCAAAGCAAGGGATGTTCCTCTTGTAACTGTAATCTTTGCTGCCCTTACAGATATTGAGTGTCAGTGAACATCCAGGCTCATGGAGCAGGGACATCTGGATGTGTTTCAAAAGCTTTTGGAGACTGTTTATTAAAATAGCAGAATGATTATTTATTGGTAAGGTGGCACTTCTAAGGCTCAGAGTTTGCCTCTGGCTTTTGTGGAGGTTTTTGCATAGGCAGACTCAGTCTTAGCAGAGAACATGTGGGGTATATTGATTTGGTGGGGGGTTTTCCCAATACTCAGGCATGAGATGTAGGCTTAATTTCTGAAGTTAAGGTTCTGGCTGAACTTCTTTTCTGTTTGGTGTTTTGATTATCAAAGAAGCTGAAGAGTTTCTGTCCTGTCACTGTTAATTAGCAACCACCCTTAGTGAATTTTCCCTGAATGGTACTGATGATGTTGCTGTTCCGCTTTGTGACATTTCCAGTGTTTGGGTATTTCCTGGTGATCCCATTAACATTGAAGTTAATTGGAATACTTCATGGGTGAAAAGTAGGAAGCATGCAGTTGAGCAGATGTTCTTTTTATGAGTTAGCACAAAAGTACTGAATTAGAAGTACCATTTATTTGTTGCAGTGTCATCAAGATATGTCATGGCCTTACCATTGAAAAGTTTGAACATTGTTCCCAAACCCATTTAAAAGGCTCTGCTTGTCAGTACCTAACCTGATTACAGGAAATTGAGTGCTGTATCATTAGCATTAGTATTACCTTTAAAATTGTAACACATCACAACTGAACAAGTGTTACTACGTTATACCCCCAAACATACCTTTCAGTTTGACCTCTGAAGTGCAAAATATTGCAGTAGTTTGCCTTGTGTAGAGAACATCTACTATACTGCTGTGCAGGTGTTTTAGGGGTAATTTCTCACTTTGTGATTAATTCTTGGCATTTCTTCCATGTTTTCCTTTAGCTGCTATTGGAGCCATGCAGAAAAGATCCCTCAAGGAGCAGGTTGCCACAGTAAGTATGTATTTTACAATATATTTGGAAGAACAGATTGGATATTATATTATTCTTTACCAAGTGTGAGCAGCAGTCTTGGAAGTAATACTTGCTGGATTACACCATCATCA
Organism: Sclerurus mexicanus; assembly: GCA_013396755.1. Taxonomy (NCBI): domain Eukaryota; kingdom Metazoa; phylum Chordata; class Aves; order Passeriformes; family Furnariidae; genus Sclerurus; species Sclerurus mexicanus. The sequence goes on from VWZF01004748.1 coordinate 270,992, forward strand.
GTCTGCCCTCTAAATATGTTTTATGAAAAGTAATTCACTGCATCCAAATAATTATGAACTCAAATACATAACTCTTCAACATGAAGATTCAAAGACCAAATTTTGATCCATAGTTCCATCTCTGCAAGAAGGAATATTTTAAAATAGAAGCAATACATGGCTCCTGAAACCTGCTGTATTTCCTCTTAATGTTGTTGCTTTCAATTCTTTCTCCACAGATTCACTTAGTTTAGAAACATTCCAGGACTAGTGGGCAGAAAACAAAACTCCTACCGTCTCATATTTTCCATTTTACAGGAGTCCAACCATGCCATAGATAGTTTCTGTTCTCAGTCTTGATATTCTACCGATGTGGAATTAGAGCTCGTTGCACTATAAGGGAGTGCAGGGTGGGGTTGTACGTGTGTGTTTCACTTCCTTGGGTAACTTACCCATTACTTTAGCTACCCTCAACCTGGGCATTGTGCCCAGTGGAGCGACACTTGCTGTGCCAGCACTTTCATACACCTTATCAGACAAAGCTTATCTGTCAAATCAGACAGGAGCTGCCAGCATTTGTTTTTCCAAATTCCTCTCTTGCTTAGGACAGTGAACAGACCTAAAAGAAACAAGAAACTATGATTGGCAAAGTCCTGGAACTTCAAGTTGCCTTTGTAGTTCAATCTCCCTCCAAAAAGTACACTGTAGGAATAATAGTCACTAGTGCAGGACTTTGGGGTTTTTTTGAGTGTAAAGCTTATCTCCCCATGAATACAGATTCACTCTTAAACTAGTCTTCAGTTACATTAGAGAAAAAAGATATCTATAATATAGACATAGGCTTTTTTCCTAGGGTGCTTTGATAGTTGATTTAGGAGAAATAGCCATTATCTGTAACCATAGGAAAGAAGAGGCATGGATGAGCCACTAGGGAGGACAGATCCAATGTTTCTGCCTCTTTACCTGTATTGTATTTGCTGTTAGAAATTAAATTAAAATAAAAGGCTTTATAATACTGTCCTCATCTTCTTTGGTAGTGGATGGAAACTTGGGCCTGCACATCAAGGAAGCTGGAAACACCAAGGTCTGCCTGATTTTTGTCTGTGCATATCATGCATTTTAATGATGCCAACTTCCTTCCCTTTCCCCCAGATACTGTGCCTGAGTGTCTTGCATGGAAAGGGCTGACATTTCATATCATGTCCACAGTGGCTGGAGTTTGTGGACATGAATTCATATAAACTTAGTATACCTTTATGAGTTATCCTAAGACTGTTCCTTACTGCTGTGCTTCTGAGGAAGATTCATTAGCAATGGGTGTGCTGTTTTCCGTTCCTGTACTTACTGTCTTTTTTTTTTTCCAGAAGATTTCTATTTCCAGGAATTTGCATTGCTAACTCTCTAAAACACATTTTTTTCTATAAGCTTTTTGTTTATAAACATGCTTTACCAGCAAACTGATTTTATCTACATTTATTGTTATGCCACCTGTTTAGAAGCAGAGGTTAATTGTTAACTCCACTTTGTTGAGAAAGAAGTGGTAAGTTGGTCAAATTTTGCTCGCTCATTTTTAAGTTAATTATGCAACTTCACATGAAAGCAGTGTTCAGGGAGTCACAAGGGAAACTCTTACACCATCTACAGTGACATAAGTTTTCATGGCAAATAATTTTCATAATTTTTTTCTGACAAACTGGACCACAACTCGATCGGTCTCTTGGATGACTAGATTGTTTCTTCAGAGGATCTGGAGCTTCCTGGCTATTTCTTTTCTGAGCTGTGAGGATGTAATTGTGCTGGTTGTGAAGTAAGCATTGCTGCTATAAATAGTCAGTGGATTACAGGTGAGGGGAAGAGCTGGAATGCCTGAGTGGAATCCAGTGTTGCCATTGTCCCCACAGCCCCGGGTAGTGCACGTGTTCTTTCATTGTCACATTTTCTTCCATTTGGACAGCGAGTTAATGATGTCTGTCTCCCCGTGGGGCTGAGGTCAGGAATAATTAGCTTGTATCTATGTGGCACTCATTCAGTAGTGCTGTAGGAATACCTCCTATACCATCTAATTTAGCTCAGACTGTAAAGTTTGATGGCATTTGAGTTCTGCTTCAGTATGTGTGGACACGCTGATAATGGCACTGTTTGGTGTCTGGTGTCCAGACAGTCCTCTGACTGTGCCATAGCTCCTCTACAATAGAGGCCTTGGGAGAGCAGATAGTATGGATTGTATGGATTGTGTACCATTGCCCTCTGTTGGGCAGCACTAGGCTTGTCTTGTTTTGGGCTTGAAAAACTTGGGAGACATAAACATGGTAATATTCAATAAGTAAGTTTGAAGCGCTTAGTGACAAATTGACCATCTTTTAGCAGAAAATAAATGGAATTACCAACCAGATTAGCTATTACTGCCAAGAGCAGAACTGCATAGTGTCTTCACACTGCTGAGTGTCCATAACATGCTGCCCTGCTTAGCTCTTTCACAAAAGAGGATAAAAATATATATAATATATTTGATTTTATTTTTTTGACTGGCAGAGTATGCGAGTAGGCTTAGCACTGTTGCCTTCTGACTTGTCTTAGCTCTGTTTTCTTGTGCTGTCCCAGCTGTGTTTCTGTCGGTGCCATTGTATGACATGGACCAGAGTCAGGTGTTCCAGAGGTTGCACCAGTCCCTGAAATACAGAGGGAAATAGAAGCTTGGAAACTCACCACATCCTGTGGTCTAATACATAGAATCTTTCTGCTTTACTTCTAACACATTATGGTTTTTTTCCTCTTGCTCTCTGCCTACCTCACATCTATTCTGGTCTGTGAGCACTCTGTGTATGTGTAGGTGAGCGTTCATTACAATGTATTGCCTGTTTTTTAGTTTAACTGTGGTTTTTTGAAAGGTTTGTATGCTTTGTCAAAATTACAATGCATCTCATACACACGGGAGTATCTGAAAGAGATCATGAATAATGGCAAAAATTTAAAACTGGAAAGTAATAAATATAAAAGGCACAAACAGTCAAATTATTGTCTGGGGAAAAGAGGTTCAATGTGCTGTTAATTCTCACTGTAGTTGTGAACTTAGTCCTAAAGCACCTTTGTGTCCTCTGCCCTCCAGTACAGTTTATGGCAGAGCATTCAAAGGAGTGGAAACTATTACAAAGGTCTCAAGGAAAAAAATAAAGCTACTGTTGCTACTCCCTGAATGTTATCCATTTGGATTGCTGCCATCCAAACTGGAGTCATCCTGCCACTCATTTGTGGTTAAATATACAGGAGTCACATCTAACTCCAGTGTACACCCATCGTGATCTGTATCTAATTCTGCAGGTAAATAACAGCTTTTTAAAACACAGGAAGAGGTGAGTGGGGATCTGTTCCTTTGAGAAACCTCCACACTGATTTTGAAAAAAGCATCTACCTAAACTTTATGGCTACCAAAATAACAACCATCATCTCTTCACTGACCTTGGGTGGATTATCTGGGGTGTTGTTGATCCATGCCACAAGTGCAGAACTATCCAATCTGCCCCCTACAAACCTAGATGAGGTCAGAGTGGTGTAAGTCTGTGTCTGAGGTCCTGGTTCTTCATTTCTCATACCAAATCAGGCCTGGTGAGATGAGGAGCAAGTTCAGGTGCAGCACTGCAGGAACACAGTTCCAGAGTTTCTGAGACTGGGCTGGCATTGCACAGAACTCATTGTACCAGGGTGTGCTGTAGCACAAAACCCACTTCAGGTCCAGAAACAGAGGCACGTCTTCTGTTTCTTTCTTTGTCTTTTTGTTTTACTATCCAGCCGAGTGAGGTGTTGCTTGTAACTTAACTGTGTACTTATCCTAATGTGTTCAAAATTAAAATTTCACTTCCTGCATCCTCAGCCTTCAAAAATAATTCACATGCCAAAGCTTCTGCAATACTTGTACTGAAGAGATATCTGTATAAGTAGAGGGACATGTATAATCACCTACCTTCCTGCAGTCTCCACTCTGTCAAAAATTCTTTGATCCTCATCTGTCCAAATCTCCTATAGACATCATCCAGCCCACCTACTTTGTGCATTTATTTGGGGATGAAGTTACTCTCTTTTTAAGAATGCCCCTCCTCATTGATCACACAGGAGGCCAAGACAGTAACTTGAGCCTCAAGAGAGTCCCAGCTGAGATAACAATCCATATGTCTACACAGAGAAAAGAGCAAGTTCCTAACAGAAGGTGACACCAGAAAATCTCGTTGATGCCTTATTGTTCTGTCAATCACATTTTTTTATTCTACAGGCTTCAAAAAACTACCAGACTGCTGACACCAGTTGAGTGCTTGTGAATTCACCACCAACTGGGTTTTGTGGTGCTGCACATTTCTCTGTGAGGTGACATCCTTGCCCTGCTGACAGAACTGGGAAATCAGCAAAGCTCCCAGTGACTGAGCTGGGATCAGGGTTTTGCTCTTTGTGGTCAAAGGATTTTTGTTGCCTTGATGTTCTCTTGTTGGGTTTCTTTGAACTACCTTTTTTTCTCAGGACATATGGATTCAGTAGGTACATTTATTCATTTCTACACTGATCCTTTTATTTCTGTTTAGCACCATGTGGAAAATCTCTTGGCGTTCTAGGCTGCCAGAGGAAGTAAGGAATGGTGAACTCCATAGACAGAGTGGGCAGAATAATCTTGAACTTTCACATAAGACATGGAATTATGTGGGTCCATGGTGAGGAATTACATGGAAACTAGAAAAAGTTACCTATTTATTCCTCATCTTTTAAAAAAACTAGTTTTGAAACTATTCTTTTGTGCATGCAAGTAATTCAACAGAGAGCTCCCATTTAAGTTCTGTGTTCCAAAATACAAACTATTTAATAGGCAAGATATTTGCATTTAACTGTAAATACGAACTGTCTTGAATACACCTAAAAATCAGAGTAGCTGATGAGCACCTGATCAAAAATGCTGTGTTTATGCTTATGAGCTTTTCTATTAGAAAAGAACTGTTGGATATACCACAGAGTTGAACATATGCTGACTTTATGTTGATTCTTCTTTTCCAAAAATTACTGACTCTGAGATTATACTCACGTGCCTCCACTGATAACAGGAAGAGACTGATTAAACTAAGGTGGCTTAGCAAATTGTTAATAACATTGAAAAGTGGCAATTGTTTTATAACCGTCACAGTTCTATGAGTTTGTTCATGCTGGGAAAATAGAACAATGCATCTGTTATTCTGACTGAATTCTGTAAAGCTTCTTATTTCCCATTTTTGCCTTGGGCAAATTCTGCTTGTCTAGAGCCTGATTAAAATTATTTGCAACACACAGCATTGTTTTTCCAGCAGTTAGCATATCTCTCCTTCAATTTCTTTATTTATAGGGAAAAAATAAGTCATGAACCTCTGCACTATTTATGCAGAATGATCCTTGAGCTTTGATTTATTTTGAAGATAAGAATAGATCCAGAGGTTTATCAAAACCTTCTTTTCTATATGGTCAGTATCTTATAACCTTGCAGCTGTGTTTGGACTGTACCACAGCACAGTATGTTCTCCTAGTTCTCCATTAACATCTATTAATTAGCCATTACCTTTCTTTATCCCGAAAAACCCCACAGCTTAGTGTGCATGCACACAAACACTCCTGAGGTCATTTTAGTCAGAGTATAAAATACTTGAGTCCTTCTTTTAGGACTGGAAATGTGTGAGCACACACCAAACCTTTTAGTGCATATTGGGCCCTGTTTCTGACTCGGCAGCAACACAAGGCTTCTTTTTAAAATCCAGTAATATATCCAGTGAACAATTGCAAAGCACAAATGTGCAGCTTGAGGAAAACCAGGTACTGGCCTGGAAACATCCTCCTTTCTGGACTTGAAATTCCTCATTCCACCAGCCTCACATTCAGAAACGGAGCAGTCTGCAACATTGGAGTCATTTTAGATGCTCCTAAAGGGTGATGAATGCACCAGAAAATCTGGGGCATTCCAAGAAGCCCATTCTTTGGGGAGTAAAATATCATCCAAAACTGATGACTGTTGGCCTGGGCAGTGAGATTTTTAATCTGCTGTGAATTACTGGAGTCAAGGGAGTGATGTTAAACTGTGAACCTGGCTTATGCTGGCTTTCTTTATGATGTATTTAAGAACTTCCCAAAGAAGAATGAAAAGGGAGCCATGAAAGGAGTAGTACTGGGTCTCTTATAACCCTGTAAATGCCTCGTAGAGCGAAGCTATTAAAATGCTATTGTGGTGCTTTTTCAGTTTTTGCAGGTTTTGCATGCATAGATCATATTTCTTGCACTGGAGGCAAAATCCTGCTTGCTTTACAAAGGCAAAAACTGCTTTGTGATTCGTTTTGTGTCAGTGAAAATCTCCTCTGGCTTTTCAGATAGGTTGTATGTGCTGTCCTGATTTCCTTGCCAGCTATCCACCCAAATAGCCTGGATAGTGTAAAGACTGGGTTCACAATTTATTCACAGTATTTATCTCTCTTTTGAACAGTATGTCTCCACTGAGAATAAACAGCAAGAGAATACAGCAATGAACAAACCTACAGGAACTAAACAGAGGTTTAGGTGCATGTAAGGTGGACAAGTAACTAGAGTAAGAAGATGTCGTGGGCTTTGTGGTTGGGATAAAAATGTTCAAACCATAAAAACTGTTCTGATCATATTATTTAACCTGGGGAGGTTGTGCTTCACTGCCTTTCCTTCCTCTGCGTAGTCAGTATGGAAATGAAATTCCACTGAATTTGATGAGTTGCCTTTTGACCTGATGCTGATTTAAGCTTCTAGAAGCTCATACCAGCACAAGGTCACTGACAGGCAAAGTCAGTGAGTCTAAAAATGGTGCAGAAAAAAAGAGATTAGGCTTTACTTGGGTTCAGATTATTTAAACAAACAGACAAGAATTTAGGGAAAACAAAATTGTGTTTCTCATCTGATTGGTCAAATCACTTTATTATATGATACAATTTACACCTCTGGCATGCAGGCTCAAATAAAGTGTCCTTTGCAGTGAGCAGAAGTCTTTAGAAGTGAAAAGTCTTTTATAAAGATAACACAGTCTTTTGCTACTAGGCAGAAATGCAGTGTGAGTAGGTATTTGGTCATGTTAAAGCAAACCAAAATGAAAACAAGTCATGAACAAGAGTCGTGAACATCATCACCTACCATAACTAAAGAAACTAGATTTTCAGTTATATTGTGTATTCAGGTGCTCTGCCTGTTAACAGAGACACCTCTGAGGGTGAACACAAAGCCAACCAAAATACCAAGAGAATTTTTTCCTCACATTTGCTGAGCAGGCCTGTGCATCCAAAAACAAATGTAAGAAATACTTGCATTAATACATTCAGAACTCACGCACAACAGTCACAACTATTTGATAGAAAGATGCTTTGCTAGTGGAGGAATGGGGTGAAGAACAGAAAGTGAAGAATGCTGTGGGGTCCTTCATAAAACTCTGATGCATTAATATTTCATTTACTGCTCCGGGCCTGCTGCTTCCTTTGAACTCAGTCCATGGTCTCGATCTGGATGTAGCCTGATTCCTTCTAAACAAAGCTGTGTGATCCCTCTGCGTGCCTGTCTGTATGTCTGTCCTCCCACCAGCAACCTCAAAAATGTGTAATTTCTGTGTGGCAGAGGAATAGATCTCCGAGACAATCCTTTGCCCACAGATTTTGTCAAAATAGCGGCTGGGTGGAGGCCAGAGCCACTTAGCAGTGTTGCTGTTGAGGGAAATGCTGCAGTGTGAACTCATTCCCTATTAGATGTGAGAGAATCCACACGGGAAAGAGAGCTGGTAAATCCTCAGCAGCAGGAAAATAAAGGTCTGTGGTAGATCATGTGAAACACCCCGATTACTGTGATTTAGTTATAAAGGGACACGAAACTCAGCGTCAGGAATTCTCATGTTCACAGAATTACTCAGTGGTGAGCTCCTTGTGAACAGAAGAAAATTATAAGGCTACACGTTGTTTTTCTTGGGAGATTGGCAGAAAGTCAGTGATTCTGTCTGAAACTTTGCTTACGTGTTAGTTGCTTATTTGGGGTGGGGAATTAGGGCTTCACCCTAGAGTATGTTTTCCCATATTGCTATATAATCACAGCATTAAAAACTTTTTGATATCAGTTCATATAATAACTTTTTTTTTGCAATATCAAAGTTTAAAAGCCACTTTTGACAAATTGTAATTGCATGTACATTAAAATTAGGCACACATTTCCTTCTGGTAGATGCATGACCTTAGAATTCACAGCACTGGTTTCAATGAGAATTCAAAAGTCAGGTGTCTGATTCTGAGAATTAGAATAATGGGGTTGGGTAATAATATGCCTTTCTGCAAATTCATTAATCTGATTTCCTGCTTAATGATGTAAAGGAAGCAGTTCAAAACAGAAACCTGGATGCAGGGAATCATTTTGTTGTGGTAATATGGACCACAGCTCAGCAAAATATGTAAGCTCTATGTACTTATCAGAATGCAGGCCTTCTGTGAAATCCACATGCATTAGCAGTTAGTGAATAATTAAGGCCTTGATGACCTTGCATTACAAATGTCACTGCATTTGAGTTTGAATCATAATTTCACTGAAATTAAGGGACATGTTCTTCCAGGGAGGTAGGCCTGGATCCAAAGATAAACCCTTAAGGCTCACGGGACCTCCACAACCTCACTGGTTTCAGCAGGAATATTCCCAGCTGTGATAAAAGGGACATTAAGGGGCTCTGCAGAGAAACATGTATTTTTGCCTGTGTGGCAGGAAGATTTACTCTGATTATGTGCATGTATGACTCTGAGGTACAAAGCTCATTTTCAGGCATATTATAGCAGCTTTCATTGGGTAATTTTTCTGAATTATCTTTTTTTGGGTTTTTTTGCACATTCATATTTCATGAAATGAATCTGTAAGGTGCTATAGCAATATGATCATAGTCTAAAGGATTACAGCTCTCATGTCTACATTTCCTGCTTGGTCAAAAGGATCAGTTGATTTCAGAGAGACTTCTGTTTGACCAGAGAACTACTGCCAACTTAAACTCATTAGGGGTATATTTTTCACGTAATTATTTGCTTTTATGGGAAGTTCCAGCTCAGCTGAACTTGTATTTAATTTTCCTCTTTCCTTCGTACCAATTATATTTTATGATTGCTATGAGGGAAAATTCTTTGCAGATGGGAATGTTTTATAATATATTTTTTCTTACTGCATGTATGTTTTCATTCTTTCTAATCTAATCTAATCACTTCACTCACAGCTGACAACCTCAGTGAAGCTAAGGATAGTTAGCAGTGCTTCTGCAGTAATTTGGTTGACTGTGCTCGACAGGTCCTTGAAAAACTCCCCACAAAACAAGGAGGACTGACAGCACTTTGCAAAACTTGGGGTGTCCATTTAATGCTTTAACAACATTTAAACTACCCAAATAAGCTTGGAACGCATGTATTCTTAGCCACATACTTCTGTTGTTTAAATGAGCTGTAAATGTAAGATATGTATCCCCAGCACAAGTTATTGCCCATCTCTTCAGGTCCATCAAGCATAACCAACCATCCAAGTACTTGCTACCAGACTCATACCGTGTAACACGTGGCAGAAACCCTCTCTCACATACCATTTTCTACACAGAACAGGCCTTGGCCTTGACAAACAACTTATCTATGTCTTCCAAACTGAGACTGCAACTCGAAAGCTTTCTAAACATTGAGCTACTTAGTTCCTACAAATAACTGCCCAGCCCGTCAGATTACCAGGCACTGCAGAGTAAATGCTCAGCGTTTCACAGGGAAACAAAGGCTCTGCAGCCTCTCACTTGTTCGAGACTTTATTACAAAATTAACTTGCAATCCAGTTTAAAGACACTCCTCATGTGTTTTGTTGTTCAAGTATCATGGTACTGACCTCTATTAACAACACCTTCCTTCCTGGTGTTTTCAGGTCATTTGATTCATTGTAATATGTAAAACTTCTTTGGAACTGTCTTGAAGTCCACCTGAAATGGGGGACTGCGTAAGATTTCCTGTGCCTACATATTGTGGTGGTTCATGTACCACGACCACAGATGTGTTTTGACTGTTGCCACAGTAAAAATATCCACTGATCTACTTTCTTAGCTCATTATAAAAATACAGTCAGGAAAACATATGGCAAATAAGCCAGTGCTCTGAAGCCTTCCACTTCCATTAGAACTTTTTCAGATCTGGCTATATTTAGTGCCTTGGAACTCATGTCAAACATACCCAGAAAACCTACAAGGTCCTATAAAATACATCTTGCCTTTAAAATGCCCTTATTTTACCATGTGGTTTTTTTCACATTAGCTTAACTGCAAGCACTTGTACTGTCACTTTCTACATCCTTTCTACATTTTTGCATCGAGCACATTGATGGCCCCGCTTTCATCCCCTCCCCTTCACCCCAAGAAAAGTGTATTTTTGCCTTTTGACGAACAGAACAACCTTAGGTGTAAAACTGAGTCTATTCTAGAGGCTGCAAGCCCTGCAGTCATGTGAAAACTGTGCCCCATTCAAATCTGCCTCCTCACTTCTTTAGTTCAGACATCATCAGGCCAGCAAGAAACTTTCCTTCTCCAACTCAAATCTTAAGGCTTGCAGAGCTGGAAGAAGGGACGACGCAGCAGGGCCCTTCAGCTGCTCATGTGGGACGCCTCCACCCCCTCGGCTGCGGGTTGTAGTTTGAATCAGCTGTTGAGAAGCAATAGTCAGACCTGGTCTCCAGTACCTCTGGATCAGTTCTGGAGCGCTGGGCGCAGTAAGGGTGCTGCAGGTGGGAGCCAGCCTGCACGGGGGCACCCGGGGCGGGCAGGGGGCTCTTTTGGGGTGGTACAGCACCCGACTGCTTCCCTCCCAGCAGGGCCACGCTGCCACTCGGGGCAGGAGGGTCGTAGGAAACCTTTTGTTTCCATTCATCTGGAGGCTCGGGAAGTGTCTTCCTGCGAGCGGCCCACACCACGTTGGCAGCAATGGATTCCTGCATGTTTTGGGGGCCGAAAGCCTCATCCACCAGGCCGAGGGGAGATCGTGCTGCTGCTTCCCAGGGAGTCAGTCTCTTGCCAGGCTTGTCGGCTGCTGGGTCTGGCTTGCTGAAGTAATCAGGGGCAGGCTGAAATGTAAGAGGAGAAGTCGGAGACATGGCTCGAGGGATGAATGAGGAAGGTCTCCCAGGAAGCGATAATGAGCGGCCGCTGCTTCTTCCCTAGGGAAACAAAACACCAAATACAGTTATTAACAGCAAAAAGGAGGCCCCTTCTCTCCCAAACAGACACTGGAAGCACGTGACAGTCCCTTTTTATGTCTCCAGGTATTTGTTAAATCTTTGATTTGCTGGAAAGACAGGAGGTATTAATAGAGAAGGAAACAGGAACAAATACAGAGCAAACTGAATTTTTGAGGGAAGTAAACAGGCTTTTACTGAAAAGGCACAATGCCATTAGCAACTGTGCAGCTTTCCCTCAGCTACTGTGCCTTGCTCTGAAAAGACCATTCTTAATGCACAAGGATGTTGTGACAGTTCTGTGTGTGTTTACAAGATTCTTTCTAACATTAGGCACAGCCTAATTTATTTGATAACTGGCTCTGTCTAGGACATCTGTCCAAGAACATATCTTTGGCATTCTCCTTTTTACAAAGGCTTTTCTTACTTGAAAATTATTAACTTATCCTAGTTTTCACTTTGCAGGGCACAAAAATGAACACAAACAATGAAAGACATTAATGCAATCATTCAGTAAATACCGCTTTTTTAAAAGCCAGTGCCCTCAGAATTTCAGTACATTCCGACCCACTTATAGGAGCAATCCATTCATATTTGACAAATCCTAATCTTCTTAGTAATGCAGCACTTGGAAACAGAAACTGCGTTCGTGAGAAGGTTCTGCTGCAGCAGCCACTTGGCAGCGCACGAAGCAGGTACAGCCTTCCCCCAAGCCAGACCTGTTCTCTGGGTTACAAAAACAGGCAAATTACATTGCTCTCAAAGTCTCTATACCTGTAGTTCCCAAACTCATCGATTTACACTCATTGATTCATACCCTGAGGTTTGGATGCTTTTAACTCTGAAATCTGCTGCGGAATTCGAGGCCAGAGGCTTTGCTAGAATTTCATCCAAACAGCGTTGGGCTGTGCTGCTTTTCCTAATCAGCCTCCAAACCTTACAACGCTGTGAGCATGAGCTAGACCCCGGTGTGTAGTACCCAGTGTAGTGGCACACAGAGCTTGTGCACTGAGAGTTGTGACAAGGCTCACAACTAACGCTTTGTGACAGGAAAGTACCTCTTAGTCATGGCCAGCTCTTCCCAGCTTGCTTTCCCAGAGAGGGAACTCCCTAACACTGTTAATCCTACCCCACGTACTTACAGCAGACTTTCATGTTAGAGATTAATCTGATAACTTGAACCACAAGAAATTAGGTGGTAATTAAGAAACTAAGAAGAGAAGGTTGTAGAGGGATAAAGGTGTTGATCAAACAGGTCGGCCTGGTTAGGTCTGCGTTAGCTCCTAACAGGAGGGTTCTAGAACATTGTCTATGCTGAGTAGGCAGGGAAGTTCCCCTTTATTTAAGAGAAATTCCAGTTCCAAGTGAATACTCTGTAGGATTTCAGAAATCAGAGGCGTCCTGTTAAAACAAGTGTTGAATAAAATATCTGGCTTTTCCAGACAGTTGGATAAAGATACTGTTTAGCCTGTCATTCTCAAACTCCAGAGTTCATCAGGTTGTAGAAGTATCCTTTTGATGTAACTATTAATGATAAAGCAGGAACTAATCTTCTTTGACAGACTTTAATCAGAGAATGATGAATTATCAAGTGGTTAACATTATTTGTCTAACAGAATGGATCATTCTACTGCGTAGAAGTCCTGTTTTGATATTCCCAGACCAGTCAAATTCTTCTCCTTTCCGACTTGGTAGTTTGCATTTTGGCACAGTCCTGATAATAAGCAGCTTTTTGACTTTAAAATTCCAGAATGTGAAATTGCATATCTGTTTCCTCCTGGTTTGGTAAAGTAAGGCTTATTCTCTCCTTCCACGGAGTAAGGACTGAACAGTGGGTGGTTTTAACTAACATTTCTGGGTTGTAAGAGGACAAAACCTCTGAGGGCAAATAGCATTGCAGATGATTTACCTGGGGAGAGGCTGAAGTATATGGGAAGAACCTAGTTTATTCTATAAGGGTATGAAGGAATTAGAGGGAAAGCCAAGAGATATTCCCAAATTACTTACTAACTTCTTGTTATGATGTTGCCTCTGGCCATCTGTCGTTTGATGGAGAGAAAGAGTGGACCAGTGATTTTTGAAGGAAGAAGCTACTGATAGAAGAAAGTATCTGAATTGTCTCCATTTCCCAAAGGAAAAAAGTGATAACTTGGTAAAGGTGGGCAGAAGAGGGTTTCATCCTGAGATCCAAGAATGTGAAAATATATTTGACTAAAGTAGCCTCAGTAATTTTGAATTACATTCTTCCTAAAATAAGTAGCAGTTATCATCATGTGCATTTCTATAAGTTCAGAGAAGGAAACAAATTTTAATATTAATTTCATTTTGAATAAATCTAGGAAAATTAAATACCAGTTTTGGCCTGAAACTATTCTACGAAGTTTTGTGATGTGGCTGCAACTTAAGACAGTTTTAACCCTCTGAGTTCAGGGGAATATTTTTTTAATTTTCATGTCTATTTCACAGAAAATTATTGAATTTCTTCCTCATCCATAGAAGCAAAGCAAGAAAAGCATCAGCTATGTGCCATCATGCCTCAGTGTGTGCCTTAAGGAGGAGGAATTTAGTCTCCAGGCCTGCTGGCTGCTTACATAGTTATGGGGGTGTCTGTTGTGATCAAAGCAATCCAGCAGCACCCTGCACAGCAGGGTTTTGCCCATTGCACACTGCCGCACTTTTGCAATAATTGATGGAGTTAAAAATTGGAATATTTCTATCTAATCCAGCTCTGTTCTGAGACTCTCTGATCTCTGGCTTCAGAATATAGAATATCACACTGCTTCTCATGCTCTGCGGTAAGTAGGTCTTAAACACTTGTAGAAAAGCAGGATTTTGCTAAAATATAAGTGTATCTCAAATGCAGGAACTGTGAGATGATCAATATTGCCTTGCTTTCACTGCAGTTCATTTTCATTAGTAGTAGTACGTTCCTAGACTGAAAATCTAGGTCTGGACATTCCTAAGTTCCAGGCAGGTCTGTATTTGGTATTTATATACCAATCTCCATCACTGCTTTGGTGTTCAGCCCCTTCAAGCCAGCAAAACACAAACTCTGGAATTAAGGCAACTTTTAGTCACCAAAACTCCTCATTCATTTAGTGGGCAGCGGCAGCCAGACATGGTGATACTTTCCATTATTTCCCCTTTATATTTCATTCTTGGAGATACATCTTTTGACAAGTATGTACTAAAAAGAATGCACAAACCGGAGATCATAAGTGACACTGTAGGAAATACGAAGGGCAAAGAGAGAATAATTACTGTGCCCTCTCTCTCCCTGAAGCTACAAGAAGATCATAGAAAGAGGGGTAGAGGTTTTCCATTCTTCTTCCCAGAAATCAAGGGAGAAGGGAAAGAAGAGTGAAATGCTACCAGAATTATTACTTTATCACATATTGTCTTCCTTTGTTCTTGTAAAACAGTTATTAGAATATTGAAGTACTACACAGCAAAACAAACCAGGACCTTATACAATTATTAATTTGTTCTTTCCCGTTGCCTGAATGTTTTCAGAAGGATCTTTTCTACAGTATTTACTGAAAGGAAAGTGCTTCAGAATGTCCAGAAGAGGAGAGGCTGTTCTGAGCTGTCCATTGCACTCACAAAATCCTGACAGCTGCTGATTGCCTCGGGTGTCTGTGCAAACAGATTAAACTGTAGGGTTAGGTTACCATTGATTTTGAAAATGCAAACTAGTTATAAACTGGTCAGTGAGGCAAATATTTACTGCACTGCAAGCATCCCTGATATTTAAAAGATGTGTGTTAATATAAACTAAAATTAATGTAATGGTACTTCCAAAAGTAATTATTTCCATATGTAAGCAAATGAATGTAAAAGGAGTATTTATAAAAGGTGTGTGCACATATAGATGTAGTTAATGCAAGGAGTGTGACTGTGTACCTTTGGCTCAGTAATATCTACATCAATAGGCCAGAAAAACCGGTTATTTGGAACTTTGAGCTATTTCAGTTTTCTTGCTAATCGTGAAAAGCTGAAAGACAAAAGGGTAATACTTAGGTTTGTAAAACAGCAAATTTTAAAGGCAGGATTCAGAAAGATACTTTTCCTTTCACAGAACAGACAGGAATGCAAAATACTGCTTAGTGAAATGATTTCACAGGTGGCACAGCTCCCTAATAAGTGAAAACTGTACGTGTGTTTACATCTTTTCATTATAGTCCTGGGCCTTAATCCCATATCAAAGCATGTTCAAATCTGAGTTAACAATAGAGCCTGAACTCATGTTTACACAGAAAGGGGACAAAGGAGGAGGAAGTAGATGAAACAATTGTTTTATCTCAAAAAAATGGCTCTGCCTTTATAAAATGCCCAGAGTGATGCATTTCTCCTTTGGCTTTCTGTGGGCTTGTAAAGGTTACTGCAGTTAGAGACCAAACCACTGAGAAATGGTTGGACAAAATAAGTAATACTTGATTTTTATGCCCTTTAAATTCTTTCCTTCTTTCCATTCTTTTCAAACACCAAAAAAGCACTTTAGGTTTTTAAACTGGACTGGGTATAGAAGGGAGGTGTGTTGTTAATCTTATTACAGCTTTTTTCATCCCAAGCCATTTGCAATTTAAACTTTATATAATGAAGAAATAATTTCTCTCTGAAATGCTGCCAGCTCTGCAGTAAATGCTACACTATTTCACAACACAAATACAAAAAGTACTGAAATAAAGTGGAAAAACCATATCTATTTGAAACTCTGGAAATAATTCATAGTAGACTAAAATGGGAATGCAGCATTTTGGCTAATAGGGACACTAATGGCTGGGCAAGTGGGGAGCCATTAGAACTACATAGTTCATGCCTGATCCTGACTTCCTCAAAGCTGTTTTGTCAGGGATTTCTTTCAAAAATTTATAGGGAATTTTAGGACTGGAACCTAATTTATTCAAAATGCAGATTGTTTGTAAATGTATTGTTTCAGGTGGGAATAATCTTGTTTTCGTCATTCATATACAACCTAATGAAACAGTTGCTGTCAACCATTTCACATAAGCTTTGTGACAAATTTTGCTTTTGAGAATAAAGTCCTTTTTAGTTGTCGAGTAGTGGTAGAAGAGGAAAGTAAACTACTAGAATTACACCTTCACTACTGCAAAATGTGGTTAAAAACCATAAAACTGTTGTCAACCTGTGATAAATTATTCAGTGTGCTCACTTTGCACCTGTGTAAATGAAAGTGGTTTTCATTATCATTTAATCCTTATCTGTATGCAGTTATCAAAATACACTACTTTTATGCCTACAGAAAGCAAATGGCTCAAACATCTTGGCCATAGGCATCTTAGATGTCCTTGGAACAGACAGTTTATTTCTTATAAGGAAGAACATTTGCTGCCACCTTCTGGGTTTTATATTGCACAGCTACGAGTGCAAAGCTGGTCCTGTTTTCTGACCTTGCTCCCTTGAGAAGTGGTACCATGACATGCTTTAGGACTGGTTTGAGACTCATCTTTGTACCTGAAGAGTATCTGCCCCACCTGGGGCTGTTTCAGGGCCTCATTTAGGAAATACCAGGACTATCTGGTGCAGAAAGTGCTTTTGCTGTAGGTGGTCACTGGGGAGTCCCTTTCTGGAATTCCAGATGGAGATTGGACAATAGTGTAAAGAGGAACTGTGGCTTATTAATGGCTTGGGTGCTAACAAGAAAAGGAAGTTATTCTGCATGAAGAGCACACTTTGAAGAGTGTGCATTAAGTAAGGGATGGTGCCAAGCACAGAATGATGTCACAACAAAAAAGAGCTATTTGTCACATGAGCATTCTGTGCCCTGAACTGAGTCTGGAGCCCTGCATTTCAAAAAGTAGCAGGTGATGACATAATTGCAGATGTTTTGGCCACACAAACACCCAAGGAGGTTGGAGTAAGCTGACACAGGCAACATGAATTCCAAGTGCCCTGATTTGCAGTCCAAACAGTGGTGTTTAATATTGTTTTCCCATCATTGGATACACATAGTGTTGGGTGCTTGATTCAGTATTGTTCCTGGAGCAGTACCAGGTCCATCAAGTCTCTCTACCAAAACACCTCTCTGCAGGTAATACTAGCAAGAGAAAAGTTTGTCATTTTGTACCTCTGGAATGCTCCCAGCTGTGCAGCACAGTACAGTGCAGGCGTAGATTTACATCACCATTATTAAAAACATACATTGCTGCCTTTCCTTTCTTTAACCTTTTGCATTTTTAGTACAATGCCATGATGAATTTTTTTCTCGCTAGTCACACCATCAGGCAAACAAGCAGCAAGGAAGTGGAAACTTCTTCTGAAGAGACTGGCAGTCTGGTTTGGTTAATAAAAGACAGGTAGCATGACAGAAATACTTGTACATACTAAAACTGTTTACTTAAGAAAATTGAAGTGCAGGCAGATTTTGAGTCACCTGCTTAGTTTCCACTTCTAAGTTATAAGCCTGGTGGGGGAAAATTACAGAGACTCTCGTTAAAAAACTAAGTGTACCTGGATTCCCATGCTCTGCTTTTGTTCACAGTGTGAAGCCATGTACCAACAACCTGCAAGTGAGGCTCTAAGAAGGAGCATTCTCACAAATCAAAATAAAAATCACTGGCAGTTACTGATGTTTCTTGGGGGAAACGAAGAACTTTCTTTTAAAGAAATTAAAGTATTTGGCCATAGGTTTTTACTGTGGAAACCTTTGCTTCTAATGTAAGTGTACTGAATTCTTTGCTTTGCAGTCATGAACAAGTGTTGTGCTGCACGTCAGCCTTTGTAATCCAACATGTTCTCCTGTGAGTGGGAGTGTCTTTTACTTCTGTAATGTCCCCCCTTTTCTTCTGTTTGTTGTACGTTTCCTAAATCAGTTACAATCTGCTTTTTCAGATCTAGATGGAAACATCAAGAGAAACCCTTCACCTCTTAAGAAATGACCTGGTTATTTCATAGCAGCTTATCTTTTCATTGCCTGGAATGATGAGGGGACTCTCTGGTTTAAGATTTCTTAGACATCCTAAAGAATCAAGGATTCTTGTTTGAAAACACTTATTGTTGTTACATTAACTCCCCCCCACAGGAAGCCTTCATCCTGATAGTCAATCCCTAAGTTCAGTAAGTTGTTTTTCTCACAGCTGAGTTTTCCCAGCCTAAGGGAATGAGGCAGTTGTGTTAACACAGTACCACAGTGCAGCTTTCACAGGCACTGCAATTAAGAACAGTTCGTCAAGATCATTAAAACAGGAATAGATTTTTTTCCTTTGAGTACTGCAGAGGATAACAGGAGACTTGACTAGCATAGAAAGAAAAAGTCTTTGCCTGCCTTACTTGAGGAAGCAAATGTGAAACCCATGAATATCATCATATGGTTGGTCTTATCTTGTAAAGGAAGAGTTCAAATCTGGTTTTTTCAGAGATTCTTCTAACAGTATTTCCTGGAGCTTCAGGATTTTTCCTACTTTTTTAATCCTCTGATAAAAAACCTGAAGTGCTTCCTTTAGTAAGCCACCAGCCTGAAAAGCACTTGTCAAGCAAAACTCCTGAGTGATTCCAGCCCCTTCCTTACATAACCACAGGCAAAGGTGGCTTGGGCACTGTGGAGTTGTGATGGTGGCACCACGTGGGCTGCCGTGAAGTTACCGGGCTCACTTATTTTCCCAGGGAATCTACCAGCAGTGAGTTAATTCAGAGCTTCTCAATCCACAGGTTTTTGAAGAGCTTCTCAAGTTTCTTCTTTGCACAACATTTCTCTTCCAGGCTGAGTGGAGTCATTATAAAACAACATTCTGCCAAGCTGTGTAATTAGGATGTACACTTGCCGTGCCGAGCCGCCGGAGCGACCAGCGGAATCCAGGGGGTTTGGCTTCGGGGAAAGAAAGTTGTGTCATGTCAAAAGGCAAGACTGGAAGAGTGAACCATTTAGAACCAATAGTTTTGGAATCTCAAAGCTACCAAGTCTGGAAAAGGACCCTGGAAAAAAGAGAGGACAAAGAGTTTGCAAACTGTTAGTCGCTGTCATCTCCCTGGTGTCTCCCTGCCTTGAGTGTACAGAGGATTCCCACAGGGAGGCTGGAGCAGCAGCGGGTGGTGCTCAGGCTGGTCCTTGGTTGAGGTGTCATCCTGGATACCTGGTAAGCAACGCTCCTCCTGGAGCACATCACCTGGTGTGAAACTGTCTTTATAATTGCTTATAACCTTTTATCAGAGTTCAACAACTAAAACGTTTCAATAGCCACCTTTATGCAGAATGCATGAGCCCTTCTTGCTGCTTGTCCTGTTACCTTCAGTATTTCACACGCCTCTCACAGGTATTTTATCCTGTGCAGTCTCTGCATTGCTTTTGTGGAGTTTTCTCCCCACAGCTTGCCTGCCTCTGCTCCTAGTAGCATTTTCTCTCAAAATTACTGCTCTGCCACTTAGCACTCACTTTTACGTCTGAGCCACACACCAGCTTCTCACTTCCTAATGCTTTTGCAGTCTGCTGATACCTCAGCCTCTTAATTCTTTACTTCAAATCGAATTTTGCGTGAATTCTGAATATTCAGTTTAGAACACTCATTAATAACAACACTCTGCCAAAAAGAAAGCAAACTCATTGCCACACAATTTCTGTGGTGACAGCAAAATGGTTCACTGCACTTTCTAGGGCTGATTTTGTGTCATGACTCTTGAATGTCTCATATAAAACAAAATAAGGCATGCAAAATAAAAGAAATAAAATTAAACTAGGTGTACCTGCAAGAGATGACAAAGTTTACTCTGCAGATGTTCCTACAAAAAAATTCACTGAAGTCTCTTTCTGGTTGTTCCAAAACATATTATCTTTTGCTGAGCAGGGGACTTGGTCTTTGTTCAAGAACTGGAAGTATTGTTACTGGGGGTGGCTTAAAATTCACTGTTAAATATGTTTACATTGTAAACACGGTAGTTGCATCTCGGGGCCTTGTCATATTTTATGAAATAACTGTAATAGCTTTTTCAGAAAACCTCTAAAAATTTGCAAAAGCTCTCTGCCTTTTCAAAGTGAAATCTCACGTGGCTCCTCAACACAACCCGTGCATTTCCTTGACATTTCAACTATGTTTGACATCATCCTGAGCTTTTCATCTGCACCCACAGCAGTGAACAGCTCAGCTTCCCTCTGAACATCTGCTCCCCAGGGGAAGGCTGTTACTTTAAGCAGACTACTAGTCTTCTGAAATATTAATTAAGAATTGAAGACTTACCTGGGTAGTGAAGGGAGTCTTGAAGCCCAGTTGGATCCAAGCACTACGTGTGTATGTTAAACTGAATTCAGAGTTGAGCTTTGAATGGGATTTTCAAAAGATCTTAGTGGAGTTAAGAGCACTAGTGTCACTGGGGCTTTGTTTTTAGCTCTTCCTGGAGCTTTAAAAATCCTTCTGGTGGTGCTGCAGGCCATAGGAAATACTTACATTTCAATAAGAGCAAAAAATCCAAATGTGATCAAAATTCTGCTTCCCAGCTTCACCTCTTGTTTATTCCAGTGATAGTTAGAATAGTAATGCTTATTATTCCTTACTTGGAAAGTGGCCTGACATACAGACCTGAATTTGCTAGAACTTAGATTTTAGTGATTCCCAGGTTTAACACGGGATACTTGGAAGTGCAAAACTGTTATAAATCTCCTCATTAAGGAAATATCCTTGTGGTGACAGGGTGAACAAGTCCATAAGTGTGATTCTAAAATACAAAATGTGCTTTTCAGGAAGAGACTGTAAACAAAAGCATGTCAGGGAATAGGAAGATGATTGGGTTTCTGTGTCTCTCCCTAGGAGTTTTACTTACCTTTAGTAGAGTATCTTTATTCCAAGTACATACTGGTATCTTAAATGTCTACCTAAAACAATGTATGTAACTTCAGACTGAACTTTTAAAGAGGGGAAAGAAGGAGGGAGGAAGGGGAGAGGAGAAGGGAAGGGGAAAGGGGAATGGGAGGGAAGAGGTTTCATATTAACAGGATAGCATAGGAAATAGATTTCCCTCAAGATATTCTGTCACTCTGTACATGTAAGTAGAACAGAAAAATAGCAGCCAAACCAAAAAAAAAACCCGCAGACAGGCAGAGAGGAAAGGGACAAGTTTAATGAGAGAAGAAAAATACAGGTATTGAAAGTGGAAAACAGAAGGGAGATCTCCAAAGGATTAAAATATTGCTACTTTCTACTTCCAGGTAAATGCAGTATAAATTTTTCCTGAGTTTTCCAAACTATTTCCCCTCAAATTTCACATAATCCTCCTGAATTTTAAGAGGGAGGTGGATCACTTGGTCATTTTCTTCTAATGCAGTCAGTATCCCAATCCAAAACTGAAAGGGGAGAGTAGAATTTTGGAGGTCCAAGATTCCAAGGAGTGATTTTTATTGTCCCGATTAGACTTTGATTTCAGCCTGCTTTCTGCATCACAGCCAAATGCATTCTTCTGAACTTTGGTTGCAGTTTGAGTTACCATCATGGGACCAAACTAAGGAGATTCTGTTCATGCTTAGGAATGTTTTCTTCGTCAGGATAGAGAGATGTACAACCCCCCCTCAAGATATAAAAGGTCCATAATAGGTCTCTAACTAGATGAATGATAAACACATCAACATATTCTGTCACCTTTATTCACAGAGTGATGCTTTAATCTTTAGCTTCACATTTGGGATGGATTTTGATCCCCTTAGTTGTGTGGAACAGCACCTTGTTTCAGCCCTAGCACCACTGATGTCAAAAGGACTGCTTTTACTGAAAAACATGCTAAACTGCTCAGACACAGCTCCTTGATTTCAGCAAGGCTCTGTGTTCACTGCAGGATTACGCAGTAGGTTTGAAGACCACAGGCTCTTAAGAACTCTCTACAGTAGCAGTATTTCAATCCTTAGTCCCCAATACAGCAAGTAAAAGATGAAAGTATAAGACCAGGGTAAAAAGATTTAAAGTAGGAAGAAGCACTGTGGAGCCCCAAGTGAAAATAATAAAATGTGTACAAGAGATGGTCATAATTACTACTCTGGGTGCAAGAATCAGTGCTCTTGACTATAGGTAGCCCTTCAGTTCTAAATCCCTGTGCTTTCACAAGGAACTGGTGCCTTACATTGCAATTGCAGAGCCCCAGCTCCCCTGTCTCACTGATCAATAATTCGGATTTACAGACTCCTCCCTCACTTGCTGGGTTCAAGGCAAACTCTGGCTAAAAGTATGCCTGCACCTGGGATGTCAAATTTCCCCAAAATGGGAAATCTTTCACAATTTGTCCAGCTGTCTTTCCACCTCTTTTAGTCTTCAGAACACTCCAGCATCTCTTATAAGCACGTTCTCTGTGAAATCACAGAGGCAATTCATGGTTTTTGGATCACAGCTGATCCACATAGCTTACAAGCTAAGCCCCTGGCTGATCAATCAGATTCCCCTGGAAGGACCTTTGAGCCAGGACAGATCCGGAGTGAATTCCATGGCTCTCTGTGCAGGCCAAAGGTCTATCCAGTTGTATTCTGCCTGTGATCAGTCAGAGTCTAATACTGTCTCTATTTTATGCTATGTTAATAATACATATTACTATAGTTAATAAGGCACTTCTTTAAAAAAACAATAAAACAAAACAGCAAAGTCCTCAAATCCCTAAGTCATTAGAACACGGGGAGAGGGACAGAAAGAAATCTCCTCCCTATTAATTTGACATACCAGGAATATTGCTTACTGTTGTTTCTGTTGTCCTAAAGCAAAAACCTAGTGTCCTGCTCACTTCAGGCAATGGTATCTCTTCATTTCAGAATGTTTGTCTACAAAGCACCTGATAATGGGCATAAACATGCTAAAATTTGTGTCTCTTTTGATTCCTTACAAAAGTTCAGTGATTTTGGACCCAGATTTGAGGTGATACATCTGACGTAATTAAGTGAGCTAAGGGATACCATGGGCACTGCCAGGTGACCACTGCAAACCAGTGAGTGCAAGCCAAGTGGACACTAAGTTTGAGCTCTGAGGTTTACTCTGCGATAACTGACGGCTTCCACACCTGTGCAGTGACGCCAGCTTTCTTTGCGGAAAATTTTGGCCTCGGAGCGGTAAACAAAGTGGTGGTTTCTGGCTTAGAAAATGCAGAGTAGCCTGTAGGTGAGTAGGATTCGTTTACTGGGAGAGAGGCATTTGACTGGAACGGAGGTTGGGAACCGTAGGCTGGCACGGAGTACACCGAAGATGGCCGGGCCCTCGTGGGAGAGCCAGCGCCAGGTGGCAGGAAGGGAGGCAAAGGTAGAGCTTGCTTTGGAGTGGGCAGCTTCAATGTCTGCTTCATGGCAAGGCTTTCCTTGGGAGGCTGGAAAGTAAATAAAGATGGGTCGAGTTGGTAAGGCTGATGTTTCATAATATCCAAAGCATTGAGACCTTTCTTAGGTTTTCTTTTTGTGTTCTTGGTGGCGGCAGCGGACTTGGAGGAAGCCTTGGTAGCAGCAGGAGGGTAAGATGGGCAGTGGATGGGATTGTAAGCGACAGGCGGAGGGGCTCGGACATTGGATGAGTATTTCCAAGAAGCTGGCAAAGACGGAGTTGGAGATGAGGCTCGTGCCATGTTTGCCTGCACAGTCTCTGAGTCGACCACGTACTTCTCCATGCGGGAGTGCCTCCTGGCGAATAACTGCGCTCCCTTCCCACTCATGGCCGGCGGCATCTCGAAGGGCGGCTTCGTTTCCCCCGCGCTTGGCGTGACTGGGCTTGACTTAGGGGCACAGACTGGACTTGCCAGGCTCGCCTGAGGCCCTTTGAAGGGACCAGCCAGGCTGAGAGTACTTGGGGGATGGGTGGGGGAATGAGGGTACTGCGGGGATTTCAGTGGTGCAGGGTAGGCTGCCTGAGGTGAGGCCGGTGCTGGGAAAGAAGGAGCCTTGTTGGAAGCAGCAGCTGAAGGTGACCAAACTGGTGAAACTGGAGCACCAGCAGAAGGGGAGACCTTGAGTGAAGGCTTTGGAGCAACAGGAGGAGGGGCCTTTTGTTTAGATGTTTGAGTCTGCATGAAATTGCAAGCTTCTGCTCCCAAACTGAGGTAGTCTTCTTCAGGTCCTGACTCAAAACCAGCTCCAGTACCTTTTTTGCCCTCTGAATTGTGCACAAGGGACAAGAGGGCAGGATTAGGACTTACTTTGGGTGCATCTTTGAAATTGAACATAGGTTTTGAAGTGCTTCTTCTCTTTGCCTCTTGCAGTATCCCAGTTCTTTTGGCTGGCACGGCAATCCTTTCATCCCTGGACGCGATGTGCTCCGTGGGCTCGCTGGGTGCCCACACGCTTGGGGCAGCCTTGCTGGCCACGGGAGCTGAGACAGGTCTGTAGAAAGGCTCAGCTGGTGGGCTGACAGAGCAGTAAGGAGGTGGTGCTGCTGCATCTGAAAGAGGACTAGTGACATTTCTTACGGGTGAAAACGGTGCAGCTGCTCGGTTTTGAACCCCGGAAGGGAAGGGTTTAGCTGTTATATTCAAAGACGCTGCTTTTTGGGCTCCAGGGGACTGAAAAGAGAGGTTTGTGCCTGGTGCTAAGCCAAAGCCATTCTGCTGTACCATTTTGCTGTGATTCTGGCTCGCGTCTGTGTAGCTTTTGCTCACACAGGTCTGCTGCCTTGAGGTCTCCTCCTCTTTTGACTGGTAGACTGAAGAGCTTACTTTCTGGAAGTTCTCTGTCACGGTGGTCTCCCTGCGTTCCTCTGTCTGCACTGTGCTGGTCTTCATCTCCTCTTGCTCCGCTGTAATCTGATCCATCCTCTGCCGCCTCTTGGCAAACATGAGGGCCCCTTTCCCTGTGCTGTCTGCAAGCGTCTGCATCTCCTCTCCACTTTTTGTCTTCTTTTCAACCTCCAGTAGACCACTGTCCCAGTCAAAGGTCACAATCTTACCGTCCTTGTCAATGTCAGAGAAGAAATCTTCATCTATTTCTGACTCACTGGTTGCAAGCAAACTCACTTCAAAGGTGTTTTCTTTGTCCCCCTCTTCACCTTCACCCTCCTCACCCTCGTCTTCGTCCCGCTCTAACTCCCCAGTCCCGTAGCTCACTAAAGTGTATTTCCTCGCCCTTTGGCGGCGCTTCTTGAACATCAACACCCCCTTGGAATTGGGGTTGGGAGCTGCTGTCAGCAGCAGAGCAATACTTTTACATTTAGATTTGGCTTCTTTGACCTGCTTCTCTGACAGGCTCTCACTTCGTCGGAGCCCTATGGAAGGAATCAAAGTACACGTTTATTTATATGCATCCCACAAAATTACGATGGCACTATTTACCCATACTGAAATTTACCCACTCTCCTCTTTTCCCATGTTAAAACATTTCCTTTCTTTTGTATGCAAAGTCGGTTACATGTCAGCTTTTCTCACAGTACCAGCTGTGTTGTAAATTCCATACCCAGCGTTCCTTAGAGTCACACCCATGCAAGTTCAAGGGCTCCATCACTTTCTTTAGGACTCTCTCAGTTCAACGGGAACATTACACATGGTGTTTTTATTTCTAGCATTCTTGATTTTGATTCCCACAGGTAATCTCAGCAGCCACAGGCAGGTGAGATTTCTCATTTATTCAGTTTCTGTGGTCTGGTATTTACCAAGTGTTTGACCACAGTTCCTGGGCTTCCAGCAGCCATTCCCAGCCAGCCAGGCTCATGGCTGGTTAATATCTGGGACCAAATGAAACTGAGCAGCTTCTGCCATTGAGGTGTTTATTTTACTCCCATAAATTACAAAATATGTCTAGTTGCTGTAATGTGCTTTTATGTATTTGCTATTTAAAAGCAAGTATACCTCCAAAAAGGCATACACAGAAAATATTAGCATCAACTTTCAGCCCCTTGGCAGATGTGGGAGTTTGGCCTTAGTACTCAATGAAAGCTTTCAGTCTTCTAACTAGCATTACTTGCCTGAAATACAACCCAAAGGGTATATTCTGTAGGATATAACAGCTCCAGAATATTGGTTTTGAAAATGTGGCAAGAGTGAATACACAACTGACTTCTCAAGTGTATTCACCAGCCTGTATCAGTGACACCTATTTGTTAGAGCATAAATTCCTGGTTTTCATCAAGTCCTGTGGAAGGGGAGCAGATGCAGCTGCAGAGCTGATGGATGCCCTGCACGTCAGCGTGGCTGCTTCCTTGTTATGGAACATGCAGCATGTGCCTCATGGGGCAGTGCTGGTGTTCCTGCTCCTTTCCCCTCCCTGAACTCTACCCCTCCAGCTCATGACTGACAGCCTCAATAGCCTCTCCCTTCAAAAGAAAGCTAGAATTTAAAGCTGTTCCTTTTGAAATCAGTGGTCCCTTCCACTTTATTTCTAAAGGAAAAAGTGTGCCTCTGATACAAGAAAATAGAACAGTAAATTATTTAGTGTATTTTGCTAGTATAAATAGAGCAAACTTAATAAAGAAAGCCATGTGGTGATGTGTTGTCTACTCATGATCCTTTTAGCTGTGTCAGTAGATGGAGTCTGATCCTTCTCCTATTAAAGACAACTGGAGTTTTGCCATTATGCAGGATGACAGCACGACTGGACCAATGGTTCTCACAAGATCTATGATAAAGAGCATGCCACCCAAACCAGCAATTTGTGATATTTTATTGTGGGGGAGTCAAATCACAAAATCCCCGGCTCAGTCCTGTGATGATCCAAATGCTTACAATAGTCACTGCAGACATTTTCCAAAAGTATGAGCTGTTGTGGTAGAGTCCTCTGATTATTATTTACAGAGGAAATTCCTGCTAAAGACATCGAGCACCTATAATAAATGTTCTTCTCCAGTTCAGACTTAAGTGCTGCATTGTAACTTCTATTTTTGCAGAAAACATGCATCGTATTTGCTGCACAGGGTATCCCCTATGCTCAGGAGATTGTTTGTTCTAATGTGTCAAAAAGATTTTAATAATAATAGTATTAAATAATAATTGTGCATAATTTTTATAGATTAAATCAGTGGTTCCTAAGGATAATGACCTGCCACTAGGCTAGAAGAGATTGAGGTGGTTGTATTTGACATGGGAAAAGGACAGGATCTATGTTCTCCTTGAAAAAAGAGCTTGTCATGTAGTTCATTCTTTGTACTTCTGCCTTTTCGGAGAGGACTGCAAGTAATTCAGGCACAGTCCCACACCTGGTTCTGACTTCGCAGCCAAAATGTGAAGCATGTGCACTTTTCTTTTATACTTCATTTAATATGCCCAAACTATGTGGGTTGCATACAGACACTTATGCCTAAGGAACTGCTTAATCCACTTGCCAATAAGACACAAATGGTTATCATGCTAAAAATATGCTTCCAGAGGAATTAGCAGTGGGTTAGCAGAGGAGTTCCAACACTGCTTGTTGCTACAGTATATCACTGCACACATTCAAGCACCTTTGACATACTGCTACTAAATCCCCAGACAGGATTCTTCACATTGTTGGGAAGGAGCAAGCAGCCAGTAGAGACGTCCCAGATGAATAAAACAATAAATTAATTAATAAATAGGTTAATTAATAAATAATACACTTCTACACCCAGTTAATTAATATTGGCTCCAGTGGCAAGTTTACTTCCATGTAAACTTCGTGGGCACATTTTGAAGCTGACCTCTGGGCATGGGAGGGAGAAGAAATAGCATGTTCACTTTACAGTCTGGAGAAGGCTGACAAAACCAAAAGGATCATGTAACAGTTATACACATGCTGGTGTCTGTCAAAATCTCTTCTGCAGGCAACACGAAGCTTTCCTGCTAGCCCTTTTTATTAACTTTGGAGAGCAATGGCATGGCTTTGATTTTAGATGATGCAAATGACAACGCAAAGCTTTTGCTATAAAAGGAGAAATCCCCAGGATTCACTTAGACATGTGCAAGCAACTTGTTCTTTTTGTTAATATTCTACAGATTGCCTCTGAATATGCATTAGAAGACCAGCAGAGTCCAGCCCTTTCTGGAGATGTAAGTATTTTTAGTTGGACAAAGTCATGAGTTAATTTCAAAGTGGAAGTCTAGTAAGCACAGTTATTCAGCACAGTTAAGGCACGGGTACACTCTTGGCTCGTCACCAGGAGCATTGTATTACCCTGAAAAAATATATAAAGCAAGAACAGAAACATTGTTTAAAAGAAAAAAAGAGAGGCAAAGTTATCAAACTGCAGAAAAAAATCTCTAAATGTTTTTTCCTAACGCCTTCTAAATCCTGAAATTATATCTAAAGTTATAAATGATGCCCTCAGTTAGTGCAAATAATTAGATGGGACATACTTACTTGCGTGCCTTGCCCTGTGCTTGAGAGGTCTGTGATCCTTTTCCGAGTGCTTGTTGTCTTCTCCCTGCTCTGTGCCTTCTGATGGGATTGCAAAGGAGAGGAGGGAAGGAGGTGCTTCTGACTGCCCTCCTTCTACTTGAGAAGCAACACACCCCCTTTCACACAGAGCCCCGGGTGCTTCCTTCTCCCTGTCCGAACAGTCTAGGATCACCTCCACCCTGGGGATAGATGGAGCTGCACCTTGGATCCTCCTGACCTCTTTGCTGCTAGAAAACTGGACTACTTTGTTTGACCACTGGATGTTGCCCTCTTTCACGCCCAGGGGAATTGCGATGGCGGGGCTGGTCCCATCTTGTTGTGCACTGGCTCCTCTTCCTGAAGGGGAGCCTTTTTCTGCCCCCAGGAGTGTCACAGCAGGAGCGTTGGTGCCCTTGTGTGTGTCATTGGAGAGGGACAACTGCAGCTCAACCATAGTGCCTGGCCTTCTCTCTTCTGCCTTCCCTCTGAGAGCAGCCTCATCTGCCACGAGCACTTTGGAGGTGCCTATCACTTTAGGAGTAATTCTGTGGCTTTGTGTGCTCTCTTGTTTGGTTTCAGAAAAGTGTATGTTGCTTTCTCCTGCTCCCTGGTGAGTGCCACTGTATATCTCCGTGATGCATAAATCTCCATGGGGTATCCCTTCCGCTGTGGTTACTTGCAGTGTAGTGTTCTCCCTGTAGTCCTCATTTTTTATGTTCTCGGGCTTTCCGTTTGCTCTTTCAGCACTCAGGGTTTCATTTATTCCACTGGAGGATCTGCACATACATAAGCAAGTAATTCAAGAAATTAAGCTGCTGTAAGCACAGCCATTGTAAGTACAGTTACAAAAGCAGTTTGTGTGTAGCATTTCACCCCTTATATTAAGCGTAGTGCCTCCTAGCAGGTCCTTTTAAATGGAAGACATTTCCCACAATGTAGAGGTCTTAAATTGAGGCATCTTTGTATCTTTCAAAATTCTTCAAACTTACAGTTCACTTAGAGGGAAATTACACAGCAGCAGTAGAACTGTGACCCTACTCCCATCCTTCTGCACTGTGGAATTGTATCATCCTAGCATCAGTATCCTTTCACAGACACCTTTCTGTTGTAGGGTCTCCTGACAAATGCTGCTGAGACTTCTGGGACAATACTTCTTCATATTTCACAAGTCTGTGAGAAAATTAACTTCGCATAACATCGGAACGGTGCTTAATTTTTGGCTCTGTGGCCACTACTGCAAATGTGTTAGGCACCATCCTCACGTGGAGTTCCTGTACCACATAGTTCACTCTCTAAGGAATACAGAAGTGCTGGATGAGGATTAGAGGGAGGGCAACGAATACTTAAAATACACATTCAAAGAATTCCTCTGAGGATTGTCATCCCTGTATATCATGGATCAGTTAAAATAATCTGGGCCTGTTCCAGTGATCCAGCATAAAAGGGCAGTGAACCTATACAGTATTTCCCAGTTATTTAAAAATATGTATTTCTAACTGGAAAATGTTATTTTCACTTCCTGAAGCCTACTACATATCTCAGTGTAGATCCTTTTCCTAAACTACTAATTCCCCTGGCCCAGTTAGTCTGTTTTACTAGTGTTACTCTTTAACTCCTTCTTTCAGTGCTCTGGACCATACTGACTACTATTAATTTGAGAAGAAACCCTCTGTGTACAGCAAGAGAAGACCTATTAAGACTTTCTGTTGGCTAGAAGGTGGTAAAACACTTTTTCAAATATGGGAAGCAGTAGGTACCCTCAGTAAAGTATTAAGTGTTTGATTATTAAAATCAAAACCGAGTCTCAGGTATTCTGAAACTTTGGAACCTCCTGAAAAGAAAGGCTGGAAGAAGCAACAGAAGAAATAAATCTGTCAGTGCAGTGAAGAAACTCCAATATCACTTGCTTCTCTAGCCATGCAGCACAGTTTGTGGCAGGCTGGGTCTGCCTCAAATGGCACAAAATGTGTGACATCCATTTCACCACATACAGAGCTACATAAAGGTCAGACAGATTCTGATTTAGGGAGCTCCTTGTGAGTGCTGCTGGATCCCATCATATTATGCTGTTTGGATGATCAATTGTACTGCTCTGAAGCACAGATAAATTACAGAAATCTGTAAACATTTCCTTCTAAGATATGGACTGGGGGCTGGGCCAGCTAAATGTTAGCCTTTATTGGTAGCTGAGTGATTGTGTGTGTGTGTGAGAGGGAAAGTTTTCCACCTTAAAAGGCCCTTGCTACGTATGGATATACTTCTACTCTATATAGACATAAATGTGTATCCTCTGTCAAGAGGCAGAACACTGTCTCTGGCCTCTTTTTAAGATTCTGTTTTGTCAAATTATTAATTTCGTTTCAGGCCCTTCCAGCTCACTGCAGGAACAGCAGCCCTGGTGTAATTCCAGGAAGGAAGCAGAACTCCTGGAGTCAGCACGGCAGGGTTTGTCTCAGACTCGTGTTTCCCTCCCTACACGGTGCGTTTCATGTCGGTATGCACTGAGCACACTCCCTTCTTCCCCCTAGAAATGTTCTTTCAGACTCGGCAGCAGCCCGGGAGCCGCTCACGCTGATGTGAGAAGGGCAGGCTGGCGTTTCAGCCTGTGTGTCCCCACCGTCCGTGTGTTCCCGGCTCCATCTGCTCAGCGCTTGTCGGGAAGGTCAGGAGATGCTCCCCCATCACGGCAGCTGGAGAGCGCCCGCCCCGCAGGGTGTCGCTTTCCCCTGATCCTGCAAACCCAGCGTTTTCTGGGCTCTGCTGCTCAGTACCTGGCTCTGCTTTAAGGGAGGCTGGGAGAGCTTTGTGTAGACATCAAAGGCCAAGCAGCATTATTTAAAACTACTTTAAAAGCCTAATTTTCCTCCCAATAAGATTAGTAAGACCAAAATTAGACCAACAATTAATGCCTGTGAAAATCTCATCCTTCATGCAAATGGTTCAGGAACAGCCAGAATCTTTCCAATGGAAAATATTCTTCCCTTCCAGCAAAAGGTACTTGGAGGTAAAGATCACCATTGGAATACCACTGTAATTATTCTTGCCTTATGACTTCCAGCTTTCTCTTGAGGTGGCTGCTGACAAGTGGCTACTCAGGAATGGAAGGATTTGCTTCTGGTTGCTCTCAGAGGATGCTAATACACTTCCTGAAAAACCCTTCCAGTGGAATTGCTGGGAGGGATAGTCCCCACAAACAAGGTGGGAGGGAAAGAGAAGTGTTTCAGTCTGTTCTCACATACCTGGGAAGATACTGACAGCAGGAGCTGGGATTTGGGAGACACAAGCTGGTGAGAAGAAAGTCAAAGATTCTCACAGTGAATTCCTTTAGAACACTTTAGTCACTTGCAGAGTGTTGAGCAACTGCAATTTCCTTACTATTTCTGCCAGACATGGTTTCATTCCATGAAACACTGAGTTATGTGGTCTAGGCAGTGTTTTGGGTCTGATTTTCAGGACATGCCTTGCTGTTCACCATACATTCAAGCAGGGGCAAAGGAGAGTCTCTTCCAGCTAGAGCGTCCTGTGGCCTTCAGACAACTGAAATATCAGTTATAGAACAGCAACAGGCAGGAGTCAAAGCATGTGGAGCTATTTCTGTGGCTGCAAAGACAAGTGGTCAGCCACAAATATCATTTTTGCAAGTGCAGTTCAAGCAGTCACATTATGAATTAAAAACATAAAAATGCAGGTATCACATGAGGAACACTCAGTTGGTACCCTGCAGTCCTTACAAGGAGTGTGGAAGTTTCAAGTCTCTTCTTTCTCTTCTTACTCCCAGTGAAGGCAATTCAAAGTTTGTCTTGTCTGGGGAGAATGTGCTTGCAGGTGGACAGACATTGGAATAGACTGATGTGCAGTGAGCAGATTTGCAAGTTTACATGAAGCTTCTCTAAGAAATTCAAAGCATTTTCAAAGAAAATTGAATTTCACCCTCACTATTTGATAAACGCAGAAGCTGAGACCCAGAGAGCTGTAAGTGACTTGCCCCACCTCATCTAGGGAGGCGATAACAGCTACAGAAATAGAATTCATGACTTCCAGACGCTGTCCCCCTCCTGACTCCTAACGCATTTTGCCACCCAAGGAGACCATTTGCCATGTCATCATCAAGGCATATCTCTGTTAACACCCTTTCTCCATCTATACAGCCTTTGCTTTTTGTAAGCCTCACTTCCCTATCTGTGGGGAATAACAACGCTTCACTGCTTCAAAAGGATGGAGAGGATAATTGAACTCGAGGCTCTGCAGTTTGCAAGTATGAAGAATATTTCTATTTGGAGACTGTGCTCTTAATTCTGTGCCCAAACGCTGCTGTTCAAATCAGACACATTAATTCCTTCAGCTCAAATAACTCTCTCTTCCCACCTTTCCCGTACAGACAAGCAAAATGAGTGCATTCAAAGCCAGCATTTTCCAGGTGATTCCCTGAATTACACCCAAGCATTGTGAACGTTCCTGTACCTCTTGATGAGCATCTGCAGGACGTCGGTCAGGCTTTCCATGAGAACGATGACTTCAGCGTAGGTTAGGTCTCCACAGGGCGTGCCATTGATAGACACCACCTCATCCCCCTCACACAGCCCAGCCTTGGCTGCTTTGCTTTTGCCGCGGACCTGCAACGAGCCAAACCACAAATTCCAAATTGCACCATGAGTGTTCGTTTGAAAACAGCAGCAACACCCGTGTCTTCAACTTACTTTGGTCTGTCCCAAAGAAAAAGGGTCAGTAATATTGATAATATTACAAATTAATAACTGGGCCCGGTTGAGGTCAATACTGTTCTGGCCAGTAACAACAAATACAAAACCTTCTGCTTTACTGAACTTGTGAGCTAGATGTCAGACAGGCTGGATTTATTACTTTGAGACTGGGAGACATCAAAGTTTTGGACAATAATCAATTGATCAGTGTTTAGAAGAAATGCCAAAAACCTCATTAGTTTCTCTGAAAGTAAAAGACTACCAGAGCTGAAATCTACAGCAAGATTTAGGAAGAGTGTATAAATTCAGGCCTCTCTGGGCAGAATGTCAAGATGTACATGCTGTTAGAGCTGTAAGTATAGAGACTCCTGCTATACTGGACATTTTTTCCTTAGATGCCCAGCTGTAGGTTTAGTTGCCAAACTGTAAACATCTGAATCCCTGGAGATCCTAAATCCATGTTTAGTCATCTGAGTAAGTGCCCTGATTTACTAAAGTTAAGGCACGCCTGTTATGGTTTAACCTTCCCTGTTAAGTTCTCATTGAAGAATCTAGTGCATCTCAGTTTTTGCTGTTTGACTCCCTTTTCCACTGGCAGCAAGTTATAACTTATCATAGTCTTTGTATAACAAAACCTAGACAGCTTTAACACCACTCAAGGTATGCTGTACAGTTGACTGCTATTTTTAAAGTGCATATTTGGCAAAGAGCGTGTTATATTAACCAGGATGTTTGCAGGAGTCTATTTTAGATGACACAAACACAAAAAAGGGCTGTCCTTGGGTTCTTTGATCTCAGTCTTCTACCTGTTGGTGTGAGTACTTTGGCCTAATATCATATTCAGTTGGTGATCATGTGTGTTATCTTTACTAATTTCTCACAGCATTTTCCTGAACATTTTTAAAGAAGTAGCATAGTTATACTCTTCATACTACACTCACAGCAGCAGAGACAGTTCCCCCTGACTCTTGGGAAGTTATTTCTGATATACACCAGATTTGAGAGTGCAGCTGCCCCACAGACTCATGGAATTATCCCAAATACATAATCAAGCTGCTGGGCTGGTATCTAAGACACATTTCTGGGGGCAGTGTTGAAAAGTTTCTTGGAGTCAGGATGATACATGGCATAAAGAGTGAGAATGTACGTTTTTCTGGGGCAGGGCCACCTTCCATATCTTTGCTGCTTCAATTTGCACGTACCCATATGTCACGTTACGGCTTTTGGAGCAGGGAAGGACCAGAAGCCTGGTGCATACAGAAGCCAGTTCCCACCTTGCACAGTTAACATTTACAAATATGGAGTGGTATGCTGCTCTGTTTAGCTCTCCTTGGACCAGAGCATAAACTTCCTTGTGCTTTGGGAAGAAAGGAGAGCTTGGACAGTGTTTAGAATATTTTGCTTCATATATGAGCTAGGACTTGGGTTGAGGTGCAGTTACTGGGCTTTTTTATATAGGAGGGTATGCTAATAAAATTTTACAAGGCATCCTAGGCCTGAATGTAAATATTTAATGTAGATGCCATGAAGAATTTTGAGTGACATGTAAACAACCACTGTAACAACATGTGGACTCTGAAACAGCAGAATGTGATACCTAGGTTGTGAGAAGAAAAATTGTTTCTCTTTATTGTTTGAGAATGTCAAAAAGCAAAAGTACAAATTACAATGTTAGTAGCTCTACATGAATTTTAGGCAGCTTGACCAGTTACAAGATTTTTTAAACAGACTCCTTGGTAGCATTTAAAAAAAAAACAACAAAAAAAACCCTAAAAAACCGAAAAAATAAACAGACAAGGGCATTGAATTGCATTTTAAAGTTCTTGAAAGGGCCTTGGTCCATTTTGTATTACTCTTTTTTTGGTGTTTCTGTTGGGAGAATAAAAGAGAGGAATTAGCAGTGACAAGGGCAAGGGCAGATTATGTGATGAATTATAGCAGGGTGCTACTAGGGTAGAATATCCCGTCATCATTTGTGTTATTTTAGCCCCAGCATACCACCAGCTTACTCAACAATACATAGCCTGCCTTGCCAGGCAAACCGTCATTGTTACTGGGTTGGTTGTTTGTCTCTACTGGAAACCCACGACAAAAGAGCAAATAATTTACACATGTAAACCGAAACTTCTCAGATTTCTGGGAAAAAAATTAAAAAATAAAAATAAAAATCCTGAGAACATCTCCAGGATCTTCCTGGTAAAATATGTGTTCAGTGGACACTTTTGTCTCAAAGGAGGTTTTGGCAGAAAGACTTTGGGGACTCCACTAGGGGAAAAAAGCAGCCTTTGTTAGCAGCAATACAACTTGGTCACAGAGGGGACAATAAGACCCTTTTATCCAGTTCCTGGGAGCTTAAAGCAAGGCACATTTGGTTGTTAAGCAAAAGAGATTCTCCCAAAACTCTTGCCTCATAGCGCAGCCCTGGCTTCTCAGGTGCTTGTTTCTTCCTATGGACTTTGAGCTGGAGTTTTCTTTAGGAGGAAGAAGTGTGTTTTTCCCATATGGGTTCTCACTACTAGAAAAATATGTTTTTAAAGATTGTCTTAGTTTTTCAGTGCCTGCAATTCCAGTATAACACAGCAGAACTGAGCCTGTACTGTTGGTGCCGAACCTGTCAAGACACAGCTGCTCCTGGGGCACAGGGAAGAGCTTTACCCCTCTGTCCCCTGGTGCTGTTTTCCTGCTCCCCCTCAGTCAGGACTCTTCAGTATTCAATTTACCTGAAGTATGTAATTTCCTTTTATTCCCAGATAACCGCTGTATCTGGAATTTCCCACTGTCAGGAGTGCCCTTTGCTGATTGAAATGTCAAGTGCTGAGCAATTCCTCGTCTGCACAGAAATGTTAATCTCAGGGGAAAGCTCTTCTGTGAAGAACTCAGCCTGGATGCTTGCTGCTATCAGAGCACTCCAGAGGATGCAGGACCTCCTGGCACCAGTTCACACGCAGCAGGGACTGGGGGCTGTCCAGAGGCTCTTCAGGAGGCTCTGTAAAGACTTGGGCTGAAGCTGTGAGGGAGCCAGGACTGGGTGCTGAGACGCCCCGGTGCGAGATCACATCCCAAAGGCACAGGTACGCGGTGGGGAAGGTGTGGGGTAGCAACTGCTGTGGGTTGGTGGTACTGTGGGATGCTGCTGGGGCTGCAGTGGCCATGGATGCCTGCAGCACGTGGCAATTCCTGCCAGTGTCCTGACCAGTGAAAGGAATAAACTGAGGGATACACAGTGGCTGTGCTCATGCTTAGGTGGGGCAAAGGAGAGAAAGCTGATGTGAGTGCCCAGCCCTCATGCTGGGTATGTTTCAGTGCTTTTAATTTAAACTAAAGCTAGTTTCCTTCTGTCACCTGGAGACCCCTTGCCAGGGAATTTAATCTCTTCCTTTGATTTAATCTGAGAGCAGTTTAGTTTGTACAAACCCAAAAACTTCCGTGCCATGAAACAACATATGGTCAATCAGGATAACGGGGAAGTTTGCCTCAAAAAATGTAGTCCTGCTGAAGCTAAAAAGCTGGACTGGATGCACCTGTCACTTGTGGCTGCAAGTGGATGCACAGACAGCAACTGGGGCTCAGCTTACCAGCTGATGATCTTGGATGTGTGTCTGAGCCCTGTAATAAACACAGCAGAGAGTTGAGGCATGTTGAACCTGAGAACAAGGTCAATGAGCTGAAGTTTAAAGCGACGGAGATGGACTTGAGGACACTCTGCAGTCCTGGCTCTCTAATTGCTCCACGAAGGATTATTAGAATATTTCATCGTCTTGATTTTACCAGTGACTTTTGATGTATATCTTAATTTCATTCTGGAGTTAGGGGTACACACCTTTATTTGGGATGTGTGTCTAAGTGCTGCGCTTCAGATATAGCCCGGCTGAGCAACCAATCTCAGAAAATGGGCAATCTGAGCATAAACTCAATCCATTTGAAAACTTTATCTCTTTAAGTAAGACTTCTGCGGCTTTAAAATATGCATATATTTGCTGGCAGCTTTTAAACAACAGAACAGAAAATATTGCCACTGGATGTAGTGGAAATACACTTCCTTGCTATTTCAGGCCACTTGCTCACACAGACAGAGTAGTTTCTTTCATTGAAGGGTCACCTCTGGAAGAGCCCATTCAGTTGATTATCCTGATTCCTAAAGCCTCATCTGCACTGCTGTTGGCCCTCAGGGCTCAAAGTTAGTTTCAGTGAACCTTATTTACGTGTGTGTGTGTGTGTCCTCAGAGTTGGTTTTGGGTGGCCTTGTGTTTTGTTATGATGAAACACATTGCCCAAAATAGCAGGGCTTGCCAGGCAAAAGGGACTCGTGTAGATCAGTTGTCCACCTTTGTTATTGTTTACTACTTTAGTTGGGTCAGCTTTACTAGCAGTGGCTTTGTGTTGTCTTCTAAACTGATAAGCAGACATCAATAGCAAAGGGTGAAGGGTGCTTACAAGGATATGTCCTTTGACAATGGTTACACCCCTGTTAAATAAGGATTTCCAATTTAAAATCACTTTCTCAGACCCAACAACTAGCCAGCTTTTAAAGCAGTAGTTTTTACAGCAGTAGCAAAGTCTTTGAGAAATTTATATTAAATAGCCCTTTTTGAAATAAAATAATTCTCAACCTGAATCAGAGCCCTTATTCTGTATAATCAGTCTCGTCATTAACTAGTAAGGTAGTGTTGTTTAAATGTGCCTTGTGTTGAAGTCTTTTAAATTTCTCCCCACGACAGTGGTGACTTGTTTTGTGTTTAGTTAAAAATTATCAGTCCAGGCCTTTCCATTATATGGAAATTGTATATTATTTTTGCATTCTATAGCCAGATTCTATCTACATGCCACTTACATGAGTTTCTGCATGTAACATTAAGGTTGTGTGACAGCTAACTGAGTCACCACTGAAGTTTCTTTAATATGAGGAGGTTTCTAAAGGTTGGTTTTTTTTCCCTTTTCTTTCAACAGGTGCTCCTTTACACTGGTTTGAGGTGGAAATATGCAATTCAGTGGTAAGCACAGTTAAAATGGCTCACTTGGTGTCAGCACAGTGTTTCACAAGTGTCAGTTTTGCCTGTTTGTGCGAGAACTGTTCCTGGGTAGAGAGGTACATTGTCAATGAAATGGCTCTTAGAAGGGGGAAGGCTTTGTTAGTTTTCCAGAAATACTGATTCTTTTACTGTTGGGAAAAATACAGGTGTGAGCATAGAACAGGATGTCTGGTTTCTTGTTTACAAGTCTTCTATTATCAGAGATATAAAAGGGGAAGAAAGCAGAGATAACAGGTATCAGTATGCAGGAAACTGGGAGTGGGGAGACACGGCTTCTTCCTTTGTTGTTCACACCAATATGAAAGCAACAAGTGCTTTTTATATACTTTTTTCATAAGTCATATTTTCTCTAAAGGAAACAACTTGCACATCTGAAACCCTGAATACAGTTCTGATGTTGCTATTTTTAGAATACTTTAACAATAAAGTATAATTAAGTTAAAAATCCAAGTTAAATGGATTTTAAAAAGACCTAAGCCTAAAACCTCGGAAAAAGGCACCTCATCCCTTCTCTTATAAACTCTACAGCAAACTAAGTGGCTAGTAAGTGTATTTAAATATATTTAACAGTTATCTGTCACTCTAATGAAAGGGACAGTGTACAGTGCTTGTTATAAGCAGGAAGCAGAAGCACTGAGCTGTACAATTGTTGGTGTATTAGTAATTTTACTTGTACGAAATCAGGGAATTAAAAATCAAGTTACAAATTAACTGAACTTAGCCATAATTTATAAATGGGGCTCTCGGACCTTCTTTTACAAGGTTTATGCATGCAGGAGACCTTCAGACTAAAAACTTTTTAACTTCAGTTAGTTAAACTTTTTGGGTTTCAGATATAAAGGTCTGTACAGTAATTTAAGTGTAGCTCATAACGTGATTGGGTTTTTTAGGGATTTCTGTAGATCCATTAAATATCTCAAAGACTTCAGGCTGGTAAACACTGCTCTTGCTAAATCAAAAGAGGTGATGAAGTGACAAACTCACATCCCTTTGTTTTGTGGGGGTTTTGTGGGTTTTTTTTCCACTCAGGTTTACAGGGCAACATCCAAATTTATTTCCATCTTAACACTCTTTTCCCCATCCCTAAGCTTTCCATCACAATTTACAGTGTGGGATTTGTAAATACAAAGTCTTAAGAAAAGAATTACTTCTTCC
Organism: Sclerurus mexicanus; assembly: GCA_013396755.1. NCBI lineage: Eukaryota > Metazoa > Chordata > Aves > Passeriformes > Furnariidae > Sclerurus > Sclerurus mexicanus. The sequence continues at coordinate 310,288 of VWZF01004748.1, forward strand.
TTCTTTGCATGAGCTTCATATGGATATTATAAAATCATCCAAAAACTCAGATATGAAGTCTCTGTTCTCTGGCTGTGTGGCCATCTATTAAAAAATACGGTCAGTGGCACAAGCCTTTTTGTGGATACATGTGGATCCAATCTTTGCCTTCCACCTCTAAACTAGCCACTATTTAAAGTTGTATTTGTAGTTTTAAACATTTGTGTTTTGTCAACTCTATTTGAAAACAAACTGTGAGCTTTCAGCTTTAAATCAAGACCTCTGGAAACAAAGATAGGGCCTGTCAATCAGCCTGGAGATCCCCTCCTTGCACAACGAATCAAGACCTTTGCTGGAATAACTGTATTTAAGATGCTTTGACTTGCACCTTAACTGAAGCTAAGTAATGACAGCAACTTGTAGGCTGTATGCTTAAAATAATGAGGGACCTTAATTTTCTTAATGTGTTCTCAATTTTCTCTTTTTATATGTATATAAAGTAGTTGTCAGTAGATAGAAAGAGATGAGCAGAAGGAAAGAGTCATGAAATCTTCAGAAAGGGAATTTGAGCCACTTGCAGATTTAACTGAGTAATGGGAGCATAGTTCAGGAATTCCCTGAGAGGTTTCCAAAACCATACAACTAGGACTCCTGTCTGGGCTTTGTATCCAATAAATTCATTGGAAATACCAAGTTCTGGCCTAAGCTGAAGGCAGCTTTGGCAGGACAGGGCTCAAGCTTAAAGAATAAATTTGAAGCATGGTGGGTGAAATTCTGTTGAGATAAGAGTGTCATTGGCTGGAGTTGGAGTGGGATGTGCGTATGTGTTCTGTATACAGACTCCGTGGTGGCAGTGTACCTTTGGCTCTTATAAAGGTGCAATAGTGCTGGTATACAAATTCTAGTCTGTTTTCATTAGCATGCCTGCACTTGGGCATGAGTCTGCTGCATGATGTGGTTCAAGCCGTTTGCAGCTGTGCTGCCTGGAGGTGACTTTGTGTCGGGCTGATTCCACTCCCCATCCTCTCTATGCTGAATTTCTCCAGCAGATAAGCTAGTTTCCTTCAGAACCAGTCAGAATAAAAGCCACAAAGTAAAACCTTCAGACAGGGCAAATTCACCAGGAGTGAGAGATCCAACCCATCCCAGCTCCTTGGAAGGGATGGGAGTGCAATGAGAAGCCTTGCCCCAGAGCATGTCAGATGCTAAAGCTCAAGTGCTGTGACTTTGGCTTCTATAAATATAGATAGTATAAATACACATGGTATGAGTATTGTAAAATGCAGTTTTCTATATTTTACCTGAGAGTCCCTGTGTCCCCTTCTTTGGGGAGTTTCTGTAGGATTTATACAGTAAGACTAGTGAGAATATGCAAATGTCTGTTAATTAACTGGATTAAACAAGTTATCTCCCAAATGCTTTTCATGAGATGAAGCTTTGAATAATGAACTATCTTTGGCTTGTAAGGTAAGCACAGAATATTTCCTGTCCCAAGTAGCAGGATAATGATATTGGGAATTGAGCAGTTCAGCGTGCTCTTTTCTCCTGCTGGTCTTAAGGGAAAGCTCCTAAAGACATCCACTGTTGTAGAGATGGCTTTCATGTCTGTCTGTAAAACTAATCATATTCCTACATGGGTTATGAGAAAATACAGCACAGAACAAAGGAGAAAAGAGCAAATATGTTCAGATATATTTTTGTTACTTGATGTTCAAAAAGTCTTTCCAGAAGGGGAGATAGAATGTTACTCCCTGAGTAGATGGGAGTGCTGCCATTGGTTATCACAAAGACCATCACTAGAAAAGCTGAACACTGGTATAATATTACAGTAGTTTATGGCAAAATATGAGATACGGGATGCTAAGTTATACAAAGCAAAGGTACTTTTTAACTTTAAAATCCGCTGGTCCAGTTGCAAAGGTGCTGCCTTTGCTTACCAATTCACAACTAAAGCAGAGCTTTAGTCATGGTTTGCTCATGTCAAAGTTCATGGGACATTCTTGCAGAGGGGAGACAGTACCATCTAGTTATTGGTTTACTGGTTGTTCAACTCTGTCTCCAGTGAGTCCTTCCACTACGCTGTACACCTGAAATCATACTTCTTGATTCTCGTTCAGCTTGGTGACTGTCTCTTCCTTCCCCCAGCATGAGAAGGACTTATATAATAAAGGTTCAGTTCTCTTCACAGTGTATTTGACAAACACAATTTGGTGCAACTTCTGGTACCTACTGTTGTGGGAGGGCTAGGGAACCTGTTTGACCATTTATATGTTGACGGAGCACTTGTGCCATTTGGAGCCAAAGAGCAGACTGGTCTCAGTGAAAAGAAAAGCCTGCTCAGATTCCCAAGAGCCTTGCTTAATGTACTGGTGTATCATCTTTCTGGTGGTTGCCTTTTTCTGGCCGAAATCCAAAGTCAGCAGCTGAAGAAGGGATGAGATAATGACCTCTGAAATATTGATCTGGTATGCTGGCGGCACAGCAGATTTCCCAATAGTGAGCTCGGGTGTACAGCACTCAGAGCCTGTTATTCATTTTGTACAGCACAGCCAGTGCATAGCCCGGGCCTGGGTTATCCTTTTTTGGGGCGTGCTGCTGCACACTTGATGTGTCAAAACTAAAACATTGTGCTGATTTACGTTTTACCAGTGAATTGAGGAACATGTGACAAAGAGAGGAATGATGCCACGCTTTCAGTAGGGTGGCTGTGCATTGTCTACTCTATTTCCATTCCCCTTCTCTTCTTGCCCTCTTGCACTGGCTGTATCCTTCCTGGCTTATTTTTAAACCCCAACCAACTTTGATCTCTCCATGAACACTGTAGCTACATTTTCATTTCTTCTTTCCCACTGCCCTCTCGTGCAGAGAGATAATTGAACAGATAACTGAATCCTTCTTTGGGATTAAGACAATAATACATCTCTACTGAGTGCTTCGGTAGCATCAAAATCTTAACTACAGTACAGCTTATGGCCTGGAGAAAAGAATTTATGTGATGATAAAGTTAAGGGAGACTAAATAGAGAATCAAAATATCTGTGTTATCAGCTGCTGAACAGTTGGAGGCAGCATGTGAAGTGCTACAATAGACAGTTCTTGTGATAAGAATATCCACTGCCTAATCTTGGGCTGAGCTCTTGTCACTGATACAGCAGTGGAACTGCTCTGTGCTTGCACTTTTAGTATGATCCTAAGACCATGCACTGCGTCTTTCCAGTAGCAAAAGTGGCACGTTTCTTATACCAAAACTGCAATCAAAGGACAGGTAAATGAAAGGTAAAAAGCAAGAAGTACCATCTGAAAAAGAGAATGGTGGGGTATATGCACACTGTCACAAAGAGAACAACATTTCTCTCCTAGACTTGTGGCTGCTGGTAGGAAGCAGCAGATATGAGAAGTGACTAAAACTTTCAGTTTCTTAAAAAAAGGGAAAAAAACCCCCATATTGAAAAGACTTTGCTGGAGATCTTTGTACACTCCTCAGTTTAGTCCAAAGTGTGTTTGTGTAATTTGAAACTTTGGCTTGTGACCTGCCTTTCAGATTAAGCAACATTTGGGGAGGGTCATAAGGGGTGTGAGGGTTTTTTGAGGTGGTGGGAGTGGAGGGGATGACTGGCTTCTTAATTACTGACATACAGGCTATAAATCCATCCTACTAGCAGGCAAAATAGCCACTCAGCTACTAGTGTAGCTACTTTGTTAAATCCACTCATTCCTACCTTCATATCCTGTATCAATTACTCTGTCCTGTGTGACTCCCCTGTCTCATTTTCACTCCCTTGGTCATCTGCCCAAATTCTCTTCAAGTAGGGGGCATGGGGAGCAGGCAGCGAGGGAAAAGCAGGAGGGTTCTCGTTAGAAATCTGGATTTGAGACAACACATTTAATCCTTAAAGCAGAACTACTCCAGTGACAGTTGAAATGTTCAGTCTCCTCAGTCCATTCCCCGAAATGGTATTGTTTATGACAATCCCTTAACATTATGTCATGAGCTTGCAAATACACAGGCATGGCATATGATCGTCCACCCGAAAGGAACAGCAAAGGCAGCAAGAAGGAACAAATGCCATCTTGCAGGTTTCTGTTTCAGCGAGGGCCGGAGCTATCACTGGCAATGATGTCAAGGTTATCCTGAAATGTGTGCCCAGTGATGTATTTCTTGCTACTTGCCTCACTGCTGAGGCAGCAATTCAGTCAACACCATGAAGAGGTAACTGGAAGCTTTGCCTCCCTCCCACTGGAGAAAGCAGCGGCACTGTGTTTATTGTGAGAGTTTCTGTGTGTACAATGCTCAGCACAACCGGGTCCGGGCTCAGATTACAGGGGAGGGGGCCTTTGGGGACTGCACTAACACAAATGAGACAGATTGTTCAAAGAAACCAAATAACAGGAGCATCTGGTAAAGGCAGCATCTAAATAATATGCATTAAACAGTTATTGTGTTATACACAAGGAAAGTGCCCAGTGCTTAATAATCTTCAAAGGAAAGCACAGAATTCCAAGTCACTGGAGAAGTATGAATCAAAACAGTGGCCCAAACTCAGCTGAGAGCTCAATACAGGGACTGAGTTCCAGCTCCCATTGCTTGTGATCATCTTCCAGCTGGACTGTTCAACTAAATAAAACTTAGACTAAAGAAAATGGTCCTCTGTGAAAGCTGGCAGCTTTATTTACCAGGATTTCACATTGCAAATTCCCTTAGCACCCCTCATGCTTAGGGTGTGATGTTTTGAAGCAACCTTTCAAAACTGAGGACAACCTCAGGGCAGCCCATCTTGGTGTTTAGAAAGGAAGGCTGTGCCAAACAGGGTGAATGCTTTGTGAGCGCCAACACGTAGGTGCGTGGAGAGGCCTCCCAGTGTCGCCTGGCTGCTGTCCTGGACAGCTCCTGTTTTGTGACTCATCAGGGAATTTGGATGTTCATCAGGCTAACCTCTCCCTGGTGGCTCAAGTAAAGCTCCAGGAGAGGAGCAGTGATGGCTCAGAGGGTCAGTGATCTACTTCTCCCCCCTGAAGAAGAGGTGAGGTTTCTGTGCTTGTGCTGGAGGCCCTTATGGTGGGGGAAATGGTGGCTGGAGACTCTTGAGAGATGTTTTCAAAATCTCCAGGGAATTAAGAGACAAAAGTATTCCCTCTATGGGCTTTGCCACTCGCCTGATAACAACACTGAGCAAGTTTTTTAACCTGTGGTTTTAATCAAGCAATTAAAGCCCGTAATCTGCAGTCTCCATTTTTTTTTAAATATATCCAGAATTCACCTAATTTTAATTTTATCAAGCTTTAAAATGGTCATAGTTGAATTGGTGCAAACCATCACATAAAATTCTTCCTTCTTTTTCAGTGGATTAATCTGAAATGGCTTTAACCAAAGATAATTATAAAATATATAGGAATAAGTATCTCTATAGCAAAGATCATTTTGTCACCCCCTCAGTCCTTTTTTGTGTAGGTAACCCTTGAACTCCTCTGTCAATTTGTGCATGTTTTGTAAAACTGACATGGAGATTGGTATTCATGAGCTCCTTTCAGCTCTTAAATAAAATGCTGTGTAAGGTTATGTCTCAGAATTCTGGTGTGGGACCAACCAGAGTTAAAATCAAGTATCTTACAAGTAGAGCATAAAACTCGCCCTGGAGCTGAAGGCAGAATGATTCTCTCTCAAGGCAGGCTAAAGTCATATCCCCATCTCCTCGTTTGGATTTTACTATCACTACTCACTTGTATTTCTTAATTTGGAAATATCAGCACTTTCAAATCCATGCTAAATATGCTGCCAGGGGAATATTACAGTGCTGGAAGAAGAACTTCTTTGGCATGGCAAATGGATAGTAGTAGTCAGAACACTGAGGAAATGCTGTTTTCCTCTGGCAGTAACTGTGGAAGTTGAGCCAAATTTCGGGATCCCATGTCGACAGACCAGCTGTGGCTGTTGCCCCTGTGCAGTCGTGTGTGAGCAAGTCTGACACAGAGGTGCTGAGCTCTGTTTAATGCTCCCGGACTTAGTGCTCTGAAGAATTAAACCTTCTATTCTTACAGTCTCTAATTCAGGCATGCTGGCAGAGGTGGCTTGTTCTGTCGCTGGCTTTAGTGAGAGCAAGCTGTCAACATCTTCAAAAGCTGGACCAAGAGGATTTGTGTTCCACCCGCCCTTTCCTTTCTGTGTATTCCCAAGAGGAGTGTCTGTCTGAGAACGGGAAAAACTGCTACCCTGATGTGTGAGATTTCTGTTTGCTTGTTTTCATCTGTCCTTCTGTCCTCAGTGCAAGTGTTGGGCTTAACTCGGGGTATCTTTTCCAGTCAGGCAGTCTGGGAAAGGCTGGCACTTGTGTCTGAGGGCAAGGAGGGGGGGAAAGAAAGGGTGTTATTTTTGCAGAGCTGTAAATCCAGCACCTTTTGCCAGTGCTGCATTCTTTTCTTATTACTTATTTCTAAGAAGCTATCACTGCAACAGCACTGGCTGCAAACAAAATCTCATTTACTCAAAGTTCAGGACAGGACAGGCCATGCATTTTGCACATTTGTGGGACACTTGTAAAGGAAGTACCGGGTGCGCTTTCCAAAAGCTTCAGCTTGAAACGCAACAGTTTCCAGGCTGCCTGGAGCTTCAATGTCAGAGAGATTTCTATTTTTAGAGAGAGATTCTACTCAAAGAGCTATATAAGGCTGTGCTGGGGAGACCACTACTTTTTTGTAATAGATGAGAATATTTGTTTCTCAGTGAGGAAGAAAAATTCTGTATAAAAGTGGAAAACACGAAGATAGTCTGACTTGGATGTCTTTTGTGGTGAGAAGGAACCGGGATAAAAACTGAAAACCTAGTATTTGGTTCTCAATATTCTAATTTCTCTCAACTTCTTGAAACAAGTGCTTTAGCCATTAAAAATGTCAGAGAAGGCTCTCAATCATGAGGGATGATGCAAGAGAGAAGAGATAGTTCCAACCAGAGTTTGGTGCCAAAAGACAGCTTGCTATGCTAAACATGTGGCAACACCAGGAAAGCCCAACACACAACCATCATGTCCTTCACGGAGAAAGTAGGTAAAACCTGATGTTACAGATTCAGCCTTTACAGCTACAGTTCTATTAGTTCTCCTGAGTACAAAGTGCCTCTAAACTGAATGTGTGCTGCAGCAAAGCCATCAGAGACAGCAGTCAGGTGGGCTAAGCGTAGAAGTCACAGTTAATGGCAGAAAAATGGAACACTATCTGATGTGCTGGCTTTGCTGGGGAGCCTTCTGTTTTTTCATCACAAAGAATCATCCAGCAAACACACAACTCCATTGCCCCTGATCTCTGGTTTTTATTAATCAATAGGCAAAATGTATGGACAGAATGTTTTAAACCCGTGCTCTCAATTAACTTACTTGATGTCATTCCTCCTGCAGTTTTAAGAGGAACTGTTTGGTCTCCAGGGGATAATATATCTGTGAACCACAGGATGCTTTCTGGACTCGCTGAACTTTCAGAGGCAGCCCAGGTAACACTGGTTTTAGCATTGGTTTTTAGTTGCCAGTGTTGGCACAGCAGTTGGGGCAATATGATTTTGCTTAAGTAAGGGCTAGATGAGATAACAGAGCTAAATTAAGGACACAGGGTCCCCTTCTGCTGTAGTCTGACACAGCTCCTGCAATGAATTCTGGACTGGAGACCGGACTGGTGTTAGTCCTCATCGGGGCCCGCTAATGCTGCTCTTAGCTTGCCTTGAGTTCTGCTTCTGGCTGTATATTGTCCAGCTAGCTGTGACATAACCTGTTTGGCTTCAGGTGAGTAAAACTGGGAACAGACACACTATCTGCACGCGGGGTGAAGAAACACAGCGGCTGGAAGTGATGTCTTCATTGCAGTAACACGAGGAAAGACATCAGCCTTGTGTTGTGCGGGAGGTGAGACCGGGCAGATCAGCCGGCGGGAGAAACGACGCTCTCTGCTTTGTCATTTGTTGTTCAGAAGCAATAAAACGATTGCCATGGGGATGTTAATGTTGAATTAACGGCTCTGGAATACCCTGACACACTGGTGTGAGCTGAGTGCCCGCTCCCCGCGCGTCCCCTGGCGGCCGGCCCTGAGGGGAGCCGTGGGATAGCTCCGGGAATCGGGATTATTAAGGGATTATTTATTATGGATTGAAGGAACTCGGCCATAGCCCTGCAGTACGGCTCTGCTAAAGGCCTTTTGTATCGTCACATTGACTCCTGCAGCTCCTCCACACAAACAAATCCCCACACTGTTTCCCAGAACAAGCAACTGGTTGAGGGCTTAGTACTTAATTCCGACTTCTGCTGGCTGCGCTTTCAGTTGGCAATGAATTTTCCCCTTCTCATTGTTATTAACACACCCAGCCACTTTATGAAGTTGAAAAGACATTTCTTCAAATGTGTGCACACCTGGTCAGTCAGTTATCTTTGTCTTAATCCATTTTTGGTTCTCTTCCTCAGTGGGATTTCCACTGGAAGTTTTGTGCTCTACTTGTAAGGTTCTGTTCTGCACTTGAATTTGTTCTCATTTTGTTACCTGTTGTCCAGAGGGGGATTAGAACTGGTAACTGCTAAATAAAGAAAAACTTCCATGTGATCAACACTAACTGTTTAATAATGACATAAATCTATTGCAGTGCTCCCATTTGTAAAATGTCAATATAAATACATTAATATACAAATGCCTAGTCCAAGGCAATGATAAAGGACTGTAAGGTCCAAAATTAACTTTTGGACCTGACAAAGGCACATCTTCACTGAGGTAAAATCTCTTTTTGTTTGTTTGTTTGTTTACAGTAAGGTATATAATCCTGCATCACTTGAGCTTCTCCTGCTACCTTGGCTGGGTATGTTGAAGAAAAGAGTTGAAAGAGCTCAAAATCAAGGAACACGACATCAGACCTGACATTCGAGTCATCATCTACTCGGCATCTAAAATGGTTAGTACAAACACATATATTTGGTCATTTAAGTTGGTTTATATTTCATTTGGAAACTCCTGGTTTATATTAACTTCAAAATTTTGATGAATGCCATTAGAAACTGACTGCAATTTTTTTCTTTAGCTTTATTCCAATGTCTGTCTCTCATGCCTCCCTAGATAAGCAGGCTTCTGTTTTCTGTGCACAGTAGTTTCCAGTCATGTCAGACAATAACATATTCTGCATATTAAAAAGTCTTTAAATAATATAGTGAGTCCAGCTCTTCTTTAAGAAAAAAGCAGCATCTTCTTACTGAAATGCTGCTATAGGAGACAAATAAGATTAGGCAACACCATTGTGCTGTAAAGAGACACCATCTGTCTGTAAGTTGTCACTGTACAGTGATTTCCTCAGGCCTCCTCTAACCAGCTGAAGGTTCACTCAGCAGCACTAAATGCACAATGTTACAAAACCCAGCTGTACTCTGTGTGTGTGATTGTACAAGCCTGAATTTAGTTAAGGATAAAGATTTGTCTGAAAAGCCCTAATTTCCAACATATTTGTAAACATCTTACTAATCCTGGAGTCCTTTCCTGTAGCTGTTTTAGAAACACATTTGCCACAATACTTATTCTGAGTGTCCAAGCAAGAACTAAACAAACGGGGTAAGACAAATGAGATTGAGGGGAAATGCTAAGTAATTATTTTTTTGCTAAGTACTTCTAAGTCATGTGTGGTTTTATGTGATCGTACATGTTTGTCATTAAAACTAGATATGTAAACATCATATATAAAAAAACACGGTGTAAATGTGGGATTTTTTTTGTCTTTTAACCCACTATTGTTGCTTTCCTGTGATACAGAAAAAATATTATAAAAATTCTATGGTATTATCATAATGCATATGTATCAAAATGTAGCTGACACTATTAAAATTGTGCTTCTACCTCTAGCTTTGTAAAGTTGGTGGGTTTTTTAAGTATGGTAACTATTCTTTTCTTTTTAATATGGGGTTCATATCCTTTAAAGCAAACCGTACATCAGAAATCTGTTTTCACAAGAACTGCACAAACCCAGCCCTCAGTGTAGAGTACTTCCTGAGGATTATCAATTGGCTGGTGTTACTGCCTCTCTTCCTCATCAGTTTCTCTTGGCAAGTCGCTGCACTGCCCAGAGCACCCGAAGCTGCAGCGTGACACTACTGGTGTATTACGAACAGAGGGAGAAGTGCCCAGCGAGCTGTTCAATTGGGATTTGAGTGTTTGCAATGTGAAATTGCGCTGTTGGAACGGGCGTGATGATATTGTCACCAGCTGCTATCTGGAGATAAAAATAGCCTTGCCATTTTCACCCTGTTACTGTTGTTATGCTTCTCATGAGCTCAGTGACCTAGGTACCATTGCATTATGCTACGATATCTTAAATACATGAAATATTCATATGCGAGGCAGAGGGATTTTTTTCAGTAGTCTATGTAAGCACAGTTCAAAGCTGCTTGCACTTTTAAAATCTGAATTTATGTCATGTTGATCAGTACCAGAAAGCCTAAATATCTCTTTGAACAGGTGAGATTATGTATTAAAAGCAGAGTGGTGGAATTTGATCTGTCTTTATAGTTGCTGATATCTTTTTTTACTCCTATTGGGTAGGTGCACACACACACTGTGCCCTTTGTACAAAGCAGTATAATGTAGTTTTACCTTAATGAGATAACACCAAAGACCTTCACTGTAACTGCATGTCATTTTAATGGAAAACTTTACTACCAGTACGAAGTTTAGTTCTCCTTGGCAGGTGACACTGTGATTTTCTGATTACAGCTTTTCCAAGTCAGGTTGTGTTAGAGTTAACTGGCTGGGAGAAGTTAAGCTCTTCTCAAATGGCTCTGTGCTCGTCTCAAGCAGTAGAGGGCAGTGAAGCCACTACTCAGAACAATGATAATGTCTGATCATAGAAAAAATTGTTATTCTCTTTTCTTACAATTCCACTTCTGAGTCATTCTCTATCAGAAATGGCCATTGTAGGGCACACACAAAATAAAGTACAAGACTTTATAGGTATCGTGATGATTATTTTTATTTCATAGACCCAATACAGGCACAATTAGATAAACTAGGATTATTTTATAAATAACTGTTACTTGCAGACCAGAGTACTGTTTGCTACCCTGCATATGTTGTTGTCTTGATCATGTTGCAAAAAGGAGCAGAGAAACAAGGCCAAGGGAAAAAGAAAAGGAGATAAGGCCAAAATTAAAATTCAGGGAAAGCAGTACTAGGGACCAAAAAATACTACCTGTAGCTATAGTTCTGTGTGGCTTTTTTGTAATTTTACATGTCTGAATATTTTTTTACAGAAGTGAAATATGAAAACTAAGAGTTGTTCAGTTAGGGTGAGGATGTTAAAAAACCCAAACAACTAAAGTCCAATCAATCAAAAAACCAAGAAAGCTTTTCTCAGAAGCTCTCAAAAGGTACTGACTTTAAAACTCAATTTTCCAGAGAGCAGTAATTTGGTGTGAAATATTCAAGCAGCTTTATTAAAAGCCATACCTAAAATAATTTCTGATGGAGGTATAGCACATTCATATTGCACATTCAAAAGTATTATGAATTCTTCAGTACCATTTTCACATTTCTTAATATGTTTTAACAGTCCCTTTAGACTAACAGTAGGAATTAAAAGTTTGATCTAGCAGAGATAGGGATATTTTATCTTTTTTTTTCTAGTTCTCACTTACTAAGGCCATTCTGATAGTGCTTTTTTTTTCTTATTTGGTGCCTCTCTGTCTTCTCGTACATCATTTGATGTGTGAACATCAGGATTTTCACCAAATCTCTCTAGGCAGGAAAATAGCCCCATGGGATTGAAAATTGGCTGTTATCATTAATGACATCTCCCATGAGTTTCTGTATTTCCTTACACAAAGCATACCACACTTTATTGCAAGAAGGTTCTATCTTTGATTGGGACTCTGTTAATGTTGTACTCAGAGACACCAGGGAAGGAATTTTCTTACAAGCCTTTGAAGACATTTATCATTATTGTCTGACTTTACAGTGTCAGATCCTTTAGAAAATGGTATGATTTTTAAAAAGAGTTACATTCTACATCCAAGCAGTGTTATAGGCTTAAGTCATGGATCTCCTTCTATTACTTTTTTTCATTAATCTTTCAGTGAAGCAAGAGTAAACACATAAAATTGACTAATGAGAGCCCACAGGGTGTGATTGTTGGCATTATAAAAGAGCCACATTCAAAATGATCTGGAAAATGCAAGACAAAAAGTGGACTTATAATGCAAACTGCCCTCCTTGAAAAATGGAGTTTATAAAAACAAGAAGTGCCTTGTGGACACCAATTCAGCTGCTGAGGCTCTGGAGGGTGTTCAGTGTGTTTCTAAACTAAACAAGGGAAGCCTGGGGCAGGAGGTAGGTGGTAGGGTCTTGTGCGTGTTGGGGTTTTTTTTCCTGAGGAAAAGAGGGAAACGTGATCCTGGGCTGGATTAATAAGACAGCTCAATCTGTAGAACATGGGAGGTAATTATTCATCTTTACTTGGCGCTGTGAGTGCTCTGTCGAGTTCAGAAAGATGTGGGCAAATTGGAAAGGGTCCAGAGCAGAGCAGTGAGTATGCTAAAAGAGTTAGAAAGCATGACCTATGAGAAAACTATGGAGGAATTTACTGTATTCAGTCTTTCTCTTTTGGAAAAAAAGCCCACAAAAAAACAACTGTAGAGATGGGAGGGAGGACTTAACCTCTTCACAGCAGGACAGTATTAGAAAGAAAGCAGTAAAATTGTTTGTTCTTGCTGGTAGGCTTGAAACAGCAAGAAATCAACTTTGCAGGAAAGAAAATTTAAGCTTACATATTCAGTATTTCTGAGGGTGAGGAAAGACTTTGCTAAATTAGGGCACCTAGAAACTTCTTCACTGGAGGACTTCAGATGAGTTTAAGCAACATTTCTGTCACGAATTGCCTAGGCTGTTTTAATCCTCAGGGCTAGAAGCTGGTTTTCAGTGGTTCTTGAGAGAAGTTTTACTCTGGCTACAAATCCTAATCCGTGAAGACTGAGGTTTTGACAAAGTCCCATTGCAAGAGGTCATCAGTGTAGGTGGTAGATACAGCTCAAATCAGTAGGTGATCTCTCAAGGCACAAGCAGCCCCACACATGCATGGTCCATGCTGGAAACCATCTAAATAACCTCATGGCAAAGGGGAAAATCCAGCCAGGAGCCCAGTCTACAGGACCTGTAGCCTCCACAATAAGTGAAAAGGCTCATGCGAACATGTCTTGAGCTGTACTCCAACACAGCTTTGTTTCATCTTGGTTTTGAGAATGTGGCTGTTAACACGAATCCTTGAAAACACAGGGCCCCTTACCCCTGTGTCTGAAAAAAACCAGCTTAACAGAAGATAAATGCAATCCTTTCCAAAGAATTTAGCACAGAATTTAGACTGCATAAGGCCCAGACTGATCTTACACAAGAGGGCAGCAGCCACAGAAGAGAGTGTGTTGTATGATCTCTCCCATTCATTTTGGATCAATGCAGGAAGCTATAGTCTGTGCTACCGAGGATTCCTCCATCATCTTGGGAAGATTACTCCACTGGCATTGGAAAGCCTGATGGTGACTATAACAAGGTCTGACTATGAAAAAAAGACTCCTATAGCTCCCAGTGCCTTTATCATACGTTTCATCTGGACTCAGCTGGCAAAATTGATTTCAGATCACTTTTGCTATTGGGAGTGTAATTACCTTCTGAGGTGTGGCTAAGATGAGTTAAGGCTCTGAATGATTCAATGAACAAATGCCTCATTTCTTTCCTGACCCAAATTCGTATCCAATCTAGAGAATCTGGAATGACTTTGAAGTCAGCCTAATCCCCTGCAGATGCTTGTTCACCTTGCATTTGGAGAATACTTCGTTATGAGTCATCTGTATCTAAGGGGCCCTGCACACTGCAAGAGCAGATCAAGACTGAAATACTGGGGAGAAAACAGGCACACACACACACACACAAAACCTTTAGGGATGTCTCTTCTTGTTACTGTATTTATGCAGTGAAATGTAAGAAACCAAAACAATTCCTGGCATGGGTAATGTACGGTAATTAACTATGTGATTTAGCACTGCAGTCTTTTCACTCAATGAAATACTGCATCTAGACTTGCTCTGTGTCACAGCAGCAGTGCTGGCTTCCTATTTAGATTGATTAGTACCAAAATGGCACGAGGTTTTCTGAAAGACCAAGGACTTGGAAATAGTCACTGGTGTGTGTAAAGCATAGCTTCAGCTCTGAGCAATAAATACGGGGGTGTTATGTACTGCCCCTCAAGTAGATACAGATACATGTGGGCCAGGAGATGATTAGTTCTGTACCTACAATTAATTAGGACTAATGTAGAGATTTATGCTTCATACAGGCCTGTTCTCCAGAGTTTCCTTAAGGAAAGGGTAACAGAATGTCTGTATTTAGGAGAAGCATAGCATGTAACAACAGGGAAGGGGGAGAGTTTGCAACATGCAAGATAAATTCAAATAAGACACCAGACACTATCTTTTAATGCTTGTTTGTAATGCAGCTGGATATTTGTTATTAAAATGGTTTCTCAATATCTCTTGTAATGAAGCAAAAACCAAGGTTACTTCAACTAACTTAGTTAGGTGAAGTTGGCTTAATTATGTCAGTTGTCACTACAAAGACTGCAGCAGTTTCAAACATGATTCATAAAAACTGAAACTACTAATACTTGAAGATTCACCTAAAAAAAGTAGCAGAATGGAAACTCCATTTCCTGGCCTGTTCTGACAGCAGGGTTTTTTTATTTTTTGTTTCCTTTCTAGGCAATTTCTCTTCTCCCTCTGGGCATGATATTTGCATTCAGGGATATCACCTTCAGGAGATCCTAATTATCTGTTCTTATCAGAGAATCCCCTTGCTTGATGATTTCCTGAATTATTCCTTGCCTTATGGTACATTACAAAAAGAGGGCATACCTGGAAGCGTGTTTTGCTCTATGGATTAAATATGGTTCATCTGCTCAAATTCGTATGCTGAGGAAAATCAGGAAATCATCAACTAAATTGACCATACACACACACAAGGCACTGGAACTTGCTATTTCTGACTGTTACTGTTAAGGCCCTAAGACTTCTTTCTTCCATACCCCTGCTTCTCTTTTTTCTGTAACTCAGTTTTTCCATTCAAAACGTTAGTAATTTTTACTTACAAATTATTTCAGTGAGGTCCAAAGGAAGTATGAGAAGTTCAAACAAGCTTTGACAACCACTGTGCTTAGAAGAGCTGAGAGTTCTTCAGGTTGTGAAGTAAAAAATTATTCCATTTTCTTCTGGAACAGTATTTTTTGCTCTGCACCTCATTGCTGTCTGTTTTCACACTCAAATGAAATGAAGTGAGAAACCTTAAACCCAGATATTAAGAAGTTTTCTTACAATTAATCACTCTGAATAAGAAGCATCTGGTTCTGAGTGAGCTAAACTTATGGGAGAAATCATAAATGAGATGACATCTTACAGCAGGGCTTTATCTTAACATAAACAAATAACTCTTGTATTTCTTTTGGAACTCTGCTGTCCCCAGCCAGATATGAGAACAAACAAGACATTAGTTATATTTCCCAGTATAAAAGTCCCTCAAAGCAGTCTACTGGGAAAAGTGGGTCTGAAAACCACTGGGATTATCCCAGCCTAAGCTATTGGGGTTGTGATGAATTAAAAAGGACAACATTCTAATCTTAGTAGTGTTTTAAGTAGACTTGTGGGAACTCAAAAGAGGATTGAGCTTGCTCACTCTTAATAAAACAATTGTTAACTGTAGTTTGTTGGTTTTTTTTCCTAAGAAGCAGCTTATATTAGATGAATATTGATTAGGACATTGTACACGTCTCCCCACAGATAAGGAGGTGATCAAAGGGCAAAAGGCAGGTATTATCCCTTTGGATCTCACAGTACAGCCTGGGATGGACAAGTTGCGAGGGCATTTCCAGCAGGGAGCGTGGCAACCATCGTGATGATCCTGCAGGCAGTCTTCTTGCACATCATGTGCTCCTCCACAGCAGATTGCCCCAGCAAGTAAATGAGACAGCCTGCTGCATTCCCTGCTAAAGGATAATGTGCTGGCTTTGACATGCAGCTGAAAAGGCATTGGCTGTGAACGCTGTGTGCAGTACAGAAACCCAAGACAAGGCAGGGCAGAAGAAAGAACTTTTCACTTGCCCTCTATGGAGTGGCCACCGCTGTAGAAAAACGTCCCTGTACTTGAATTTTGCTTGCCAGACCAAACATTTCCCTTACTTTCCACTTAAGGAATCCCTGGCTATATTTTGTTGAATCAGCAATGTTTCCTTTATTTAAAAGAAATTAGTCTACCCCATAACAAAACATTCCTCGCTGTTTTTCCTTCTTCTGTTTAGTTGAAACAGGCTTGTTCTGCAAGCACAGACTCAGGGATTTCCAAAAGCTAAAGGTCAGCCTGAAATCTCACAGCACACTTACTGTACAAAAGCCAAGCAATGAAATGTTCAAAGACTCTTGAGAGAGCATTACCCTCCAGTATAAACTTGGAGTCACTGGAATCCCATGTGCCTCATGGTTTTTTACCAAGGATGTTATTAGTATGAATTGCTTCATATCCTGAGATCTCAAAATAAAACAGATTTAAGAGACCTTTTTTACAATTATTCCTTTCTCCTCACACTGTGGATATCACCTTTTAGCTGAACCTATGTCAGCTGTTTTAAACAGGTTGGGCGGTTGGTTTTATTTAATGGTGAAGTGAGTTATTCTTTCCTCAGACTGTATTTTGCCCTCAAATATCTTCTTTTGTGACATGTTCTTAAGGTAAACAGATTAAGCAGTGAGCACTTGCTTTAATGTTCTGTAATTACAGTGGAGGTTCTTAGCAGTGCTGCCCATCCTGTGTAATTCCCTCGTCAGGGAACACACTGGGATCTCCCTATTCTCAAAAAGGTCATTTACCCTGATGATACAGATAATTATTGACATTTTATGCCTGGTTATCCCTGCTTGAAGCTATCAGGGAGAGTTCCTCTCCAAAGTGTAGAAAAATATAACTGCATGGACACCCACACACATTTTCAGAGGACTGCAATTGTTGCTGAAAAGAAGATGTTTCCAACAAATCTGCTTGTAATTGGACCTGACTCAGTGCTGATTCTTCCAAAGCTGGCTAGAAAAATAGATACTAATTCCAATCAAAATTAATCATATTCTGCTGAGAGTGGGACTTACTGCTTACTATCCTTAATATTCTTCACAAAAAGATGAAAAAATAGTTGTGCAAACCGATTAAAAAAATGTCTTCTTCTAGTAAAATTGTACTGAATGCATCTTAGTAGTACTTGGACACTGTTTAGCGAAAAGGGAAATTGAACAAGAGAAAGAAGATCCCCCAGGAAACTGGTGTCTAAATGTGCCACAAGCAAATGGGATCCACTCAGTTTGGAAGCTGGTTCCTTGTGGTAGTGTCCTGAAACCAACCAGCAGGGCCACCCCTAAATCATGTCAAGGAGTAAAGCAAGCCGGGAAGCTTTAAAGTCATTGTGTACAAAAGCCCTCATTAGCTGACTAGTGGGCTTTGGGGGATTTTCTGTGGGTTTTTTTTCTCTCCGGATAAATCACGTATGAACAGACGTACAGTATGGGGAAGAGCTTGCAATGGGTACAATGAGAACAGAATCAACCCCCTATGCAGCAGTTTCACATTCCGTTCAGAGAATATAAGCTCTTCTTTCCAAACTTTTGTGTAAGCTTCCATTCCCAGGATTTTTCTATGCTAAAACAGTTGTAGTCAGCATTACTTGTGTGCATTTTCACATGCAGCTCTGCCCTTTGGGTGCTCAGTTTTAGAAACAGCAGTGGTATAAGATCCTCTGGGAAGGTTGTCCAGGTCCGTATGCTCAGCAGTGCTTAACAGTCTGTGTGTGCATGGGATTTCTGAGCTCCTGCTCAAGCTCCAGGCCTTTGAGTTTCACTGCCCTAAAAGATACCCTAAAAGGTAAAGTGATGATTGGCAACCAGACCGTGCCTGCCCAGGTCTGGGGTGCAGCACTGGTGTAAATCCACAAGGAACTGCCAGACAGCAGC
Source organism: Sclerurus mexicanus (assembly GCA_013396755.1). Lineage (NCBI taxonomy): Eukaryota > Metazoa > Chordata > Aves > Passeriformes > Furnariidae > Sclerurus > Sclerurus mexicanus. The sequence goes on from VWZF01004748.1 coordinate 328,292, forward strand.
CTCATTCCAGCTCTCTTTGATGTCAAGGCACTAGCTGGACTCTGCAGAAAGGCAATAATTTTTAATGCTTTACATCTATATTACACTTCTAAAGTTTAACAAGACTCAGGTTTTTTACATCTTTTTTTTGCTCTGATGGTGAAACACAGTTCCAGTGCAAGACTAAGGTTATTAACTATACCATTTTAGCATCATTATATCATCTTTACCTACTCACTAGAGTCTCCTGCTGCTAAAAAGGCCTTCACTCAGCTCTATTTTCCACGTCTTCCATGCTTATCTTTTACGATGTGCATTCATTCCCAAGATACCTTGTTATCTCTTTGTGTATTCAGCATATCTTTTTTTTTTTCCATTTTAGCCTATGTCTCCTAGAAACAAAAAAAAAGAAAATCTTGTCTATGTGTGCTCTAGAATATGGGAGAGGATGGCCAGGTCTCAGAGCACAGTCTCCAGGTAGCTGATTTAGTCTAGCCTGGGCTAAGTCTGGTTTTGAACACAAAAAGTGCTGCTGGCATAACTATTTCCCCACATCTACATTTCTAAATGCTATGAATGGGTGCCTAAACTCATGGCAGCGGTAACAAAGCATCTGCAGCTGTCTGGCTCCACATTTTAACTGCAGGAAGCTACCATTTCCACTGCTCTTGTCACTGGGACCCAGCATTTGCTCAGTGGTCTGCGTGAGGCTGTCGTGTACTTTCTATTCTGTCCCGTTCTCTCTCTGTTTTATGCAGGGGCTTGACACTCGAAATCACTTCTGCAGGTTGAAGTCAGAACTCAAGTTACGACTCTTTTGTGAAATGGAAATAAAGTTCCATGTGTTTTAGATACTGGTGAGGGTTTGCTTTTTTGGACTGGTATAGCAAATACTGCCGGCACTGATTTGTGAAGTCTCACGTGGGCATATGAAATCGTGCAGTTTTGGGGCAATAGAATCCTTACAGAGAAGTTTTGCCTTCTGCTGGCTCTATGTTATGTTTCACTGTGTCCACAGGAATGTAGCTGTGTAGCAGCTGACAGTAATATCTGCTGTGGTTCAGCCAACTGTATCAGCATCAAGCTCATTCCAAGCAGATATCTTTTGTGTTAATTAATGCTTGTATATTTATACAAATTACGTGCTTGAGCACTCTGCTGGGTTATGACTATTGTTAGTGCATGTCATACGCTGCTTCTGGCTGAGAGTAGGTAGGAATCAGTATTTATGAGTTCTAGATTCAGTCCCAAAAGATCTGAAACACAAAACTTCCAACATTTTTTGAGAAAACTGGTCTCTGGCTACACAAGCACAGCATAACACTCCATGTTTTGTTGATTGCTTCTTTATATCTCCAGAGGACAAGCACATATATTGTGGTCTGTGTCATTCTACAGTTGCTTGTGCAAAGATGCTTCCTCTGTAGGCATGACTGGTGCTAATGTTTAAGAAATCAAATACTGTCATAAATTAATACTTGTACCTTTATCTTCTACAGATGTTTAGAAAGGGAAGGTAGAGATGATACTTGTCCTTCATTTAATTATGAGACCTTAAGTATGTGGCTTTTATAGCTTCACATTTCAAGGTCACAGGCATGGCTGTGAAAACTTAAATTTTGCCTTCTGTGGGCATGTCCATGTAAACAGCTTGTGTGCTTGAAAACTGAATTAGGAGGGACTAAAACAAATCTTGCAAAACTGAATTAAAATTGCTCTGTTTCACTTGGTTCCACATCAAAACGGAAGAGACAACAAAGCAATTTCAGGGTTATCTGAAGCTGAGCTAAGATTCTCCTAGCTTGCTTATTTGTGAAAAGGTTTGCACTACTCTATGAAATGCAGTACTGAAGTCTGTCTTGGGTATTTGGCATTCCTTCAGGTGATCCCCACAGGAACGTTTGCTTCCTACAGAAAGTGAAACCACAATTTAAAAAACCCTATTAAATTACTCTGCTGGCTTTTAAGTGCTTTGTACTTTTTTTTTTTAATCTGGAATTTAATGTTTAGACAAGATTACAAGGTCTGATGGCAAATTAGTAAGACTGAATTGCTTTCTGGGGCTCATAATGGGTTTCTGTCTCCTAATTCAATGAACAGAAGTATTTTTGCAGCTAGAATTTGAATTGTTAGAGGATCAACTGGTTTTATACATGGTATTGTAACTGTAGTGGCTGCATTATCCGTAGGATTTATTATACGAGGAATTTGCTTTTAGCCTTGGGGATAATTAGCACTTCACAACCTTGAGAGAACGTTCACACACCTGTGAACAGAAGATAAATAAGAAAATCCATTTTTTGGCTGGTGTTTTAGTGATTGAATCTTCTGTCTGCATTTTCTTCTTTAAAGGAAGTGCCTCCATGTCTGACAACTTCTGCAAGCAGGTGTTTAAGATCATTTCTGTGGCTGTGCTTAATATATTCAGAACATGAGCTTTTAGTCTGTGTGCTGTAACTAATCTGCACTGATTTAGAAATGGCTTATTATTGCAAGTGATCACCAGTGGATACAGAAAATCAGAAAAACACATAACAGTATGTGGTGTTCTCAAAAAAATAGCATTCAGCTATTACTAACTAGAAGCCAGAAACAACAGCTATAATAAATTAGATGTCATGTTGGAGGATCACTTACATGTTATTTCCTATCTTTTATACTCACTCTGGATTCTTCTTGAAAGGACTGAACAGTGATGATGGAGTTAGGGGTCTACTGACACTTTAAACTGTAGAAATACTTGATTTCTTTATCTATTAAAAAGGTAAGCGCTAGGTTGGACTGTTTTTCCCCCAGGATGAGGAAAGATGGATAAAAAGAGGTCAATGTGGGTGTTTAAATGGCAATCACAAAACTATGATTGTTGGAGATCTTACCAACTTTTAATAAACTCTGTGTGGATGCCCGAGTGAGCAAGACAAGGACCAAACCAACAAGATTTCTTCTGCCCTCTAAGCAAAAAGCAAACAGCAGTAGTGAAGGCAGTGATCGCTCACGGGGAAAGAGAATCCATGAAGTCTTTGTTGGATTTAGGTGCTCTGTGTCACAGTGATAATGTGACTAGGGCATAGTTTGTCTTAGGGTGAAAAGCCCTGTATCATGTTTGCTTATCCCGTCTTAAAACGTGTGATAAATCTGAAGAAGCCACTCACAGTTCCTCTTTAATGGTTGTACACTTACTAGTGGTGACAGTGTTGCCTCCTTTTTTTTTTCCTTTTTTTTTTGTTATTTTCAAAGAGCTTTCTGGTTTTGTTCTTGCATCCTCTGTTCCTTTTTTGATCCCTCATTCTAGCCAGCTACTTTTGGGAGGGACAGGACTAGCCACTCACTTGAGGTGTATGATTTCATCTCTTTTTAAGCCTAGGGAAGATAAAAAGCAGTTTGCTTTGGAAGGAGGATAGAGCAGAAGGTCTCAGCTTATAGGAAAAGGTGGGTTTGTTCTTGGATTTTAAATGAAAATGACCCTGCTCCTCATTCAGGAGGAATACTTGTGACTGTAATAATTGTCCTTGTTGACAGCATGTAACTTTGATGTTTTGGGAGAGCACAGAGAGAGGTGTCTGTTTTTACAGAGACAACACTGAAAGGTTCCTTCCTACCTAACTCACAAGTTACTAGTTACAAAGCTTTACACAGTCTCTGTGCTGACTCCTTTATATGATGGTCTTGTGTAAGAAGTACACCAAGAAAGAGCAAAGTAGACATTCATTACTCATGAGATACTGAGATTCACTTTACTTATAAATTTTAGGATTTTTCTCTTTTACTTAAAAATATATAGGTAGAATATATATATAAGTAAACAAATATATTTAAAAAAAGCCTTTTTCATAAAGTAATAAATAGGGCACTCCATTCTGCATCTTGTTTCTGTTCTACCTGATGAAGTACTTCACAGTTCTGTACCTGATCTGGGGCTTGAACTGTGGCAGAGAGACAAAGTTTAAGACAATGTGACCAACATAAAGATGAGTTAGTGCCGTCTTAGTACAGGCTTTTTGTGTGTTTGAGCAAAGCAGGCGATACATTAGTGCAGGGTTACAAAGATGAACTTGTTTCATGTGGCTTTAATCAAAGCTGGGATGTCTGGAATTAAGGGTCATCACCCTGCGAGGCACCTTGAGAAGAACTGCTGTTTCAAATAAGGCCATTGCTGACATGAATGTGGACTGAAAGTTATGCTTTGTTAGAAACCAGGCATAACAACCAAACCAAACAAAACCAGAAAGCAAACCCACATATCAACAGGATATCTCAATTTGTATTTTACAGTAATTTATAGGATGTAAGAGAAGGAAGACTGTTTCATTGTCCAAGAAAACAGGAGATGTAACTTGTGCAAGCACATCTCATATATTACGCAGTAATGATTCCCAACAGTTCTGAGGCCAAGCCATTCTTGAAAAAATTGGCCAGATTTGTTCTCTGTTATATCCACTTCACCCTGCTCCCAACAGCTGGCCGCAGCCTCCTTGCCTCTGCTGACTGCAGCAACAGCACTGAGAGTGGGCTGATAAATCTGCCTCCAGCACCCTGGACGTGGCCAGGTGGCTCCTGTGTCCCTCCGTGGTGTTCCCCAGTACTCCCAGTTCCAGGACTGATACAGGGGCAGATGAACCAACCTTACACTGAACTGCATGGCCCGACAGGCTTCACACCGTGGGGCTCCACGGTGTGCCTGGCTTTGTAAAGTGCCAGAGCCTCTGTGCAGAGTCACAGCTCATCAGGTCCCACACACTTCCTCTGGCAGGAGCTCCTTTTAGGTGTCTGGGGGGTCATGGTGCATTGCTCTCAGTGCACTCTGATGGGGAGAAGGTAAAGATTAATCAAAGCTGCATCTTCAGCTGATGGCAAAAGAAGCATCATGTGAGTTCAGAATGCCAAGGGTCTGCAGAATTTGGGTCAGAAGTGATGCTGGACAGTAGCAGTATTAGTTTTTTTGACAGAAGAGATGAAGATAACATTAGAACCCCCCAACTCCGTGTTTTTGGTTTAGGTTTTGCATGCGATTTCATCTCTTGACACTAAAAAGAGTTGGATATGTACAGCTTAATACAATGCACTTTTGCCAGGTCATGGGTACTCATTGTCCACTTGTTGCCTAGCTATCCTGAGTACAAATAAACAAACCACTCAAGGTAGGCATAGTTCTGGATGGGAAGAAGGGCTTAAATGTTGCTCTGGAAGACTTAAATAAGCAGTTGAAAATAGGTTCTGACACATTTATCCTGAGCTGTTCTGGCACAGAGCTAGCTTGGGGTTTTTTTGCCAACAATCGGATCAAATTCATGATAGGACTGAAAAAATAAACTCATCCAAGGAAAAAAGACCTCAGACGTAAGACTACAATAGCATATAACATCCCTGTGTGGTGCTGCCAACCAAGCTCTACTGTGTCCAGTTACTTGGGAAAGAGGATTGTTGGATGGCTCCACAGGGACTGGAGCCATCTCCCTCACAGTGGCCACAGGAGATGTAACAGCACAGCTTCCAGGAGGGCTTTGTAAAGAAATTCCAGTGAGCTTTACCTCTTGCATCCTTTTGAGGTTCAAATGCAGGTTTGAACAGAGAACTGGAAGCCTGACCCTAGCTCTCGACACAAAAGATTTCATGAAGAAGGGAGAAGATCAGAAAAAGGAGGAAGGAGGCAAGCAACTCTCTATATGTGGCCAAAAATGTTACATACTTAGGTTCATATGAATCAGAATCTCTAATAATTTTGAACAGAACATTAAAATCTAGATTGATGTAATATGAGGGACAGAGAAAATAGAAGGAAAATACCAAACATCTTCCCAGTGTTTCCACGTATTACTTATTAAGCAAGGGAACTCTCATGCCCACTGTTGAGGAATAGGGTAGTGCAGGCCTGACTTGTAGCATAATGTTCTTGATACAGGCCCATAAAGCACTGCAGAGCACACCTGGGGTCTCTTGCTTTCCAAATGTAGTTGTGCAGGAGGAACTGCAACTTTTCCCCCATGGAACATGGAACATAAGCCAGCCCTTCCAAGCTGCATGCTTAGAACATTCATTGTAGTGTGAGAATTTGATACGCTGTCTTGAAATTTATGTACCTTACTATTTTATGTACAAATGCACTTAAATCAGTAATACCAGCAAATGCTGTCTGAAAGGTGCTGCCAATATTCTTCTTTCTTTAAGGGTCTGACATTCCCTTTACAATCCTCATGGATAAGCAGTGAAGCAGCATGTGTCTGCATTCTCATTGGAATGAAGCTTATTGGCATTTTGGATCAGCTTGCAGTTAAATTATCGAACCCAAAGAAATCCAGACAAAAAAATGTCCTAAATAGGACAAGATGGTTCCCTTGGTTAATGCTCTAAAACTCAACATGTTGTGGATTGCCAGAATATGAGTATATTTTTGTTTTTGCTTCTCCTTGCCAAGCCTGGTTTAATACTGAAGCGTACTGTAATTGGGTATGGCTATTTGCAAACATCTATAGGTGATTTTTGCTGGGAATTGGCAACTTCTGTATTTCATATCAACACTTTCAAAGATGTGTTTGGCCGATGGTTGTTTGAATGCATAATATGTAAACTAGTTCCCTTCAGTTTTTCATTTGTACACTGTTCTGCTTTGTTACACTTCATCTGTTGGGTGATAAAAATGACTGACCCCAGTGCTGTTTTCATTTGGGGTTTATTTTTAGTGTGAAGGGGTCGAAGTGATATTAGGATTCCTCTAGAAGAGCCTTAAGCTTCTTGAAAGACAAAACCCCCACAAAATTCCCCAAACAAATTTGGCATATCTTCAAAGCTGTCTCAGCTGTACAGATGTGTTCTTGTTCTCCAGTCGAAGGAGTTTTCTTAGAGCCCCCACCCGCTGGCTGAAGCAAACTTGCTCAGCTGCACAAATGAAAAAGAATGTCATACTGAGTGTGTTTGAAGGCTTGTGAACCACGTTTAATCTACTGTCATCATCATTTACATCTTCTCGTGCACACAGTGTTTGTAGTGAAGCAGTTAAAACATCTCAGTTACTGTTCTTCCCTGTTTGGTTATCCTCACAATCCCAGACAAAACTCTCTTCTGCATGGCTTCCCACTGCCTTTACCCAGAGTGGTTTCTTTCAAATGTGCCTGTTCGATTCTTCTCCTTAAAACACCTGACAAATGAAGGATGGGAAATGTCAGGAGAGATGGGTATATTGCCATTAAACAAAGGGAAAGCACAATGGATTTGTTTCCCATAGTGAGAATGACCAAAAAGATGACCCTAACAGCACAGCTGATGTTATGTTATGTTTGTTGATGTAGTTGATATATGTGGAAGGATGTAGAGGAAAAACACTGAAAAGACAAAGGGGAGAGTAGAAGAAAACAGGAGAACATCCAGTTTGGGAGGCAGGTTAGAATAAGCAATGCAGGGTGTTTGAAGACAGATTTGAGGACAAAGATAGTTTAGAAGTGGATTTTTCAAGGGCAGAAGTTGTACACTCATGTCTCTGTGCACAAGGAAGTCGGAGGAGCACACTATGGGTGTCAGAGCCCGGAGAGGGACACGGCAAAGTGAGAGTTTAGATGAGGCTCTGACTGCAAAATGTGTTCAGAACTGATGCACTTAACATCTCGGATGTGGTGAGAGGAAGATTTGCAGATAAAGAGCAGTAGTTCATAAATATTTCCAGAACAAGCTCTATCTGACTTATAAGTTTAGATCCTGGCCTGTAATGCTAAATGGGACTCTTCTGTGTAGAGTCATAACTCATCCCTGCCCCTCGTCAGCTCTTTCTCCCTGCAGCAACAGTCACTGGAACCAGCTCTTCCAGTGGAGCCTTTCAGCATAACTGCATTGCCATTAATCAGTTCTGCTGATCACGCCAATATGGAAAATAAATATATTTCTAAAATGAGTTTGCTGAAACAGTCCTGGGCCCAAGGTGAGAACTTGGTCCTGCCATCCAAATGTTCAAAATCTGTAAGTGCAGAATTTTACAGCCATCTCACCCACATTGCAGGAGTCTGAAATGGGTCAAGGTAGGAAGTTTGAATAATATTTCTGACTTTTTGGTTTGTTCTCCATCATTAGTTCTTTGAGAATGCCCAACAGGTCATATCCTTTGATTAATAGTTCCTGTTGTCACTCTTGTTCTGTGCATCAGGCTGGTTTTTTTCAGAAGTAATTACTGCCATTATACAACAAGATTTGAAACTAGCTGTGCTTTCTCTTTCTCTCTCAGTTTTAATTTTAGATATTCTAAGGAGCATGCTAAAAAATGGTGCTCACAGACGTGTCCATATCTTGCGTGTGTGCTGTCAAAAATGGACTAGATTGACTTTTAGTATTTTAGCTCCTGGCAAGAGTTAGGTATTTGTCAGCACCACTGGTCCATAACCAAAAAAGGTATTACTTGGAGAAAAAAAAAACACTTTCAAAAATTTTCAATTTCTGCTTATGACAGCAAAAAAGCAGGCTGAAGGTATTGTATATTACGAGCATGGAGATTTTCCTCCAGCACAATTATCTGTTTTCTTCCATAACGATTGGTTTAAGTTTAGGCCTCCAAAATGCACAAAGCTGGAGTCCTGTGTGCCATTCTGTGCTGCTGTGAACTGAGGCTGCTCCATAATGCGTAGGAGAATTCACAAGTGGAGCACGAGGAGAAGGCAGGAAAGGAACTGGGGGAAAGGACTTCACTTTCAAATTGTATGCTTGACCTCTGTCAGTCATTTGCTTTGCAGTAGGGAAAATATAAACTGAACCATTGGCCTTTTGCAAATTTTGAGAACCCTGCTTTGCAGCAACTTGTCATTTTGAATCTTTGAAGGAAGTGGGAATTCAGCTGCAAATTCCAGAACAGTTTGAGGTAACATTTTTTATGGAGTACCACTAAACTTTCTTTGGAGTCTTTTCCTCCAGATACAAAATGTATGCAGCTTCCTGCATAAACCTTTCTGATAGGCTTGTTTCCTTCAGTTCTCTTCATTAGCTTATGTTTAGTTTCTTCCCAAATTTCTGGCTTCAGTATGCAGTGAATGTGCGTTATAAATTTAAATTAGGTATTTGCTTCCTGAGGGATACCTATACCACTGATGAACAAATTGAATCTACAGTCCAGGAAACACTCAGGATGCTTCCTTTGAAATAAGAAATTCTCTCTCATTAGATCAATTAGTTACCACTCAGAGGAAAAATGATCCAGGATATCCAGAGGTATTAGTAAGCTGTTGGGTTATTTCTACTCAGTTAGGGTTATATCCTGGCCAGTGCTTTGCTCAGGCTATTTTAGGAGTCTGGAGGAGCCATTGCCCTCCCTGCAGGTGTTCAGGAGGGCCAAGGAGGGGTTTGCTCACAGTCCTGTCCTGAGCACATTGCAAGGGTGCAGTGCAGTGTCTCGTGTCAGACAGCACTCGCAGCTCAACACAGGATAAAGCAAATCCGGGAAGGCTTCAGTCTCTCTGGTCATACCCACTTCTGGTTTAGGGGGCCTGTTTAATTTAATAGTTCACTTAGTTCTACTGATGCACTCTAATTGAATTTAGCCGAATTATTTCCCTGTCTGCTGCCAGCCTTCTCCCTCCTGCAGCTCCCTGGCAACCAGGTCCAGGATAAGCCTTTTAAAGAAGCACAGACTCTCTTTTGCAGTCTGTTGCAATGTTCTGGGGTTTTTTTCAAATCTATTAAAAATACCCCAATTCAATCTGCTGCAATGATAAATTACGGCTGTAGATCTCTCATCATCAAAGGTGCCTCATAAAGCACGAGCAGTGCATGCCTTCCTTTACAGTAATGCCTGGGCTGTGCAGCAAAGCCTGGGCTATACTGTAAAGCACAGAATAATCTGAAATCATGCAAGATTCCTGGGTCTGCAGAAAACTGAGCGCTTGTGACACATCCATGAACCTTGCTGGGCCAGGACATTCTCAACTGGTCAAACAGGAGCAAGTTGGAAGTGGGGTGGAGAAGGCTTTGAAGCATTTTTTTTCTTTTAAAACTTAGCTCTGGAGACTACAGGATATTCTGGATATATTCAGAAGAAGATTCAAATGCAGTTGGTCTCATGACAATTTGAAATGTTCAGCATTTTCCTGTAAACTTCCTAGGAATTGGAGTTTAGATACGATCTTGCCAAAATACAGTCCTGTTTTTGCTTTCCAAATGTGAAATTCCTGTTGAAATCACTGGGTCACTTTCTGTTAACTTTGGCCTCAGTTGGAGCAATCTTAGGAGAAACACTCAGGGAAAAGTTCCATGGGAAATTTAAAAAAAAAAAATAAATAATCCTACTAGCACTTTGGGAAACTTCATATAAAGGGCCAACACTGGACATGGGCTTTCACACCAAAAACCACGTAATAGTTGTTTGAAATTTAAGGGAATACAGAATATGCCAAGTGACAAATGCAGCAAATTCCTTTACAGTCTATGTGCACTACGGAGAAAGAAAATAAAAACGTTTTGAAATTCTCTTGCTGGGGTAACAGTGTGCAAACAGCTAGTGCTGAACTGCAAAGAGAAACTGCATGTTTGACTTGCAGTGTTGGGGCTTTGAGGAGTTGCCAGAGCTGGGGGGCACTGGGAAAGCCCCGTTATCCGTGCATAGCTCAGGGGTGACGGCTCCCAAGCAACGTGTGGCTTTGGCACTCAGTGATTTGCACGGGTGGATGCAGGAGCTCGCTTCCAGGCCAGGCCAGAATAAAGTAAATTAAAACTTGCTTAGGAGAGGAGATTTATGTCTTATCTATAGAACTGAAACAAGGGGAAGATGTTTTATTCTTTCCTGACCTTTCCCCCCTTCCCTTCAAAACACTACAGTATCATGTTGATTTACAGCATTCTGAAAAAATTTAATATTTTTCCCTTTAAAACTGTCCTTATCGTGCCCAAAACAGAAGATAATTTGGTTTGGTTTTATTAAAATCCTTTCTGAACTTTTTACACTGTAGCTATTCTTCCCAAATGAGTCATACAATAACCATTCCCAGTTTGTAGCCAGTTCTCCAAAGAAGCAGAAGAAAAAAGAAACAACTTCCTTTTAAGGGAATGAGACCTGTTTGTAAAGATAAACCTCTTTCCATTTCTATTTGAAGACATTCTCCATAACCCAAGAATTGATGGTTATAAAAACACTACCTACTTTATTTGGATTCCAAAAACAGTCATAGCTATAGAACATTGTTTAATGTTAGCCTAAAGCATCTGTATATACACTTACACATAGGGGCACTGCTGAAATTACACATGAAACATGTCAAACGGGCAGCTAGTTTACCAGAAATCTGTAAGAAACAGCTTGGAAATGGCTTAATTTCATCTTATTTAAGATATTTAAATAAATGAGTTTTAAACAAAGAAGTATTTAATATTTATGTGGAATGACAACAGTTCAAGTGTGTGTAATTGTATAAGTAAGCTAACACAGCAACTTCTCTTGAAGTGCTGTGTGATTCCCAAAACCCCTCATAGTGTTTGAATGTTCTTAGGCTTTGGGAAAATATCTACAAGTCACACGTTGCTGTGACAATTTCTGTAACCTCTGAAAGCCACTGTTACTTTAGCAGCAGCTTTGCTGTGCTTCTCCTCAATGTCTGTCCATAGAAACCGAAATGGGTACTTAGGTGTCCTCACCGTGCATTTTGTACTCAGGCCGTGGTCCTGCAAAGCTTATCCTAGTTTCTCTGGAACCACATGAAAAAAGAAAAGATTTAAACATTAAAAACTTAAGATTACTTGCTTTTTAGCTCTTGTGGGTGGGATAACATTGCTGGAACTCAGGTAAGAGCCAGATTTCAGTACCTGGTACTGTAAGGCAAGTTGCATATGGCATGAGAGTCCCAATAAATTTTACAAAGTTGGGCAGAAAGCCTTGGTTATTTTACAGGGGTTTTTATAAGATATCTGACTATAGGTAAAATTTTTTTCAAGATATTCATTTTAAATGTGCAAAATGTGTAATTGCATGTAAATTAAAGTCTTTCACTGGATGTGTTGCTTATACAGGAAGTAAGAACACAGTTATAAACTAGTTAAAGGTGAAAGGGGAAAGAACCCTGATATTAAATTCAGACACCAAAGCAGAGATGAATTGTTTAGACTGTACTGCCATCCATTTAGCTCTGAACCCCTGACACTATAGTTTATTAGAGAGGTGGAGACAACAGAATCCTTTGTAACAGGGATTTATATTACCAGAGGAGCTACGGCAGCCTTTTTCTGTGTTGTTAAAATAAATTAATCAAACCCAGCAGGGGAGCGTCCTTGGATTACAATGGGTGCATTATTCAGAAACTGTAAAGATTGAATTTTTAAGGAAATCCAAAAAGCATGTAGGTTGGGAAAGAGCCAGTTGGATTTTTTAATGCTGCCATTTTTAACAATTCTTGATGGAAGAAGCTGAATTATGGTTTCAAGCAGACCTTTGCCATACATTTTCGATGATTTTATTTAATTGTCTTCTTCTGAAGTATTATTATCATGTACTAACAGACACAATATGGCATCTCTCAGCCCAGATTGACCCCGAAGTACTTTAATGACCTTCGGCCAGAGTCTGTGCCACCTTTAAGACACACTGGCTAAGTCGAGGTTGCAGTTACATGCACAGAGGGCTGCAGAAATCCTGCAGCAAGAGCTAAACATGCATGGAAATGTTAGAGTCAGTGATGGGGACAAAATCCTACTTGCTTGATTAGCTCAAATTAAATCCTGGTCTCTTCCAAAACAACTAATACTAGAAATAAGAGTTAAGAAAGATAACTGAGAAATGGTATGGGACTGAAATAAGAAAAGGTTTTCAAACCCTACTCGGATGTTAGAACAACAGTAAGTTTTAAAGAGATTTCTAAAAATAACAACAAAAGAAACGAGCACATGCAAATGAACAGGATAATCTTGACTGTATCAAACATCTGGAAAATATAAGCACACATGAAAGAGCTGCTCATTTTAAGGATTTGATTTAATAACTCATCCTGTTCAAGAAGATTAACATGTGGCTATAAAATACCTGCTTGCCATCAGATTTCACCCCAACATGGTCATGGAAAGGTTTTGCCCAAAACAGAAGATAAAAGAAAGCAGCCTTAGTTATATTAGTTTAGGACAACAACATTCCTTTTCATTTTCTGTGGCTACCGTTGCTCCAAGTTTCCTACAGTGTATCCTGCATATTTTTCAACTAATAAGTGATGCATCTAACTTGGTGGCATTGTTATGGCCATATGGAACCTCCAAATAACCTTAGAGAGTATAAATCCTAAACCGTGCCAGATCTTCATGACTTGATTTTTAGAGTGAACAATGCCCTTACTGCAGAAGAAAACAACAAACAACTGTATCTTGTACCAAGTTAAGAGGCACTTCTTGTAAGTACTTCTGAAATGAAGACTCTGGCAGCTATAAAACCAAACCCCTTCACGTAGCATTTCCCGTTGGATCTATGCAAAGTCCTTCAGCTCCCACCAAAGGTCACGTGCAAGCTTTAAAATATGAGACAAAAGCACAGGAGGAGATGGAAACCACTGTCTTCTGCTCTCATGTGCACTGTGCTGCTTTCATGGCTCATTTCTGACAGAAGCAGCAGTCTGAGGGAACATCTGGCAACATGACAGCATGGTATTCGTGGGCCATTGTTCAAAGGAGTGTCAGGAAGCCCCCGGTAATGTCAGAGTCAGTCCAGATCTGCAGCACTATTCCAAATGCCACGCACCAAATAAAGGCAGTGGAGGCCCGGAGGAACTGGGGAAGGCACAGCTAGGAACTGAAAAGACATTGATGTGAATTTGTTCCATAATTTTGTGACTGTTTCCTGAGCAAGTGCTTCCCTACCACTCACATTACTGTATACATGAGAAATTGATAGGTTGCGTAGCTCCTTATCTCATGGCACTGCTTTTGCCTCTCTGGTTAAGAAACCTTTACAGTCAGACACGGTTTTCAGCATATTGGTGATGTTAGAACTGATTTAAAAACTGACTGGAGATCAAGAGTGACGTTTTAAGCAACTGAATAGGAACATAAACATGTACGGTGCTCTTTTTCACCTCAAAGAAGATAATCTGGCTCAGATTGCCTCAGAAGACTTTGCTGACACCTCTTACTAATATAATTTTGAGGGAAAGGTCCTGTTACATGGACTGCTAGGGTCTTCTCAGGTTTCTCTGGGAAGCACACTGTTTAAGGATTACGTAGTCCTTAAACAGACGTCACAGGTCAGCACCTCCATAAATTAAATTCAGAGTCAGAATCAGTGTCCAGTTTCCTTTCCTCTTTATTATTTTGCCCTGAAACTTATCTTTATCTTATTAGCTTAAACCCAGTAATTAATTTAAAAAAAAACACAGCAAGAGCATTTTAATGTCACTGTATCAGAGGGGATTGGATTTTCTTTCAGCATGGAAGAAACTAGTCAAAACCAGTCAAGTGCAGTTGTGTCAGGATCTGTCTTTGAGATGCTGTGTGTGAGTAATTGTGTTAAAATGATGGAGGATCTAGAGGTACACAAGGCCTCGGGGAGCCGAGGGAAAGGGCCAAAAGTAAACCCAAACACATGAAAAACATCATCTGGCCTGAGAGTATCTTGCACACGTAAAACTAAAGAAATCCAAAAAAGTCCAAGAAAGCTTTTAAATGAAACTAAACTCCAACGTGCAGGTTTTGCTTCAAGTGACATGCAGATACAACGTGAGATTATGTGAATCCCTACAGATGAATGCTGCTTTCTGTACTACTCTGGAACTGGAAAAGCAGAGAGGACTTTGTAGCGTATCATTTCTTCTCATAATGATCTGATGGAAACCTATTGGAAGCTCGCAGTTGGATATCAGACAAGAGAGAGGCACTGCACAGGGCTGAGGCAATAGGAAACTCCTACAGCTGCGCCTGTCACTGTGTCTGCGTCCAGCATGTTTGATCCAGTCACTGAAATGAATTGTGTTTTCCAACCCTTAAAAAATATTTGGGTCTAGAGCTGTGAAAGGTTTTGGGCAAAGATTTGGTTTGGCTCTCACTTTAGGTGAGCTCAATTGCCGTGCTGCTGCCTAGAACACCTGAAAAGAAAGAATTTTTCATAAAAAGAAGGATTCCTTCCCACTCTTTTCACTTTCAGCTGATGGTGCTAAAGCATGATCCCGTTTCTGCCTCTCTATTTTTATCCCAGGACCCAGCAGCTGATGAGCCATGCCAGGGTTTAATTCTTCAGCAGGAATCCAGAGGCCTGAATCCAAGCCTGATTTGAACAGGCCAGTGCACCTTTAGTTTTTGCTTAAATGAATTAGCACCCAATATCAATTTGTGCTAATTCCCACTCTCTGCAACCTTTCCAGGCCTCCTATGCAAATCAGGCCTGGAAGCAAACAACCAGTGAGTGACCCAGAAGGCTGGTACGGGGCTGGGCACCATTGTTCTCAGGGCATGGATTTCAGTGCCCCATTTGTTCATGCAGTAACTATACAGAATGACAGGCCACAAGGATAACTACCTCCTCAGGCTTAATTATTGTACCCTTTGTACTGTTCTTGCCAGGACAGAAGAAGGCATTCATGGTCCTCTCACTGCATCTAGATTCATTGGATTGTTTTTCACCGTTCCTGTAAATACAGAGGGAGAAAACTGAAACCAGAATAACAGAAGGTTTTAAAGGGAAACCCTTTTTGTAGTCACAAATTGTGCCACGAAATCAGAAATACTTTGTTAACGTTATCCTGGTGATCTGGAAAATTACTACAAAATGTAGCCCATTTAAGAGTTGAATCAGGGTCCTTCAAATCATGGAAGACTTAGTTAGATCACACCTGTACTGGTCTGTTAGTTTAAAACTATTTGAGTGAAAATGGGTTCAAGCTGCAAAACCCGGGTAGGTTTCCAACACTGCAGCTGTTCAAGGATGCATCCTTGGATTTGGTGTCCTTCATGGAAGTCTATTCTTCATCAAATTGGTAAAATAGCCTGGGTTTAGAAGATCTTGTGTTACAGACTGAAAGTGAGGGCACAGAAAGAAAAAGCAAGAGAATGAGGAATTTATTAAAACTGCCATTTTATTATAGCTCAAAGTATGGGTTAAATTGGATACAAGACCTAGGACAATTCCTGCATCTCCAGGACTCCCAGCTGGTGTCAGATTGGGCTGGAAGAAACTGAGGTTTGAGATAATGGGGTTTTATACCTTTTTAATGATTATTTCACTACATGTATTCAACAGTTGTATGTAATATTACTATTGAATATTCATAATATGGTCTCAAATAGGTGCAGAAATATTTTTCTGTTTTCTCTTTCAGGGATTACAACTGCAGCTTCAGTAAGAAAATATTAAGCCTGACAACCAAAATTTCCCCAAGGTGTAGTTGTCTTTACATTCGCTTACCTATGATTTTTGGGGACTGTGAATGAGAGCACCATCTAGCGATAATCAATAGTGTCAGGATCATGAAAAGGTGCTTGTTCAGACTGGACATAAAGGCACACTGCTAATTCACTTACCAAGGGGACTGGGGGCCTTGAAAGGAAACAGAGTCCTAGCTGGGATTTCCAAAAAACTAGTGCCTTCCCCTAGATCCTCCAAAAAATGCACAAAGAATCTAAAGACTGACTCTGACTGATGGCATGGAAACCATGAGATAACAACTTTAATACTAACATTTTGTTTCAAAAGCCAATCAAGTAATCTTATTCCTGTAACAAAACTCTCCACATTTGTGTATGGCTCATTTTATATTGATTGGCATCTCATACTTATTCCACTGAGTGAGAATTTAGGTGAAACCATTCTTATTTCCTAGGGATCCATTTGTTTTGGGAAAGCCAAAAATTCCGAATATTTTTTTCAGTGAAGGATGTCAAAAGCGGCTCCTCTTAGGGATCTTAGGCATTAAATAGTACCACATGTTAGAATTTGCTTAAAACATCCCTGCTTAATCATAGTTTTTTCCTAATTTGAAGAACTTTACAAGCGAGTCTTACGCTATCCATTCTGCAAGCATGTCAGTGTGCAGGAAGATCATTATGAATATATGCTAATACAGAAAGCTATTTATCCCTGCGAGATTATTTCCATATGCATCCTCTGTAATTAAATCAGTGGCTTATGGCAGCTGGTCTTTGAAGTGATCTCTGCAAAATAGGAAAATGTAATTTGTGGAGCAAAATGCTGATCACACTATTCCAACCACATCTGTTAAGCTCTAGTAGTCCAGGGATTCCTGTGATGGGAGAGCTCATGCAAAGCAGAAAGTTTTCTGTGTTCCTTTCATGCCAAAGGAAGTTCACTGGCAGTGAGGGTCACTATTATAACCAGGTAACAAGGTTTGAAGCCTGAGGTGTTTTTTGCCCACAATTTTCAGTGAATTCACTGAAACTGGTGCTTAGGTAAGAGGCTGCACTTGTGGATCTAAATAGGAGTGCTACAGGGAGAATGATAAGAGAAAGCAGAGCGAGAATTCCTGGCAGAAAAGACAAGGATTTAGATAAACAGAGAGATGATCTGTGCAGTGGTGGTGGATGAGTAAAGCAAATAAAACTCATGGTGTGATTCCCCTTGATTGCAGTACGTCTTGGAGACACCTGATATTGTACAGGCATAGGCAGTCATTACAGTTGCTACTGCACAATTCTTCTTCAGGAAGAAAAGCATGTTTTTTGCAGGATCTTTAGAGCCTTCCCAAAGGGATGCCAGTTAAACTGTTGAAGATGGGTTTGCCAGCACAAGGAGTTAGTCCAACTCGCCCAGCCACAGCTGTGCCTGCTGAAAAGGCTGTCACCCACTTCTTTCCTCCTCCTTCTCCTAACCTGGAGGTTTCTATGCTCCAGATCTTACAGATCAGACTGTTGCCTGAGCTCTCGGGCAGAATGAGGTGAGTTAGCAAAGCCCTGGTATCTAAATCTTTTAGGAAATACCATTCAACCAACACAAGCCTGTCTGTTTGCAGAGTTGAAGAAAGCAAGACAGCAATTATAACCAGTAAACATTTGCAGCTGACAGGTACGTCCACAGCCTAAATTTTCTCCTTAGCTTACACCAATACATTATCAGTCTAACAAATGGCCTCTAGTTTCTAGCAGTGTCAGTCTAGTACCTGCTAGGAGCAATCATTTCTAACCCGTACAAATAGGCAGACTGCAGTATCTTCAGCCCAAGTATCTTTGTCCTTACAAAGACTTCCCATAGCAGCTTGGAGGTGGAATGTGCCATTACCAAGTAACTTGAAAAAAAGTTACGTTATTTAACAGTGTTATCGGGATACCCCCAAATCTAAGGCTTTTTTGTTCCTTCGAAGGGAATGAGTTCTGCTAGACATAGCAAACTGTGGTAAGAGGATCCCGAGCAAAATCTGCTACACCCTTCCCAATGAGCATTTTTATTCATGATATCTGCTTCTAATTAAATAACTGCACTGTATTATATATACTAAGGCCCAATCTTTTGCCCTTTGAAGTCAATGGCAAAGCTCCCAATGAGTTCATGGGAAAAAATGTAACTCTTTTGTTAAAGCTTCCCTCAGTGATAATTCAACTGTTAGGTTTTTTAAACAAAGATTCAGCTTTGCCACCTTTGCCTTGAGACAAGAAATAGTTCCTGATACTCTTTCTATTAGGCAGAGAGTACTGGGAAGGGCAAATTCGGTCCTATAAAGTTATGTTTCCCTGTCATTCTGTTTGGTTTTCCTTCTGTTACTGTAAAGTGGTGCAATGGACAAATGGTGTCTTTCATTATCTTTATTTTAGAAACTTTCTTGAAATGCAGTATTGCAGCAATTTATGCCATAGGTGGCATGTTTATGCTATAGAGAACATACCAAATGAAACCAACAGTATGGAACACCACAGCTTATCTACTTTCTTCATAGTTTTGACCCATCACCAGTTCATCTGCTAATGAATTGTAATAGAAAACGTGCTTAGAAAAGCCAAAGCATCCAGCTTCCTAAATGGGACCATATTTCTCAAATACACTTACAAAAAGGCAAGTTTATAAAATATTGATTCTACAGCTACACAGTCCAGGATGACATAACTCTTTTGAAGCAAAAGGTTACCAGTCCCAGATGCAGGAAGGAGATATCAAACAAAGAAGGAAACTTAAAGGATTCAAAATACATCTCTCTAAAGTAGAAAGACGAGTTGCAGACAGAAGGGAGAGGAAGGGTCTGTGCTGTGCCCAGGACTGCAGCACATGATAGGGTCTGGCTCTGGTGAGCTTGGAACAAACAGGGTTTTGTTATAATTCACCTTCCACATAAGCAACAAATAAAGGAGCCACTTCTTCACTGTTCTTAGCATCCCGCTGAGAGCAAGGTGCTGAGGTGTTTTGAAGATTTTTGGCCATCATGCTCAACACCGGGTTGTATTGGCAGGTGACCAAAAAATAGCACTTTGATTTTGGTGCACGCTGAAGTGTTTCGGTCCAAATGTGCATTAGTCTCATCCTAGCGTTCACACTGGCCGTGGACTACAGATCTAATGAAATGGGGCAGATGGGAAAAATTACAGAAAGGGAAAAAGAAATCCACTGTGTAACTTGTGTACATTAGGTTTGAAATTTAAAACCTTCAAGCTGATATCCAGGGGGGCTTTTTACTGCCAGTTTTGTTGCAGCCAATGAGTAGTGCTTGTGAGTACTGGTTGCAATCTAAATGTTATCATTTTTGTCCATAGCTAATTCCATGCACAGAATTATTTCTCTTAAAGATATCTCTGCAAATTTTATAGAGTGCTAAGCATTTATCTCATGAAATATTGTCCCTTTGCATAATTTCTGCTGTAGATTGGAAGAACACCGAGTTTTGTATTTGGAGGAAAGCCCTTCCATGATATGCATAAATTGCTAGCTGTGTCCTCTCAAACAATCTGACACAATCCTAAAGGACTTTGTAAACAACATTTCCTGTTGTGATATTTTAATATGAACTTGGCCAAGAATCCTACTATTGCATTCACATTTACAATGAGAATGCAATGGCAGAAAACACAGAACAATGACATATAATAATGCCTTGCAGTGTATTTTAAAAGTTTCCAGCAAAGAAACTAAAAAATGAAGCTCAGCTCTATACAAAGCAGCTAATCTAATTTAGTAGGAATACACTGTTTGGTTTTTTTAGTTTGTTTAGTTTAAGTCAGTGTTAATTATGGTGTTCATTCTATTCCATTGAAAACTCGCCCAGCGTGAGAGTTGGAAAAGCATCTATTGGAAATGAACACAAATGAATAATACCATGGATCCAAACCATGCTTGTATCTGCCTAAATACTGTGGGAAGCATGCCAAAACCAGCTTGGTATGTAGTCCTGTATATCCCAAACAGGGTATACACTCATGTACTAGTTCAGCCCGCAGCTTTTAAACAACTAGATGGGACTTCAGTGCTAAACATTTCCACTGGCACAACAGCTGGAATGCAGAAGTTTGAAACTAAGGACTGCAGGGCCCTAACCTTTAGAAGAACGTGGAAACCTTTAGTGGTTAAGGTGTATGATTTTTTCTCCTCGTTGTTTTTCTAATTAGCAATGGCAGATTTTTCAGGAACGGTTATTTAGTGATGGCCTATTTTCGTTAGGTTTGAGGATCCTTACTTTGTTCCTTTGTCTTGCAAAACAAATTCACCTAACCTCCACAAAGCCCAGCTTCTTCCCAGTCTGTCAATGGAAGTTCTGTAATTTACTTAAATGGAAGCTGGACTGTGTCATCTACACAAGTGCAAAAATGTATTGGTTAGGCAATGGGGTCAAGGCTCCTAAGACAGTCAAAATCCTCCCCAGTAAAGATAGATAAACCCACAGATTTCCACATAACTACTTGTGTGAAAGGATGTGTAAATACGCCTCGCAGGGTTTTCTGAATATCAGCAAATACCGTCTGTGTCAGATGGTCTGAAGGGTGAATTTGAGAGTAAGAGTCTGTCCAGGCTGCAAAAACAAACTATGTTTGGAAATGTATTAGCCAGCAAATTTAAACAAACACTTTTAAATAAAGGCCAAGTAAGGCAAGTTGTGTTTAAAATCTTGCAGGTTGACTCTAAACTCCCCTCCTTTGCTGCCAAAGTTCAACCAGCATGTTTTAAACATGGCTTGCTGTGCTGACTGCTGTTGCGTGAAGTTGTGTTCAGGTCCTGTTTGAAAGGCCAATTGACATGAACAAGGCACGATCAGCAGGGTCTGGGAGCTCAGTGCCTTTACACAGCACACTGAGAGATCCTACTTTAACTAACCTAGTTTACCTGCTTGGAAGTGTTTCCTTAAACCCAGCAGCCTTGATGTTCTCTGTGGATGGACCGATGCTGTGCTAACATACCTCTCCTACGTGCTGCAGTGGCATCCTTTGCCTTGCCTCTGGATCCAAAGCATAACTGCGCTAACCTGTCTCACCCTCTTTTTTTTTTCCACTAGACAATGTGTAAAGGTCAGACCTCTTGGGGTTGTTCTGCATGTGTCAAGGATTTTGGATAAATGCAGCGAAAAAGTCGAACTACCCCGGAAGAGCCCACCTCTGTTTACACCCAGCATTAAGTAATCGTATTCAGACATCACTTTTCACACTCTTGGTTCAGGTTGTTCCCAAGTCTTTGAGTTTCACTTTCAGTTTCAGGTTCCAGTGAATCCGAAATGATGAAACTGAGACTTGAATTGAAATCTGAGTGTTTTGATGGACAAGGGCACAAGTCTAAAATGACCAGGCAGCCAGTTGCCACACATCACTACCGAGCCAAAGGTAAACTACTAATTTGGGCAGCAGCAGCAGCAGCATTCTCCTTGTAAGCATCTGTTCATTTTTGCTTTTAGGATCCTGATCAGAAAAAGAGGGCTGAATTTCCTTTGAAGTGCTTAGAGGTCTGAGTCACACAACTTACTGCCCTTGAATACTACAACTATTTGGTTAAGTTCCCAAACTTAAATTACTGAGACTTTGACAGATACAAACAGCAAATTGCTGTTTGGTGTAGGTAACATATGTTGGGAATAATGCATCTCTATTTCAAACAGATAATTTTATAAAGTCACATCATAACGGAATTATAAATCTAAATCTTCTATAGGACAACTCCATTAAGTTACCTGTTGCAAAAGAGATGCTTCTTAAAGGATAAAGCTTTATTATATATAACATAGCTTATATTGTTAGTAGTAGAAAAACTCACAGGACTCTTTTTTTGTTTGTTTGTATGTACAGTTTTTATATATTTTAAATGGAAAAAAGGAATGTTCAAGACAAAAATCCCCTGTGATATTCATAAAACCCACATTCTTTCATGGTGGAAACAGAAAGGAGATACCATGTGTTACTTTGCTTTAATATATCTTGAATTCTTATCCTTCTAGGGTCAGTGTTACCCTGAGATTCCCCGGCCGTCTCCTGCTTTGGGAAAGCTATCCTACAGTGCAGTACTGACATGCTTTAGTGCCTTGGTGCACACCACCACTGTTTCCCTTAGCTCTGTGCTCCTGATGATAGTTCCTTTTTAAAAACAACATCCATTTATCAGATACCCTTCTTAGCACAGCGTGTCTTTTGAGGTAGAATTTAAAATCATTGCTTTGTAAGCCCTTATGGCATTCGGGGACAACATACAGAATATACAAATTCTTTTTAACTGGAAGTAAGTTTATATGAAGTATTTACAGCATTAGTGGACATCACAGAGCGAGTTGGTGTATGGAGCCAGGGTTCAGAGGGGTGTTGAGCACTTCGTGTTTCTCTACAGAAAATGAGCCGAATGTTTTCAAAGGTAAAAATGGACAAGGAAAAAATATAACTTCTGATATTTTAAAAAATCTGTGTGTCGCAAACTCACATCTTACGAATTGCTGCAAAGCCTTGAATCTAATTTAGTGGCCGTAAAATTATTTGCTAATGAAAATTGCCTATTTTATGTGCTAGTGAGAAAAAGTACCGAGATGTGTCTTTGTAAAATGTTTGTCTCTCTCTCTCTGTTAACTATCTGCATGGTAATGGAAAATATTACCTGGTACTACGGGCAAAACTCATGTGGGTTTTAGTGGAAATGCTACTTTAATGCATGCTTTAAGAGCTAGGCTACAGACAGTGGGGACATGGTTTGCATATTCTTTAAAATGTAATAAAACTATTTTAAAAGGCATAAAGCAAACTGGTAAAAGCTGTTCGTGGCAGTGAGCTGCAGTGCCTCCTTCCATTAGCTCTAAAACCAATATGTTTCCTTTATCAAAGAGTAGATAAGTGCGAATGTGGGGGCACATTTTCATAGATTATCTCGTTGCCCTCCGTCTTGCATCCCCTCCCCTCCAGTTCTGTGTCACCATCCCTTCTCTGTTTCGCTCGGGTTTCTGTGCCCACCGCCACTTGCCTTTTCCTTACACTTTGGAAGTTCTAGCTACGAGTTTTCACTAGATGGCAGGAGTCCCCCGCCACCTCTCAGCACCGCCTTTGCCTGCACAGCCACTGTTGCCCATCGGTAGGGGAAAAAACCCCTAAACATGTTGAAGTTCATAAATGTGTTCAAAATAGAAAAACCCCACCTCAACAGTAATATGAAAAGTTATGCATATGCTCAATAAATCGTACTTCTGTTACTGAATATGGCTAATATTATGGGCTGGAAATGACTGAAAAGAATAGTAAAAAGTGCTCTTTTCTTGACAGAGGAACTAAAAGGACCTTCTTTTAGAAAATGAGGTAGATTTACTCTTCCTGCTCTTTGTGAGAAAGTCAAATGATCCAGTAAATGAAAGTTAACTAATTAATAAATATATCAACAGCTTAAGAAAGTTACAGCTCAAATACTAAACTACTGATCTAAAATCCTATATCAAAGTACAAAAACCTTACCACTCAATGTACTGCATTACCAAGATACCAAAAGGAGATACGAGACATGTTCAACTCCCTCCCTGAGTTTAACAAGGCAGAGTTCATTGTGTGATGATCAGTCTGGTATCATTTCAGCCAGTGGTATTTCGCTGACCTCAGAGCCGTGGGCCAAATTTGTCCCTCCTGTCTAGGGGAAGAGAATGCAGCTCCATACAGTTACATAAGCCCCAGTAACCGTGACAAATCTTCATTGTTGCACCAGTGGGGAAGCTGCTGCACTGGGCTGAGCGCTGATTTTTGACAAAACTACTTCTGAACTATTGGGGTTTTGTTACTCAGGGCTACCAGTTCTTCTTTTTAATCTATTCTGAGTTTCTGCTGTCTGTGTTTCTCTCCTTCTATACATGCAGATAATTTATTCAGTGTCCAGTAGTTTTCGGTGTCACTCATGAAATATAAGAGGGGATGTTTGGCATCTATTAAAGCTGTTTCTAAGAGTGGATAACTTTCCAAAACCAGAGATAACTCAGCGTAATGCTTTCCAGGATTCCCAAAATAGTAAGAACATTTTCTCATGATAAAGCTGTATTTATTTTATGCCTGAAGTAGAAAAAACTATCATAAATAGATGACTGAAACAGCATTTCCTAATATGAGACTGAGTTTTGCGATGTGCCGAGTGCACTCAAAACCAGAGAGGGAACCAAACAGGAGCTGAAAGTCATCCAGCGTGTCACAAGTAAAACTTGTAATCTTTAAGAAAATGTTTGCAAGACTTGTGAGCTAATTAATCATCCCTTTTTATTGAAGCCAACATAATCAGCACCTGTAGAATCTCTGCCAAACACACCGGTGAGTGCAAACAAGCATCAGCACGACCATTCCCCTGGAAGCGGTGTTTAACTCGGATCTACCCAAACTGTTCTCCCCACACCGACAGCATCTTCCTCTCGCGACCCTACCTTGGCGATCTGCAAAGGCTGCTTTTGCTCCTTGCCACCCTGCAGTCGAAAGCCCCAAGGCGCCCCTCCGCTCATGGCAATGCAGAGATAATCCCCCGTGCCCATGTTCGCGGTGCGGTCGGGCAGCGTTCAGGTGCGGCAGAACATGAGAAATTTGTGTCGCAGATGTTCGGCGAGCTGGAGGTTGGGCTGCCGGGCAGGGCTGGAGACCCAGAGCACCACGGCGTTGCTGCTGCTGGGAACTGCACGAGCGAGTGCAGTCATTCTAGGGAATGTAAGAGCTCCCTCGCACCGAGGGCACGGCCCACTCTGTCGTCAGATTCCGACGCTCAGCCCACCTTGGAAGCGAAGTAACCCTGAGGAAAGGCACACAAAAAGACCCGGCTTGAGGCAGAGAAGGCTGCGTTTAAACGTGACTTTCGTGACAGCTAAATCAAAACAGCTAAAAGAAGTGTACGTTTCCCCGTGACAGTGAGGAAATGAGTTTACTTTGGTAACTGGTGCCAGACATTTTCAACTCTGATTTACGCGTTTCTTGCGTTTTAACTCCAAAGGAAGAAAGCAGAATCTCCAGTGAAACATCTTGTGCATCCTCCGAATCACTGGTGCACTTAGATTGAACTGGGGTTAGGATTTTCATCTCTACCCTGCATGCACCTTCTGCAGCACTGCGGGTAGGCAAAAAGAAAAGGAGAAAAGCTTTATAATTTCCCAGTCATGAAGTTGCTTCTATTCTAGTTCTCTCTAACCTCAGTATAGTTTAACGTGCACCACTGTTTAGCAATGGCCTGAATCATCACTGGACCCTAATAATACCTGTTCTTATGCAGCCTGTTGCCCTTCCTACCTGAGAGGGGAAGAGGATTAGCGGAATGAAATATCAGATCTCTCCACTGATGCTATCAATGGATGATTTACATTGTGTCATTAAAGGGCAACCTTACTCTAATCAGGAAAAAAAAATTCAGTGGGAAGTTACCTGGCCAGTGCCCTACAAGAACTTGTTTCAGTTCTGTTCCCTGTTGCTGTCTTGGGGTCATGCAGCGTGTAAACAGCTGAGCTCTTCCAGGTCTAGTTGGAGTGGCTTTCAGCAAAGGATGATTATTCCTCTAGCACAGTGTTAACAGCTGACAGCATAAGCTCCTACTCACCTCAGCTAGAGTCAGGTAGCCTGGCTTAAGCCACACTGCATTTTGCACTAAGCTGGTTCTAAAGGACAGTGTTCAGCAGGTGGGCAAGACACATCTTTAATGCCTAGAGTGATTCCTGGAACAAACACCTCTTGCTTTGAGACCCAGCTTGCTGAGGGCATCAGATTCTCACAGCCTGAAATCACTGAGATCCCTGTATGAATTGTTTTCACTTGGCTGCTTCTAAGCCTTCAGAGATGTTGGGGGCAACAGGAAACACTCATCATTTAAATTACATGACTTTGCATCTAAGTAGCTGGTAACCATTGAGGCTTTAAACCTAACCAGTGTGTCTGTCAGTTAAGTGTCCCTGGAGTGATGCTTCCTCACACCACAGCATTGTTCTTTAAAGACACAGATAAAATACCAAGGTAGAGACATGACCTTTTGTTAAACTGAAATATTATGGCTGGAAAAAGTAGACAGGCTTTTAGTAGCTTGATCCCTACAGGCCTCTGAGGACATTAAGACTGGGTGGAGACAAGATCCCTGATCAAACACAGGAAAATGTCCCTCTCTCAATAACAGGATTTAACGGTAGGAAGAGTGCTTGCTTTATTGACTACGGGTTAAAAGCTCTGGAGAAGCAACACGAGCACAGGTTGCCATATCATTAAATATTCCGGGCAAACATTATCAGAGAATCCATACTTGGGAAGGGAATGGCTTTAAAGGGACTTTGCCAGACAACCTCTGAGTGCAGTCGCCTCGTTTGAAATCACTCGGTTCAAGGTGTCTAACTGCTTGTTACCTTGTGTAATGCTGATTTGTTGCTGCAGCAGGCAGACTTTTAGTCTTTCCCTAGGCAGAATCTTGCTTTAGACAAAATGCTCTCCCTTTTGCCTAATGATGCGTGTTTTTATAGATACTTTTATGACACACTCCATTAAATAAAAAAACTAAACATTTATTTTAGGAAAATGAACCACATAATTATCAACCCCTCAAATGTTATAAATATATGATGAAATGTGTATGTTTAATCAATGTTAGGGTGTTTTGAGCTTGTATAAGACTCTGTTTTATCATGCTGGTAAAAAGGAATAATCAAATCTGATCTCTGTTTCTGAACTTCTCCATATACTTACTGCAGAGAACAAATGGAGGAGAATCACCCCTGCATTTGGATGGTCATGTATAGTGGGAATTCATGCTGGATATGGATGCTTCTCTCTCCTTTGGCCATGTAAGAGAACTGTGTCAAATATTACAACAATCTTGATTAGTCATTGCTCAGCTGAAAAAGATTAAACAGTCAGAACACCGGGATTTCGTTGATTTTGTTGCATGATCAGCAGTTGGTGTTCCTTGATGTTATTCCCCCACCAACTATTTGACATCATTAAGGCAAAAGAGCAGAGAGAAGCACTTTAAATTTGATTGTGTCATAGGAAGAGACAGCAAGACAATGTCAGTGGCTTTAGGCTTGCAGTAAGAAAAGCATTTGTAGTCTGTAATTAAACTATTCCCATGTTGGGAAGATCCAAACCTTCCAATATCTTAATCTAACAAAGAATACCCTATAGGCACTAAAAATTCCCATTGGCCTAATATGAATTTCTTAAATGCTTATGCTGCGGCATATTTTGCTTTTTAGTACTTCTCTTATCTTGCACATTCTCTGCATCCTTTGGGATTTCTAAATGCTGGTCAGAAGCCGGACATTAAGATAAAAGTGGAGTCCTTCCTGGGGTTTACGACTTTTGGTCTCTCTGTAGTTTCTATAGCTTAAATAAATTTCATAAATTCTGAGATAATTTTCAAAATACACTGAAAAACTTAGAGCTAATGGCAACCACAGCCCCTTAACCACTGCCACCATGGCCATTGTTTCACTAAAACCTAAAGACCCATTTCTAAGCTACAACTGGTACAAATTTTATGTCACAAATAATAACTTCATAAACTCAGCAAATGAGAGATGGCAGAGCTCACCCAGCATCTGTTTGTGCCCAAATACAGGGAGAGCTTTGGCTTGAACCTGATCTTCTGTGATGAGATCTTAGCACATGGCGTAGGAAGTCATGCTTAACTACACTGGGACGTAAGAATCACCTTTCCTTCTTTGATTCTGGATCCCACAGATTCATTTGATGTCCCCTGCTTCATGGATCAGAGGAAACTGTGACCAAGTAATGCCCAAGCACATGTTCCAGGCACTTATTTTACAGACCTCTGACATATCCACCTTTTTCCAAACAGGTAACAGAATCATTGGTCATTCTTTATACAGAAGCTGCCTCATACCTTTCATTATCCTCATTTCCTTTCTCGTCAGCCTCTAGAGTTCTATATCCTTTTTGAGGCAGAACACCACGCAGTGTCCAGACAGCAGACCAAGTTGGGGTTTATACAACAACATGATGATATCATCTGTTTTCTTCCCTAGTTGCTAACCCCAACGTTGCTAACACCTAATTTGCTTTTTCAGACACTGCTGAGTTTATGTGTTCGTGGAATTATCTTTTCAAATCTTAAAATCTTGTCTGATGCTATTCGGTTCAAAGTGTACAGTTTTATAGGTGAATTAGTGGGTTTTCCCCCAATGTGTATCACCTTATACTTCTAAGCCATGTTATGGTATGGCTGCTTGGTTTTCTTAAAAGCCTTTGCTGAAGGAATTTGTTGAAAGCCTTTTGTAAATCCAAGATCAATCAGATCACCCTCATCCACGTGGTTTTTGATCCCCTCAAAGAACTGCCTTATGGTTGTGAGGCAGGACTTCCTTTTATGAAAACCTTTTTAACCCTTCCCATATAAGTCATGTTTATCCAGATGTGCACTGTTCCATATTACAGTTCCCACCTCTTTGCTTTGTACAGATATGGGGCTGACAGGCTTCTTATTTTCTGAGCCTCTCTTGGAACACTTCATTTAAAAAATGCCTCTCTCTAATGTCACTACCAGTCAACTATTTCAGCCTTTAATTCCTTTAAAGCTTGTGTGGTCCTGGTGACTACTTCTTAATTTTCTTTGCCTCATCTGCAGCCACTTATCCATATATCTTCTTTTGTTATTGTAATAATAATTTACGATACTGAACAGTTTTACCACAAGTGGATTTATCTAAAATCTAATTTAAATCCGGTGTTTCTGTAGCTGAGTTCAGAAGATACTCTCCAAATGTGAGAAGAAATAAGACAAATCTTTGTCTTTCATCCAGGAATAAAAGCAAAGCTGTCATTTCACCTACGGTTTCCTGCAGGGGTATCCTAGGCCTGTGGATTCTTTACCAATGCAAATATTTCCGCCCATCCCTTAGTAATGAGGAAAAGACAGAGGGAAAGGGGATATCATGATCTCTAATTTATGGGCAGCATTTTACTGCTGTAAATACCCAGATGGTCGGACTTCCTCCTTTTTCTGCATTTCATTTGCGTTTCATATCTGACTTTTTTCCACATTAAAATCCACATAAGCTAGTTCCCTAAAAATACCTATTTTAACAGTTTTCTAGTAGACTTTAACTGCATCATCTGCAAACAATTTAATAAACTACCCAACTTATCATGGGATGTGATTCCAGCCAAATGGGAGAATCAGCAGGGGAAAAAAATAGTCAGTGCTTATTTGTTTGGGGTTTTTTGTTAATTACATGGGAAAAAAAACCCACTTATAAATATATGGCAAATTTAATGGAACAACAGATAAAATCACAGCCACATCCCTTAAGAAAACGTGACACTCAGTCTCTTCCAAAGGAAGGGAAGGTGGTCTCTTCCAATATATCCCACCTCAGCATGTGCTGCTGTCCCTAATTATTGCCTAATAACATCCCTTGTTTCACAGTTGTACAACTCAGCAGTTACATAAGGTAAAAGCAGATTTTGAAGGCAGAGCTTAACATCATTTCCCCCCAAACCTTACAGAAGTAGAAAAATATATTTCTGCTTAACTGCTGCATTTTTGGTCTCCTGACATAAGAAGCAACAAGGAACAGAGACACATGGAAAGGATTTAATTTTCAAAAAAGATATAAAATGACAAAGTGAATGGAAGGTTCAAATGCACAGCTGCAGCTAACATCCACTAAAGCTGATTACCCTTCGTTTTTTCCCATCAAATTTCTCTTGTCCTACAAGACAAATTAATCTAATCCAGATGTTTCGATCGCATGAGGAACTCTGCAGTGCAATGCCAGCTCAAAAGGGTTTGCTGACTGAAAGTACAGACGTGGAGTGGCAAAGGTGCTAAAACCCAGTAACGCCAAGTTCTCAGTGAAGGAAAAAGAAATTAAAAATACAGGCCATAGATAATTATCTACCTCTAAGGCCAGACAGAAAAGCTCTGCCCACGCTCATAGGAGGCATGAACAGTTTCTCACCAGTAAAGGTAAGGTCTTCATATTTTAATCCTTAGTGTGGATTACAAGGCAAGGTACTGTGTGATGGGTTAGAATTTCAGAACTAGTCCTGCTTTCTTGTTTTTTTCCCTCACCTTCAAAACTGGCAGTGGAAGTGTTAGTGGAAGAAGCAGAGAAATGTACAGGAGGGTGTTTCTCAGCACTTGGGTTACTTATATCCTAGATGCTTGTAATGCCTTGATCATTAGGGTTTTGGATCTGTTGTGGGGGGAAAACCCCCAAACAAACAGGCAAAAGAAGCCACTTTCCTCCAAAACACAGAAACAGAGTTGATATCCGCGAGCATTGCTGAATTATAACACAATAAGTAGAAATCCGTGCAGAGAAGGTAATTCTACAATTCACCATGTCAGGGGGTCGATGAATGATCAGCTCTTGGAGCATGCACATATCACAGGCCCTCTGTAGCCAAAGACCTGCCACCACCAAATACGCTGCATGAAAACATGTGGGTGACTCAAGGAGCCAAGAATTTGGAGAGAGAAGAGAACTCGGATGGTTCTTTGGTGTTTGTCCTACCTGTTCCTATCACAGCCAGTCTCAGATAATCAGAAAATACTTCCCTAAACTACTGGCTGAAGAGAAGAAAACTGTTTTGTTTTCTTCCTGGACTTCCTGGACAAAAGTCTTTTAAGGTTTTGCTTTGTGAAAAGACAAAGATTTCAGATTGTGTCCAAGAATTAACACAAGCTTTTGTTGTGAGAAACAGTAAAACACTTTGAGTTCTGTGAACATGGGGAAAATGTTGTGATACTGGAATAACTACCTGTTTCTTGGTAATCTAGAAGCAAGGATTTGGGCTAGAATTCATGTTTTCAGGTGTCATTCCGCTGCTGGTTTTACTTATCCCTGTGTTTTAGCAAGCAAGAATTAATTTTCTGTTGGGACTTGGGGAGACTCTTAGGTGTCTATTCCCTGTTCTATTCCCAGGAGATGGAATGACTACATTTTTGGCTGCAGTAGTTGGAAAAATTCTGATAAAAGATTCTAAAGTAAAAAGAAAACTATTTATGTGGTATTTTCTTTCTGGTTTTGGCAGGGCAAGGTTGCATCGCATTCTTTTTAATAGAGATTATAGGAATAAAAATTGATCTTCTGTGCCAAAGCTCGGAAGAGTCTTGAATGGAACGTGCATGTAAGTACTGAGCGCAGGTGTTCCACTTTCCTCACCTCTGCCCCAATCTTCATCCTGCTCTTTGAATTGTCATTTAAAGGTGGCAGTTAAGTAGCACAACACCTTCTGTTCATCTTAGACAGATTTTGTGATGTCCCCTCTTCCTACTGAAAGAACTCAGAGCAAACATTTCATGCCAACTCACTGGGTTAAAGAAGTCCCACCGTGCAAAACTCTCTCCTGATGTACTACAGGGAAATGTAGTAACCATATCATATTCTGTTTTAAAATATAATTTAATCATAGCTGAGGTACAAATGAGGCTACTACATTTGGGAGTGATGGTTTAATGTGGAATTGAAGGTTGAAGATTTAACATTAGCCTGATGAATACTCACCTGCATCAAATTTCATCTTTTAAATTTTGTTTCCTGTTAGCAAGTGTAAAAGTGATTAGCTCCCTTTGACTTGCTCTCTTTAAAGAGCTCAGTTACATGCGTGGCCACAGTCCAGCATAAAAATCAACTATTTTTGCATTGCAGTTTAAAGCAGGTATTGTTTGTCACTTGGAAGGTTCATAAGAATTAATTTTTCCATGCTGAAAACAAGAACAGGAGAAGCAGAGGAACTACTGGGCTGTAACAGAGTAGGGGTCTTGGGAAGGCTGGCTCCTGTTTTTACACTGGCAAAGTCTCATTTTTTGCTCTGTAAATGGGGAATGTGGCCACTACACAGTGTAACCTTGAGAAAGCTGCTCCTGCTTGTGAAAATCTCCGCTACGAGTTTGACAGTTTGAGTCCTCCTGCAGAACCCTGCTCTTCCCTCTTCCCTCTGCTCCCCAAAATAAGCTCTAAGGTTTGTGAAGCAGTTTTGAGACGCTCAGAGCCACAGGGAATTACTTTGTTCCGCGTCTGCCCCAGTGGCTGTGATATCAGTGGTTCAAACTGCTGCGTCTAGCCAAAGGACAGAGCCTAAAAGAGCTGCCTTGGCATCAAGTTCTGCCTGCAAAAGGCAAACAGCACTGCTCCCTTTGCCTCTGGACAGACCTGGTTAGGCTTCAGCAGAGAAGGACCTCCCTGCGGGAAATCTTACCCCCCATCCAAGGAACTGCAATAGATTAAAAAGCAATCCAACCGTCTTTGTTCCTGGCTGGAGGAACAAGAATTCCAACTCCCTGCTTTGATAACTAATTCCTTTCCAAGTGCAGCGGATTATATTGGAAAAATCTGCCCTCCCAGAACACCTTGATGTTTAACCCCTGCTGGTCCCACAGTCTTGCCTGTTGCGCTGCATCTACTTTCCAGACTTCTCAGCTCCTCCTGTCTTTGGTACAGCTGCATCTCCAGTCCCTTCGCTGCTTCTGGGACAGAAAAATAACACGGTGGATTTAAAAAAATTTAGTTCTGATTTTCCTGGATTTAATTCTGATGTTTATTTTTGCTGCTTATGGGGAAGGCGCCGATCGGTTTAGACTAAAGGTACCCAAATAGCACAAACCCGGTATTTTGAAAAGCAGTTTTGTCATCGAGACTAATATTTTCCCAAATGACAGAGGTGCTTTACTGGTATATAATACCTCTGTCATTTTTGCCATGCTCTGGTAGATTTTGTGCTTCCACATTAAGGCTGGTTTAAAGCAGAAGTCCAGTGAATGCGAGCAAGAACACACATAGGAGTATTTGCATCCAAAGTAATTTCGGAGTGATTTTGAAGAGCTGTTTCTCTTACATAACAGATTCCACAGCTATGAGCATTTGTCAGAAATAATGAATGGCAGCAGACAATCATTTATGTGGAATAAATCTGACTTACTAACAGTCAGACTATACTCACAGTGTGTTAGTGATCACCAGAGCTGGCTGAAACACAACCGTGTTATTAAATTCATGCCGTATCTTCCAAGGAGAAAACTGAGTAAATCAATCAAATAGCTAATTTGTTAGGAAGAGTTAACTCGGTTCTTCCTTTTTTAATGATAGTAAGTTTATTTTATTTACTTTATTGTCCTGCAGCAAGACTACACTAACACAGCACAAATTTTATACACAAGCAGGAAATGTAAAATGAAAGGCAATGAAAGTAAAGCTGCCTCAGATGCTTTTGAATGTAAAAGTGAAATATATCTCTGTTTGAGAAATTCCATACATAAGGCAAGCGAACACGGGAGGCATCATTTAACTTTCTGCTGTCCTTTCTCAGACTGATGGCTTAATGTTTATTCACACTGCTTTATATGTGATACATTATTCATCAGATTATAATAAGTTCTCATCTTTGTTTTTATGTTACAGTTCATTATATAGCAATTACAGCAGGATAATCAAGCCATGGGGGTTTTTTTCCGTTAGGAACAGGTAGTGCAATCTTCCACTCTCATGCATCTTAGACAGTACTAAATTAATTAAAAAGATAATTGAAATTCCCCAACTGAGACATCACAGCAGTTTTCTCGGAACACCCTATCTATCTCCTGTAATTGTTCCAGATGAAGTTGCCAGAATGCTGATTTCATTGCAAAACCAAAATAGCAACAGTCAGTGAGAATAAGAAGAGGAGCCTCATAATTTGCAGATATTGAAAAATCCAGAGGCTTGAACGAGGCAGAAAACCTTTTTTTTGATGAAAGCAGCCACAGTCAGTTCTGTAAAGCACATTTGCTCTTGTAAAGTGTGACTTGTGTAGAACTTACCACATGTGGACCAACAGAGCATTTTATCAAAATTCCTGCTTTACTGAGTTCCAGGGAAAGAAAGCGGTTTTAGCTCATATCCTCTGCAGGGTATACCAAAATACTTGCCAGCAAATATACACAGCAATGAATGTACGCCCAGGATTTTAACAGGACTGTATTACTTTCCCTGAGTAACAGCAGCTACGTGAGTCTGATATTCCGAAAACCCCTTGCTCTCTGTCTTTTCATTCTGTTTAGGGCACTGTTTAAAGAGTGTACTCCAATTATAATTTCTAATTGCCACTAGGACTGTTTAATCAAAATACCAGTATTCACTTCTGCTGTACCTTCATTTAGGTTTCTCTTGTGCATATCTTTTGTATTAGAAATGTAGCTGAGTCACAACACTGATGTATTTCTTCTTACAGGATTGATCTGACTCCTGAAATATTAGATAATATCTTCATGTAGCATTTTTTAATCTAACACACTATTTTTTTTCCAGAAGAACATAATCCCTTCAAAATTTGATTGCTCCTCTTTTTAGCAAAGGCTTTGTTTTCATTTTAAACAAATACAGCCTTTGTAAATATAAATTTCCATTTTTCTTGTAAAGCAATTTACACTAAGCTGTAAACTGGTTTCCATAGATCCTAACTATACAGTGGACAAAATATTAAAGAAGATTTTAATGATTTTATGTAAGCAAGACAGGAAAAAAAAGTAACCTTTTTATGTAAATAGCTTTTAGGACCCTTCTGATGTTGTGCAAAAGCAAACCTGTTGCTTTGTCTGCAGGACATACAAATGAAATTAAAAGGAGAAAAACAGTCTCAATAATAACAAAAAAGCATTTTAAAATGTAGAATTCTTGCAGTTGTATGAACTATTCCTTGTGAGGAAATAGTCTTTTCTTTAAAGAACATACCAAATATTGCCTACACCTTCCCCTAGAGAAAGGCTTAGAATATATGATTGTTCTCATTCTTCCTGGCAGCTTGGGCCAAGGCCTGTTGTAAGTGAAAATGTTAGGATAGGATTGAGTTTCCTGGAATCACACGTTGTCTTAATGTGATGTGCTATGAGATAGAGACAAGGGTTCTGCACGGTTTGTCCACGAGGGGCTTTTATCTCCCAAGCTGAGGGATGACTGGGTGTTTCTTTAGTTTCAGAACTACCAGAAGAAATTCTAGTGGAGCTTTAAAAAGGAGATTTTTAGTTGTGTTTTAATATAGATGAAAAAAGGATATAGATTGAGACAAACTCTTCTATTTACTTCCCCAGTACTAACTCCAAATTAGGTCTGAAATGTATGAAATCAGATTACTTTTCAGCAGCATTGCATAGTTACCACTTCGGGATAAACTGATTGCTAGGAAAAGTAATTTAACCTACAAGATCATCATTATTGACAATGATAGAGAACAGATCACTCTGATTCTCAGATTTAAAGGTACAATTTACTTAAAGTCATTTAATAAAATTACTTACAACAGTTTAGCAATCCTGCAATCTCTTTTTTAGGAAATTACTTTCCAGACCAGTAATGCACTTAAATCTTTAATGATGTTTCCACATTTCTGAAACTGAAAACCTTAAATTACTTTTAATGTTATAGATGAAAACTGTGATAAATACTACTTGTAGCTTCAAGACATCCAGACTGTGACATGCTGCATGCCTTCTGTCTCAGTGTTCCAGGCTGAAGGACAACAGAAGCATCCTCGAAAAAAAGAGGCGTCTTGATCCATTTCCAGAGTGGGCCTGAAATAAGGGAAGGACTGCCAATGCCGTGGCTTCTCCTTGCTATCTTTTGCCGATCTCGTCTTTCGGTCTCGCTGGAGCTGATTTCGGGGAGGAGAAATCTGATAGTAAGTATTCAGTGGCCAAGTAAGTGCGCTGTTCTTCAGGGCTGAATTATCCACAGCTGCTTACTGTTAATAGCTCTGGGCTAGACATGGCAGGACTGGTGGGACAGTGACTGCCTGTCTCCATAGGGAATGGCCAAACTTAAAGCTGTTATTTTCCTCAGTGGCGTGGTATTTCGAAAGAATTTTGCATAACTTTCGTGTGTCCGTATAACCAGCAAAAGAGTCAGGGATGAGGGGTGAAACTACAGCAAAGTGATGATGAAAGGCAGTGTTTTGCATCCTGCTTATGAAAGAGTCACTGGTACCCTGCAGCCAAAGCCACATCCAGTTTAACTGATGCTTGTCACCTCAGAGATGAAATTTTCCATTCTGCTTGGACAGTTGGGAGAGATTTGAAAGATTTTAGGTTTTCCCTGAAATGTCCAACAGTATTGGCTCCGATGAGATGTAGAAAAGCATCTTATATCATTTCATGCATATGAGTTATGCAGCTGTCATGGTGTGATTCTTGGGGCTGTCCTGTGCAGGAGCAGGAGCTGAACTTCTGTCATTCTTGTGGGTTCCTTCCAGCTCAGGGTATACTATGATTCTATGAGTGTTGGCTTTTGTTATTGTGACTCCCCTGCCACTTTTCTCTTCCTTTTTTTTTTACTTTTACAACACAATTAATGTTTGTTTGTGACTAGGAGGAAAATACATCTTCCTCGTGTTACCACCAGTCTCTCTCATGTTACCCCCATGTTTCTACTTCGTTAATTAGAAAAAAACATTGTCTATCCTGTAACCAAGGCAGCCTTTTTACATGCACCTGAGCAGTAACTAAAACCAGCATATGCAAACAGGTAAAGGTACCTGCTTCATATTTCACTGGAGATACTTGGGTGGCATAATTTACATAAATATATGTGTACACGTGTCAGATATATAGATTTAGGTTAAAAGTAAATAAATAAACATATATATTTAAAAAAAGAGAAAGCTAGCTAGCTAGCTAGGTGGATAGATAGATAGATAGATAGATAGATAGATAGATAGATAGATAGATAGATAGATAGATAGATAGATAGATAGATAGATAGATAGATAGATAGATAGATAGATAGATAGATAGATAGATAGATAGATAGATAGATAGATAGATGATGTGCCTCTTCTCCCAGGTAACTGGGACAGGACAAGATGACACAGTCCTGTGCCAGGGAAGGTTTCGCTTAGACATTAGGAAGAACTTCTTCCTAGAAAGGGTGACTGGACATTGGGTACAC
Source organism: Sclerurus mexicanus (assembly GCA_013396755.1). Taxonomy (NCBI): domain Eukaryota; kingdom Metazoa; phylum Chordata; class Aves; order Passeriformes; family Furnariidae; genus Sclerurus; species Sclerurus mexicanus. The sequence continues at coordinate 365,452 of VWZF01004748.1, forward strand.
CAGGGCAGCAGCCACACAGGTGACCTGAAGGAATTCATAGGTGAGATCCGAGCTGTTTGACCTCTCTTTCCTCTCTGTGAAGGGAATGGGCAAACTCCTCAGTTTTACAAGGGGTCATAGGAAAATCAAGTGTTGATCTTCCCTGGGATATAGCCTGAGATCTTATTTTACCAGAGTGAAATAGTCTGGTAGAAAATACCTTTAGAAGCCACATATGTGTTTCTGCTTTCTCTTCTTTAGTTATTTTTCTTGCATTCATGATTTTCCATGTATGATGGATAGATAGCTGGATAGCTAGTAGCTAGATAAATAGATGGGTGGATGGATAGCTGGATAGATAGCTGGATAGATAGGTAGATTAGATAGATAGATGGATGGATGGATGGATGGATGGATGGATGGATGGATGGATGGATGGATGGATGGATGGATGGATGGATGGATGGATGGATGGATGGATGGATGGATGGATGGATGGATGGATGGATGGATGGATGGATGGATGGATGGATGGATGGATGGAGCGATGGATGGATAGCTAGCTAGCTACCTAAACAGACAGACAGACAGGCAGATATGTGTCTCTTCTCGCGGGTAACTGGTGACAGGACAAGATGACAGAGTCCCGAGCTGTGCCAGGGAAGGTTTCGCTCAGGCATCAGGAGGGAGGAGTGACTGCACATCGGGACGGGCTGCCCGTGGAGGTGGTGCAGTCTCCGTCCTGTGGGTGCTTAAGGAAAGGCTGGGCGCGGCGCTGCGGGACGCGACCTCTGCGGCGCTGCGGGCGCTGGGGGCGTGCGGGGCTGCGCTGGGAGGCGGCCACCCCGCGGGGTGCGGGACACCCGGCAGTGTGCGGGACACAGCACCACCCCGCGGGGTGCGGGACACCCGGCAGTGTGCGGGACAC